>JAVLUX010000009.1:47695000-47925000 GCA_032164185.1 Moxostoma hubbsi | reverse complement strand
CAAGGGTCTCGTCGGTCGACTGAATGGAAAGTGAAAGAAGTGTTTGCATTATTTTGAAATGTTTTATGAGAAATCCAGCGAGCCGTATTTGAAGTTTAGATTCAGTTTTAGTTTCTTCTTTCTGGGAAACTATCTGCAATCTCTTCTTAAAACCTCCATTAATCAGGAAGCTCCTGTCTGTCTGTCTGTCTGTCTGTCTGTCTGTCTGTCTGTCTATCTATCTATCTGTCTGTCTGTCTGTCTGTCTATCTGTCTGTCTGTCTGTCTGTCTGACTGTCTGTCTGTCTGTCTGTCTGTCTGTCTATCTATCTGTCTGTCTGTCTGTCTGTCTGTCTGTCTGTCTGTCTATCTGTCTGTCTGTCTGTCTGTCTGTCTGTCTGTCTGTCTATCTATCTATCTATCTGTCTGTCTGTCTGTCTATCTATCTATCTATCTATCTATCTATCTATCTGTCTGTCTGTCTGTCTGTCTGTCTGTCTATCTATCTATCTATCTATCTATCTGTCTGTCTGTCTGTCTATCTATCTATCTATCTATCTGTCTGTCTGTCTATCTATCTATCTGTCTGTCTGTCTGTCTGTCTATCTATCTATCTATCTATCTATCTGTCTGTCTGTCTGTCTGTCTGTCTATCTATCTATCTATCTATCTATCTGTCTGTCTGTCTGTCTGTCTGTCTGTCTGTCTGTCTGTCTGTCTGTCTGTCTGTCCGTCCATCTGTCATCACAATGGTATAACATTTAAGTAAAATGTACTTAACTTCATGACATAATATTGATTACTGTAAGGTGAGTAAACTTAACTTGGTAAAATTGAATTGAACATATTATTAGAACAGATCATGTTTTTAATTTTCCTTGCAAACACGTTTAACCCTTAAAGGAGGCACGGGACCTCATTTCACCCCCTGTACCTCATCCATTATTTCTTTAGTTTTCCTCAACCTATCTCTTATAAATAGTACAACACAAAATAAAATTCAACATTTTTTAAAAAAGTGCAAAAAAAAATAAATAAATAAACAAATACAATTATAATCAGGTCACTAGAGACTTTTATTTTTTTGCACTTTCATAAATTGTATTTTTTATGATCATTGGATTATCTTTGTTTATTACATGAGAAACTAGTACTGTATTCATGTAAATTAATTCTATGTCATGTTGATTTTCTGAGTGTCAATGTCCATTTGTCAGTATTCCATATGCATGTACAAATTCATAATATACATGCATGATTGACTTGAATTACATTTGACAATGTTATTTGATGAAGAAACAACATGGAAATAAACTTATAGCAAGTGTTTCATACAGTATTTCTATTGTCATTTGGGTGTACTACTGAAATAATGTAAGTTTGAAATCTATTTAGTATAAGTTCCTGAGAAAATCTTGTGTGTATCTTTTGTGTAGCATGTGTGTTATATGTAGATTAATATGTGTTTGACAGCCAGTTGCGTTTCATAATATTTCAGTGTGAAAGTAATGAATCCTGTTCAATCCTGTTGGGGTTAGAATCACATGACCCGCGGAATGCTACTCGCTCAATCTCAGTAACCGTCCTGTTATTGGACACTTTCACTCATTGATTAAAGTCATCATGGCTGACTGTGTATACACAATTTCTACAATTGCATCTGAAACTGAGTCCAAGTCCAAGATGACACAAAGACAATAGTTACTCAGTGCACCTTTAAGGAATAATTACAGCTGAAGTCTTTTAAACAAATTTTTTAACCACTCCACAGATTTCATATTTCATATCCTAAAAGTCGTTTAGGAAAAATACTTTGTGCATGACGTGAGTAATTTATTTTAACAATTGTTTACAGACCATTTGTTTCACTTTTAAATGACTATATCACAATTCCAGTGGGTCAGAAGTTTACATACAATAAGTTAACTGTGCCTTTAAGCAGCTTGCAAAATTCCAGAAAATTACGTCAAGCTTTTAGGCAATTAGACAATTAGCTTCTGATAGGCTAATTGGAGTCAACTGGAGGTGTACCTGTGAATGTATTTTAATGTCTACCTTCAAACTCAGTGCCTCTTTGTTTGACATTGTGGGAAAATCAAAAGAAATCAGTGAAGACATCAGAAAAACAATTGTGGACCTCCACAAGTCTGGTTCATCCTTGGGAGCAATTTCCAAATGCCTGAAGGTGCCACGTTCATCTGTACAAACAAGTACGCAAGTATAAACACCATGTGACCACACAGCCATCATACCTCTCAGGAAGGAGACGCATTTGGTCTCCTAGAGATGAACGCAGTTTGGTGCGAAAAGTGCAAATCAATCCCAGAACAACAGCAAAGGACCTTGTGAAGATGCTGGAGGAAACAGGTAGACGAGTATCTATATCCACAGCAAAACAAGTCCTATATGGACATAACCTGACCGGTGGCTCAGCAAGGAAGAAGCCGCTGCTCCAAAACCACCATAAAAAAGCCAGACTACAGTTTGCAAGTGCACATGGGGACAAATATCTTACTTTAATGTCCCTCTGGTCTGATGAAACTAGAATGTAACTGTTTGGCCATAATGACCATCGACATGTTTGGAGGAAAAAGGGTGAAGCTAACCAGCCGAAGAACACCATCCCAACTGTGAAGCATGGGGGTGGCAGCATCATGTTGTGGGGGTGTTTGCTGCAGGATGGACTGGTGCACTTCACAAAATAGATGCATCATGAGGAAGGAAAAGTATGAGGATATATTGAAGCAACATCTCAAGACATCAGACAGGAAGTTAAAGCTTGTTCACAAATGGGTCTTCCAAATGGACAATGACAACAACCATACCTCCAAAGTTGTGGCAAAATTGTTTAAGTCAAGATATTGGACCATCACAAAGCCCTGACCTCAATCTGATCAGAACATTTGTGGGCAGAACTGATAAAGCATGTGTGAGCAAGGAGGCCGACAAACCCGACTCAGTTGCACCAGTTCTGTCTGGAGGAATGGGCCAAAATTCCAGCAACTTATAGTGAGAAGCTTGTGGAAGAATCCCCAAAACATTTGACCCAATTTAAACAATGTAAAGGCAGTGCTAGCAAACACTAACAAAGTGTGTGTAAACTTCTGACCCACTGGGAATGTGATGAAAGAAATAAAAGCTGAAATAAATCATTCTCTCTACTATTATTCTGACATTTCACATTCTTAATATAAAGTAGTGATCCAAACTGACCTAAGACAGGGAAAGTTTTCTACGATTAAATGTCAGGAATTGTGAAAAACTGAGTTTAAATGTATTCGGCTAAGATGTATGTAAACTTCTGACTTCAACTGTATAAAGCACATGGCAAATGCAAGCCTTACACAGGAAAGCTTAATGCATGCAAAGTAGTCTATGAGACAACATCATCTTGCATAACTGTTGCACAAAACACGATGATGGTGACAATTAACAGAGGATTTTTTTTATAATGAATGGGTCATTTTGAGTAGAGACTGCACAAAACAAGAAGTTACCAAACCTAACAACAAAATTAACAATAAAAACTGTGTAAATAAACTTGCAAACAGAACATCTGTCTATCTCTCAATCCGTCCGTCCATCCATTCATCCAGTGTATGTATGTATATATTTATCTTTGCACATTGACATTTCTTTTTATCATTCCTCAATCTTATGTTTTGTATGAATGTATTTTTCCCACATAGGACTGCAAGACTACCTCACAGGGGTGGCAGAGGGCCCCTTCTCACACCTCAACAGGAGGCTATTCACACCATGGTCAGAGCAAATAATGCCATTTGCCTAAGGGAGATACAGAGTGTCATTACTGAAGACAACAATGTCTTTGAAAACATCCAATCTGTTAGCATCTCAACTACCGACACGGTGCTGGAAAGTCCATATTAGCATGAAACAGCTGTATCTTTTCCGGTCACAAAGCTACTGTCGATGTGCCAGGCCAACAGGGAAGGAACATCAGTATGTGTGCTGCGATTAGTGGTTGACCCGCTCTACCACCTGAGCCACAACTGGCACAATAGCACAATTAACAGCCATCTGAACACTTTGTAATAGTCCTAAACAGATTGGGCATTTTTCTCGATTTTCTTAACTTTCTCGAAACACTACATACAAATTTCTCTGATCTAAAATTCATGCTTTCATAACAGTTAACACAAGCAACTAAATTAAAGTCATACTCTCAAATGCACATGTCAGGTTGTTAAATCCCTTCATATTGATATCTGCTGTGTTATTAATGCACACAGTAAAGAAAATGCACTTTACCTCATTTTCACACAACTGTCATGACTTTGCCATCTATAAAAGGGGTCAAATATGAAAATTCAGAGCAAACAAACAATAAGGAAGAAGATGAGGAAGAACAGCATGAAGAAGAGGTGCAAAATGAGAAGAGGTAGAGATGTAGACCAAATAGAGATGGTGTAATGATGGTGAGCAGAGAGAAAGTAAAGATTGGAAGAGTAAAGAAGACACAGAAGAGGCTCAAATGATCTGTCAGTACCTCTAATTTATCATATTATGAATCACGGTCTCCCTGAGACACACAAAGTGTTCGGCCTGAAGCGATCCGCTGTGCAAATTGTTTTGAGAGCACTGATTATGGTTTGGAGAAATGTATAAAATCGACTGAGATAAACTGTAATGTGGATCCTGTCCAGTCGCTTGCAATCAATAACCCACATACAGTAATATGTACATTTGTACTGTTAAATTGTATGTATGCCATACAGAATAAGTGCAGCCTTGTGCTTTTTCAATCATTGTCATCAAAACCGAAAGTCATAGTTTACATCAGGAAATACTGTATTATTGACAACATGGCTAAGCATTTTGTTTGTGAACAATGACGCAAGGACTCGATGGCACTGATATGTTCATTGACATACATATTTACTTTTTAGGATTTTGAGCAAGTTACAGGCTTTTGCAGGTAATCCATTGTGTGGTGCTGTTTGTACGAATTGTTTCGAGAAATGCACTTACTGGTTTGCAAATGTTAAGGATGTTTCGAGAAATGTACCATAGCGACTGAGGAAAAACTGTAACATAATCAACAGTGTTGATTTTCTTCCTGTGTTACATCTCTGTCACAATATTGCAGTGTTTTGGTGTGTGTCTGTCTCTAGGAGACTCTGGATTAGTTTCATTGTTGATGTCAGACAGAAAGACGATGGCTGATATATTGGCTCTCTTTCTTAAGGCGGTAATGATGGAGGTCCTTTGAATCTTTCCGCCCTGGGCAAATCTGATCCCAATGTGATTAATGATGACATCAATATTTTTTTGCTCCTAAACATTTACACATAATGACCTCAGCAATGAAAGGCTAACATAACACGTGAAAGATTTCATATGGTATGCAGAAGACAATGTGCATATTTGTTTTTTTTTTCATGGAGAAAGGAAACGCTATAAAAGCATGGCTGGCAGCAGACCATCATTTTCTGGAGATCTTTTTTGTAAAAATGACTCCTCGCTATCGTCAGATATCAGTGCCATTAATCCATCAAGGTGGAAAACTGATGATCTCTTACTGGAAAAGAAAGTTCTAGATGCCAACATTGTTTTTTCTCATTGACTTCCTCTTCACTGTTGTTATGCCAGCTAAATGTCAGTGTTCTTGATTATGTGCCCATATTCTTTTGAACTTCACAGAGATGGAATAAAAAATACTTTTAAACAGACTTTTAATGTTTTAGGATGTAGGAAACAATATTAAATAATACAAAGTTGTATGTATTTATCCAGCCATCCATCTATCTATCTATCTATCTATCTATCTATCTATCTATCTATCTATCCATCCATCCATCCATCCATCCATCCATCCATCCATCCATCCGTCTGTCTGTCTGTCTGTCTGTCTGTCTGTCTGTCCTTCCAGCCATCCATCCATCCATCCCTGCATTCATCCATCATCCATCTATCACCCTGAATATCCATCCAGCCATCATCCATCCATCACCTTGAATGTCCATAAATCCATCCATCCATCCATCCATTACCCTGAATATCCATCTATCCATCCATCCAATCATCCAACCATCCATTAACATGAATATCCATCCATCATCCTGAATATCCATCCATCCATCACTTTCAATGTCTATCCATCCATCCATCCATCATCAATCATCTTGAATGTCTATCCATTCATCCATCAATCATCACCCTGAATATACATCCATCCATCAGTCTATCATCTTGAATGTCCATCCATCCATCCATCCATCCATCCATGCATCTATCACCTTGAATGTCCATCCATCCATCCATCATCCTGAATATCCATCAATGCAGCCATCCATCCGTCCATCTATCACCCTGAATATCCATCCATCCATCCATCCATCCATCCATCCATCCATCCATCTATCACATTGATTGTCTATCCATCCATCATTTTGAATGTCTATCCATCATCCATCCATCCCCCTGAATATCAATCCATCATCCATTTAACACCTTGAATATCAATCCATCATCCATTCATCACCTTGAATGTCTATCATCCATCCACACATCCATCCATCCATCCATCCATCCATCCATCCATCACCTTGAATATCTATCTATCCATGCATACATCCATCCATCTATCACTTTGAATGTCCATCCATCCATCATTTGATGAGTTCATATTGAGATTTCTGATTTTTGATAACAGACTAAGAACCATTTGAGACATTTTTGTTGACTTTATAGATATTACAGTTTCTGTTAATGCATGCTTTTCTGTAAAGCTGCATTGAAATGGGGGGTGGGGGGGGGGGGGGGGGGTTCAGGAGAAATGTCTGAGAAGCAGAAGACTTCAGCTAAAAACAAATCTAAATATTGTCTCTTTTAAATCATTGCTCTCTATGCATGATAAGGTAGTAAAGTTGCATTTACAGTCAGTCATAAGTAGACTTGTTACAGATCATCTTCTAGAGTGAACAGGTAAAATATGTCCCGTATTCATGTTGGCAAAGAAATGTTGATGCCAGTGACTTAGGCAGAGATTTATACATTTGATTTGATGTATCTCAAAATGCTAGCTTCCCATAGCACATGATCAAATATCCCAAAAGCTTAACAACAACTGAAAACATCTAATCAACTACCTAGCAACCACTGAAAACATGTTAGCATCCCCCTAGCAACTATTAAATGCATCTTGGCAACCACCTAGCAATCACTGAAAGCACTTAACAATTGCCTAACAACCACTGAAAACACATCAGGCACTACCTAGCAACCACTAAAAACACATTAGCAACCACTTGGCAACCCCTGAAATCATCTTAGCTTCCTCCTAGCAACTTATAAGGCACCTTGGTAACCACCTAGCAACCAATGATATTACCTAAGCAACTGCCTAGCAACCACTGAAAGGACCTCATCCATGTTATCTTCTAGAATTCTTCATAATAAAATTATTCAAAGTGCAACATAAGGCCTGAATACATCCATCAAACGTCACAGTTTGTATTGATTAATTTTCCTTTCCAAGTTTTAATTTATATACTATTAAAAAAACACTTTTTTTATCATCAAGAACCTTTGAAAAGTTGTGATGTGTCACTGTCAACAAGACTAATGTGACCCCGCAAGACAGCTTAAATGCTTGAATCGACTAACTGAAACATGGTGGTGTTTGTCCAATCTAGCATTCAGTCAGATTAATCCTGTCTGCGCATGAATTACTTCAAGTCTGAATAAGTTAACTGTGGATTTGTTGTTTTTCATTGACAGTCTATCCATATAGCATAATGTATAGACCATAACTGTGTCACTGACTTGACTTAATTACAGTGCACACACTGAACAGCTTCTAATTGCCAAATATCCATAGAAACAAATCCCTCTATTTTCATTTTGTCAGATCAACAATTGGAATACAAAATGAAAAACACCTGTTTATTCTTTTGCTGCCCTCTGTTTTACCTGTTTCAACTTACATAGAGGAATCCACATCTTCAGCCAAGAGATGATCCATTCTTTTATTTTTTCATGAAATAATCACCCACATTTATCTTCATCATTTAGTCTGTTGGGAGGTCTTTCAATTCTGCCTTCATACGTGCGCTTACATGGGGTTAGCCTGAGGGCTGTATATACACCAAATACATTCTTAGTGTTGTTCTTCTGCAGGTTAATAAAAGGAAGCAGTTTGTTGCCAATTAACAGACTTCTACTCATTGACACAGTTTACAGGGTTCTTTTTGAAGGGTGATCTGTCTTGGATATCTTGGATAACTTGAAATATTGTCTGCAGCTCATTGCACATATCAAAGAGTTTAAATGGAAGAGGAAGTCCAGGCCAAACAGCTCAGATCAAGTCCATATTAAACCCCTTGCCTTGACAAACTGCGCCATCGTGTGTTCACACTTGATTTGTGCATTTGTAGCAATGTATTAAAATGTAAACAAATGTGTTATTATATATTTATATGTTTCTTTTCTTTTATTTGCATGAGACACGAGGATGCATAGACCAAACAATGTAATGGGAACAAATATTGAGGGTTTAACAATGCAATGAAATAAAGTAGCAGTATCAACAGACAGGGCCGTAGCTAGTGGGGTGAAAGGTGGTAATGCTTCTAGGGGCCCAGAGGTCCAGGGGGGGCCACAACAAATTCAAAACTGTATTTTTTAATAGGTAAAGAGCCCAGAACAATGTACAGTTAGGGGGCCAGAAATCCTTGCTACGGCCCTATAAACAGACAACAGTAAATAAAATAAATCATTTGCATTCAAGCTCTAAAGGTTACAATGGCATTTCTATATATAATTGGGGCGGCTGTGGCTCAGGTGGTAGAGCGGGTCGGCCACTATTCGCAGGGTTGGCGGTTCGACTCCTAGCCCACATGTCTACACATGCCGAAGTGTCCTTTGGCAAGACACTGAACCCCAAGTTGCTCCCTATTATAAATGTGAAAACCAAAAAATTGTAACCATAAACATGGACATGAACCAAACACACAATACCTAACAAGGGACACTCACTGAGGGGCTGCTCCTGACACCGCAACACATGAAAAAAACACACAAAACATGATAGAAATGTTCAATAGGGAGCGGGGGGGGGGGGGGGGGTCTTGAGGCTTGGCACCTGGGGGTGGAGCCATGGAAACAGAGCCATGAGTGACTCGAGGGGCGGAGCCATGGAGAACTGGATACCCGTAGAGTAGCCGAAGACTAGAAGGGCCTGGGTGGAACCGGAGGCAGGGAGGAGCAAAGCCGGTGGGACTGAGGAACAAGATGGAGCCATAGGTAAGGAGGTGCCCGGTGGAGCTGATGGATCGGATGGATGAGGCGCAGCCAGAGGATCAGAGAGCCAAGGCGGAGTCTGGTGACTGACAGACCAAGGAGGAGCCAGAGGGACGAGGGACCCTGGCAAGGCTGAAGGCCGAAGGACCGCAGTGGAGCCGAGGGAACACAGAGCCATGGCGGTGTCGAGGGACCGACAGACCAAGGTGGAGTCCAGGGCTTGGAGGGTCCAGGCGGGTTCGGAGGGTTGAAAGTTCCCCTTGCCTGCTCAGGAGAACTAAGGGTGGGTACAAGGGCGGGAACCATCTCCAGGTCCAACTGCTCAGATGTGGCTATGACAAGGCATGGAGCAAACTCAGGGTCCGGAGAAAAAGCGACCATGACAAGGAACTCTGGCTTGGTGGTCATGACATGAAACTATTACGAGGGAACGCAAAACTATTGCGAGGGAATGCAAAACTATTATTGGTGACACAATTGCTTACTAGTAATGGAAATTTACATACTCAGAATTCTTAGAAAAATATTTGTTTTCCAGTATCTATTAAAGATTTTCTTGGCTGTGGTTGATAATGTACCGTTAGAACATATTGAATTATTAAAGAATGATATTGTTTCATGAGCAAACTTTGATTTCAGCATTAAATTATTAGGTGTTAACATATGAAACAATCTGTACAAATTTCACAATTCCTTCAGCCATAGGTTTTTGGAATTCACAATGTCAAAATATTGAGTATTCACAGTCAGTCATGATGACTTTAATCAACGAGTGAAAGTGTGAAAAAACAGGACGGTTACTGAGATTAAGTGAGTAGTATTCGGCTGGTCATGTGATTCCAACATGGACGCCCCCATGTGCGGACCCTCTCCATGTAGAATAAAACAGCTTTTATAAGGTTACTAATATGACTGGAGTCTATATTATAATGTGAGTGCTCATGATGTCCTCCATATATTGCAGAATCACAATTCATGTCTTTTGAAGTTCAACTTTTTAAATGAGGAAAAAATACTGAGTGTACCTTTAAGGTTCGGTTTGACACACTGGAAAAGCTTCAAACTAAGACTAGATGTCACTATTGTAAAACACAGCAGTCTATACAAAGGCATTTGTGCTATTCTCATTTTGTGGATGTAAAACTTGACTAAAATAATCAATTGAGAATATACTTTTTTTTTTTTTTTAAATGTATGGACTTTGAAAATCTATTACAAAGTGTAGCTGTTGTTTGAAATACAATACCTGCATTTGAATAATTTAAAAGTGAAATTAAAAAATATTGGAAACTATATAAAAAAGTATAAATCGAACTGTTTATTATGTAGCAACAATTTTAAATATTTTAAATAATTTGTGCTGCTTCACTTTCACATATATTTTTTCCCCATATACCCCTGACATGTTTAATTTTATAAACATGTTTTTACAATTGCTATATGTACTCTCGTTTGTATAAATAACATTATGAAGAAGAAAAAAAAAAAAAAGAAACAAAGTTGTATGAAATACAGGCACTTGCGCAGCGGTGCATTATGGGCGTGCGCGGAGAAGTAAAATGGCGGACTTGGCGAACGAAGGTAAGCGACCGTGTGAATCCACGAAACGTGCAAAACAACGCTAATAAACTTTCGCAGCGGTCCGTACACGTCATGTTTGTGATCTTTAGAGTATCACGCGTGTTTTGGACCCGGTCTATATTTATAAGCAGCTCTGAGGTGGGATGTATGTTGATGTTTAGCTTGTTTTAGCTTCGCGCGCTAACCACTCACTGACAGTGTGAGTGTTCGTTCGTGTATGAGTGTTAACGAGAGTGTGTGTGTGTGTGTGTGTGTGAGAGAGAGAGAGAGAGAGAGAGAGTGAGTGTGCGTGTGTGCGTGTGTGCGCGCGCGCGAGAGAGAGTTTCTCTCGGTGTGTGCGTGCGTGCGTGCGTGCGAGAAAGAGAGAGAGAGAGAGAGTGTGTGTGTGTGTGTGTGTGTGTGTGTGTTTTAGAGCTAACAGGCTGAGCACTGGCCTCTGTGTGTTTCTCTTTTTTGATTTTTAGGCGGGTGGAAGCGCACGCGCTTGACCCAATGTTCTCGCATGCAACATGCGCGTGCACAGCATAAACACAACAAAACACTGAATAATGTCATGCATATTGGGCTTTTTATGTGCGCATAGGATAGATTTTTAATCGTGGCCTACTGACCGTCTGTGTCTTATATCATGTTCAAAAACAATGTCGATTGAATTTGTGTATTGAGCTTAATTTGGCATTATATGCATGCAATTCAGCATTACATATTGGTGGAATAGATAGATAGAGATTATTCTAACTAGACAGTGTTGTTAAGCAATGCAATGACACTCTTTGACTGCGTTGTGCTTGTATAGTGCGTTTTATTTTATTCTAATCGCGGCTTGTGATGTAAATAGGCTTTCTTGAGCTTAGACGTTTATCTTTAGCTGGCCAGCCAGGATCGCTCATATTTGCAGTTTATGTATGATTTAATAGTCTTTGTACATGCGCATTGATACTGTTCCATGCACTGGTCCGTATAAATATCACTAAAATACAAAAACGAAAGCAAGTGTCGAGTGGGTGGGGTGGTGAGTTGTTCAAGTCGTGTTTTTTGCTATTAACTCAGTTTGTTTGGATTTAATTAGGATTTAATGCATTGTCATTTATGGACGTTAGTCTGATAGGTGCATCGATTAATGAGGCCGAAGCAGGTGGCGGTACTGCTTCCCGCAGCCAGCCGCATGTCGGTTCTGATCAAGCGGCTTGTGGCGTCATCGGGGCCCGCTGTCTGTGCTAATGCAGGCACGCCCACCCTCCTCGTGCCCCGAGGTGAAATGCAACCCCATGCACACATGATTTGCCCCCCTTAATGACTCTAATGTCCTCAGAATAGCATCCCTGCGTGGTGAGATCACCCATCGTGTGTTGTGCATTGAATGCCTCAACCCTTGACCTAATTAGAGTGATGTGCATGGAGAGAGAAATATGGTGATTTGTTTGGGAGGGGCAGATGTTTACAGATGCACATGTGCATGGTTGTTTTGCACACCATGTGGCACGGATCACAGTACAGCACTCACATGGGCATTAAGGAAAAGGAAGACTGTCTTAATGGTTTTTTTAAAGAATAGTTCACCCATAATTGAAAATTGTAATTTCTTCACCCTCATGTTTTACAAAACCCACATTACATTAATTCTTCCCTGGAACCCAAAGGAGCTGTGCTTTCACCCTGGCAGTTTAATTAGAAACAGAGCACGGTTCGCATGAAAAATTGGTAATGTGAAAGCTGTCATGCAGACCGGTGTGCGCACCGTGGTACCGAAACTGAGACTACCTGTAGGAGGTGGTCTGAGTTCGGTTGCTATGGAGCTGTAGCGCGATCCACGTGAATGTGAACGCAACTCGGACTCGGGTGCGCACTCGTTCTGGAAGTAACCTGCGCATACGTTTTAGCCGATGACGACATCATTAGTTTCGAAAACACACGAGGATCCGCACATACCTGAAAGTCCCAAAAAAGTAATGACATACATCTATCTATACACCTTATAATACTATATATAAATACTATTATAGGGTATAATAGGAGATGACAGCGGCGATAACGTCACTTTGGACATGAGCGTGAGTAAGCGTGCAGTGTAAACAAAGATGAAACAGTAGGGATGAGTCGCGTTGTGTTCACCATGCGTGTTTGTGATGACGTAAGAGGAACTCAAATGGATTGATTGAATTGATCCGCACCAAACAAGCGGACCGAGATCCCCTGAATAGTGGGACTCGGTCTGCTTCCAAACGAACTCTGGTGCGGTGCGATTGATATATGAACGCAACATGGATCAAAGACGTCTAAATGGACCAAAAATGGGAAGTAATTTGCCTAATACTGACCTCAAGCATACCTGGTTCTTCTCATCATAGGAGCTATGTTTCCCATTACAGTTCGGGACAGGTGTCGGAACCTCCCGTCAGCCGTCCTTACAGCATATCTTCATTTTTGTGTGCAACTGATGTATTCCTGCTGCTGTTATGAGTCCTTTGCTGTCCAATCAGGTCGTGACTTTTCCCTGATGCCTTTTGTTTTGAATCTTTAGGTTCAGTGTTAAAAATGCCAGTGTGACCTCTTAAGCTAACCAGGACTAAATGTATACTTTTCTTTTTTGTTCCTGACCAAGAGAACCGAACTACGAGTGTGAACGCAGCCTAAAAGAACCGAACTACGAGTGTGAACGCAGCCTAAAAGAACCGAACTACGAGTGTGAACGCACCTTAAAAGAATCGAACTACGAGTGTGAACGCACCCTAAAAGAACCGAACTACGAGTGTGAACGCACCCTAAAAGAACCGAACTACGAGTGTGAACGCAGCCTAAAAGAACCGAACTACGAGTGTGAACGCAGCCTAAAAGAACCGAACTGCGAGTGTGAACGCACCCTAAAAGAACCGAACTGCGAGTGTGAACGCACCCTAAAAGAACCGAACTGCGAGTGTGAACGCACCCTAAAAGAACCGAACTACGAGTGTGAATGCTCCCTAAAAGAACCGAACTACGAGTGTGTACGCACCCTAAAAGAACCGAACTACGAGTGTGAACGCTCCCTAAAAGAACCGAACTACGAGTGTGAACGCACCCTAAAAGAACCGAACTACGAGTGTGTACGCACCCTAAAAGAACCGAACTATGAGTGTGTACGCACCCTAAAAGAACCGAACTACGAGTGTGAACGCACCCTAAAAGAACCGAACTACGAGTGTGAACGCACCCTAAAAGAACCGAACTCAGACCCCTTTAAGTGGACTTGGTGAAAAGGACCGAGTTGTCTTTGCATTCACACTGTCTGAGACCTTGCAAGTGGGCTCAAATGTCTTTATGGTCCACTTTACCAGTTTCAGGGTCTCAGTCCTTTTTGTATTCACACTCGGTGTCATTAGTGGGACTGAGACCACTTTAAAAAAATATAGTATTTATTATATTTGGGCTATATTTAATGTTAAGAGTACAAATAGCTATACATATTATCTTGTAAGATAATATAAACAAGCTTAATGCTCTCAAAACGAATACGCAGCATAAGAACAGGTTCTCTGTTCAATAAAACGTTTAAACTTTTATTGATCTTTGCATAAATGATGTAATTTTGTATTATTACATATTGTTTCATACGTTAAAAGAGAAAAGTAATGCAACAGAACTGAATGCATTGCATTTCTATATAAAAAGTATTGGATTTAAAGGCAAAAATTAAACATTCAATCATGATAGATTAGTTATATTAATGACAAACACTAAGATTAATCACAATTCATGTTTAATCTACTGACAGCCTCGGGTTGCTTCCATTCATAAAATACAATATATTCCTGTCATCATTTCTTAACTTTCATGCGGCTTTCAAGGCATCCGGTTAAACCCTTGAATCTTCATTTGCACAGAAAACTAAATAAAGACCTTGGAGTTCATTTTGTGAGCGGTTTATAGTAATTTTAATATGCTTCTCATGCTGTCATCTCCATAGAAACTGAGCGGCTCATCGCGTCTCTCCTGGGCTCACATTGTCATTTCCTGCGTAGGGGAACCTGTCAGGGCATACATGTTTGGCATTACGCAAATGGGAAAATCAAGTGAGCTCGGAGTGCTTTTTGTCCACAATGCCACTGTTGGGCCGTTGATCAGGGCCCTTGACCCGATCTGCTCCAGGGGTGCCATATCATGGCTGACCCTGTGCCCTGACCCCAGCTTATCTGGGATATGTGGGGAAAAAAATTAGTTCACTGTATATATGCAAATATATAATGTGTGACAAAATAAAGACGACTTCAGTGTCATGGCAATGAAGTTGTAAAATTGGCTATAATTTTACACATGTTTATTAAGTGATTTTATCACACTAGAATAATGATAACACATTGTTTATAGGGATGTCATAAAATATCGATATATCGATTATTGATTGGCACGTTATTTTATTGGTATATTTTTTAGGCATCAATATATTTAAATTAGGAGCTGACTTTGTGTGCTTTACACTCAGTTGGCCTCTGTTTAAGTGTCTGGTGTAATGGCATTGGGAGACCACAAGAGGGCAATATACCATTTACTGTAGCCGGTCATGGTCACGTTTACACACACACACACAGGACGAGCTAAAGTGATGCAGGAGATTGCAGTCCAAAGATACTAAAGTTTTGGTACTTCAAGAATGAACAGACTGACATTGAGTTTGCAGGTTAGTGTATGAAACTGGTGTAGCGGCACAAACTGAACTATTAGAAATGCAGATGTTTATGCAATTTCCCTGTATGTAGCATTGAAGTGGTCTTTCATTCAAGCTGTCTAACCACAAAATGACATATTTGTAACTGAAATACACTGTGTAGGCTACATGAAAGATGCATGTTCACTAGGGCTGCAACTAACGATTATTTAGGTTAACTAATCTAACGATTATTTGAACGACTATTTGGCGATTATTGCAATGATTAATCATTAGCTCTTAACCGATTGTTCAGCTTGTGCCTCGAATTAAAACCTTGTAATAAAAGTGCTTACTAACAACAAAAAGGACAAATACATCTTTTAAATATACCTCTAAATGACGTTCACTGAATTAAAGAGAAAATTATTTGTATTAAATATAATACTGCAAAAAAAATCGTATTATCAAGTCTTTGTTTTGTTTTCCATTTTAAAATGATCTACAAATCCTTAAAACAAGATGCATTTACTTGAGAAGCAGCATATAAGATATTAACACTTCCTTTTAGAGATTAGATCTTAAATATACAGTAAGTGTATTTTGAATATACGTGTATTTTTTCACTTGGTTATACTTCTGCGAGTGCAGTTAAGACAACATATACTAATATTCAAGATCTATTCTCTAAAAGTGTAAATATCTGATATGCTGCTTCTCAGGTGAATGTGTATTTTTTTTTTGTATTATTATTTTTAGATATTTTAAAATATTTTTAATATTATCTTTCACATTCTCAGACTTCTGCAGTATAGCTGCTAAAGTAAAAGTATGTTGTTTTAAATGAGTTTTAGATATTTCTATTGGAAAACAAGCCAAAACAAATCATAAATGTACATTGTTGCAGTGTATAATGGGGTGAAGACTTGCACCTCTCTCATCTTTCTGTTCACTTCAGTCCATCTTTAACTCACTTAAAAACAAACTCGCTTATTAATAAAGCTGCGTATTGCCAATTTTCTTCACGATAAGAAATGCACAGTGACACATTTATTATGATTCAATAAGTCGAGAGTCATCACGTTATAGTCTAGCTGCATTTAGTGTGCGCGCTCGAGGGATGAGTGTCCCGTGACAGAGTGTGCATCAGCCGGGTACAGTATCAATCTCTCCCCCTTAGATCGGGACACTCAGAGAAGAGGTGCTGACCGCACAGAGAAATGCCAGTTTCGGAGTTTGTAGTTATTTACGTGACCTGCTTCCGTATTATCTTAACTTTAATAAAGCTATAAAGCTACATTTAAGATGTTATGCAGCGGTGTTTCCTTTAAAGAGCTCCGACACCACTTATTCCCCATCGAGAGAGCTTCTGTATTTACTTATTTGGTATTTTTGTAATATTCCCTCATACTTTGCGATCTACATAAGCTGAAGCTGTTTGGAAAGTTTAGAGTGCATCTGGACTGATCTGTGTAATTCTTCCTCTCCTCGGTCAGATGCGATCTGCAGTGAATTTAATGTGATCCCATGTTACAACACTGCGCTCCTACACGAGATGTTGAATAAACTAAAACACAACAGCCAAAGACGTTTGTCCAGCATAGTGCTTTACAAACTGCAGGGTGAAGCCACGATTAGCAAGGAGTGAGACTGAATCTCTGTTTAGTTCAATATATGCGCTTGTGTCTTCATGTGAATGCAGCACTCCTGCACGAGACTCTGCATTCAGGCATTCTTACTGCATCAAATCAGTATTAATGTCTATCTAATAATCACACCGTAAAGAATGTCAAATATTTAAGTAGTTTCATTGCTACTGGTGCTGAAAAACTTAAAGCACTGTTTACACTGTTCTCTAATTCTTTACAAGCTTGAGGCAAGTTTACAAGAGAATCACTGAAGGCTGCATTGTTTTAATATAAAATGACAATATTCATTAAAAAAAATTGCACATTTATTGCATATTTGCTTGCCAGCGCAGCACAAAATTAACATAGAACTGTTAATGACGTTTTTTTCTGTTCATTTAGCTTTTACTTGGCATGTTAGAAACCGTTTTATGCAGTTTTTTTTAAACAAATTTTTAATTTTTTCAATAATAACAAGGTGCTATTTGGATTATAATGTATTCGTTGCACCCTCTTGTGGACTTGGGACATTAAAAATATATATATATATATATATATATATATATTAGTTACAATGTTATTGCATTTTTTTGCATAATTACATAGTAAATTACATGTTACTTTTAGTAACCTTATGTCCAGGTTTTGTAAATCACTGAAATATATTTTGTAAATTGAGCGTTTGTGTGTGTGCAGACATTTTGTAGAATTTTTAAAATTTAAAATTTAAATTTTAGAATGCACAATGTCATCTTTCAGACACGTTCGGTGTGCGACCACACTTTATTAAAGTTGTGTTGAGAAATATAGTCTTTGTCTATTGTGCAACGAGGAAAAAATCTCTATCGATAATCATCTGGAAAATTATTAATGTGTGAAAAAGGCATCGATCCCAAGCCTAATTGTTTGTCTTGTGGCTATACTTTTGAAAAAGTTAGTATGTTAACGTTTACAGATTGGCCCTGTTTTCTTCCATTTTAAGTGCCTCATTGTGTAACCTAGATTTTTGCTTTTTTTTTTTATAAGAAAAGGACGGATGAGTCAATCATTTTTTTGTGGTAATCAACCAGTGGTCATCCGATATATCGCAGAGGCTGATAAATCAGCTTATATTCTTTTTATTTTTTTTAAATTATCGGCATTTTCCAGTTTGGCCGATTTGATTCTTGATGGCGCCAAGAATCGCCTGCTTGCATGTGAAGCGACTGAGACATGTAAACGACCAATCATGGCTTGTTTTGTTGTAATCGTGTTACTACAATAATAGACAGGTGTGTATCACAGTGTCATTTAAACGGTCTGCAGATCAGACACGGCAGACACGTTTGAGCTCATAATACTAAAGTGCTCGCCTGTTTCATTCTCCCGCTCTCTCCTCAACAGTTGAACCTGCAATATTTAACTGTCTTGTCTAATGATAAAAAGGCAAATATCAATAAAACTAATATCATGTACTGTCTGAAAAATTTGCTTATCTCATTTAAACAGATGTAATAAACCAACCTCACAAAACTTGAGCAGATCCAGCATCCTGTGCAACGCTCATAAATCTTCCCCTGAAACGCGTACTCTATCAGCCTCTCCTCAACAGTTCCCTGTCACTTTTAACATCCTTTTCTAATGATAAAAGGCAAATATCAATAAAACTTATATTATACTGTTTGCATATATGCGCATATCTCATTTAAGCAGCTGTAATAAACAACCTCACACAACTTGAGTAGATCCAGCATCCTTTGGAGCACTCATTTACCTCTAAAGCTCATAATCTATCAGCCTCTCCTCAACAGTTCCCTGTAACATTTAACTGTCTTGTCTAATGATAAAAAGACAAATATCAATAAAACTAACATCATATACTGTCTGAAAAATGTGCATATCTCGTTTAAACAGATGTAATAAACCAACCTCACAAAACTTGAGCAGATCCAGGATCCTGTGCAGCGCTCATTTATTTACCTTTAAAGCACGTATTATATCAGTTTCTCAACAGCTCATTGTAAAATTTCTAATGATAAAAGACAAATATCAATAAAAATTATATTATATACTGATAAATGATAATTCTATCATTTGCAAATATGCAGATATCTAATTTAAACGGATGTTATTCATGAACCTCATGAAAATCCAGCGTATTCTTCCCATCGAGCGCTCCTCTAATATCTTCCTCTGAAGCGTGTATTGCATCAGCCAGAATCAAAACTTCAGCATCAAATGTTCCTCTGATTCACAAATCATGATGGTCAGTGATCACAATCCAAGCAGGTGATTCAGGCTGTTTAAACTGTCAGGAGATTGCTACTGCTTGCGGGAGTGAGTGCAACCAAAGTCTTTCTAGCAAGTCAGTCCACTGTCGGCCATGTTTGGAACGCTCTCGGAAGACTATTTCCAGTCATGCCAGTTAAGGTCCTATCTTCTTGAATGGGGAAAGACCAAAATCTCCAAAATGGTTGGTCATGATTGCGAACAAAGAACATATTTCAAATCAGCAGTAAAATCTGTCAACACTGGAATCATAATTTGTACTTCTTTACCTCAAATTATGCTTAAAAACAAAACGTTTCCAAGCTTTTATAGCTAATGCACATGCATGTTCTCGAGTTGATTGACAGGCGATGTCTGTATCTAAAAGGTGATTGGCTCTTTTACCTGTAAGGTGGACTTCCTTTCTACATCATTGAATATTGGTTGCAGTTGGGCGTTATAATTTCTCCCATGGTTTTTAATAGCAGTGGCCCGTCTCTGCTAAACAGTCTGGCGCAAGTTCAAGGTAAAAGTGCCTCACGTGTGCTTCACGTGTGCTTAGATTTCCAAATATCAGTTGTAAAACTGATTGCTGCTGCTTCGGGATCGGCTTGTAAACCATACCTGTCAACATTCCCGTTTTTCCCGGGAGTCTCCCATATTCCCCCACCCCTCCTGTTTTGTTATTTCTCCCGGGAAACTCCCGTAATTTGTAGGGCCCAGACCACGTTATATGAAGAATCACGTCAATATATTATTCCAAGGTTGCCAGATCATGTATGCAATGCTTCCTACACACACAATCGACACATCATACATATTACAAATCATTTGTGACCTCAACCTGGCAACCTGTAACCCAGTTGCACTGTTGATATCTGCGCAGGTTGTAGACGCGGGATGTTGAATCAAGCATCACTGGTAGATGGGAGGAGAAGACTCAGCTGGTGCTCCGGTGAAAAAAACAAAATATACATTTTAATTTCATATCCTGAAGCCATATCGACAATGCACCTTTTGCAATGTGTGTCGCACTGATTTTAATATCGGACACGGTGGGAAAAATTACGTTACTCGGCACATTAAATCACAACGGTACAATTTGTATGTATTTAGCCCCTCTCCCGGATTTGTGTACCCAAATGTTGACCGGTAACAGGCTGCGTGTGTGACCTGACACGAGATTAAACAACTCGGGCAACGCGATGTCGGAAAAGTACCACCTACTCTGTATTGAGGAAATTTATCAGATTTCTGAACCCTCTGTCCTCCACTATGAAGAACGGCTGGTCATCCAGGACCATGAATTCCATAATTTTCCTTGTAATTCTTTTGGTCTTTTCGCTGCTCATACGAAGGAAAGATAGGAGAGGATGCTGACTTGTGGCTGGCTCTGAGCTCTGGCTAGCTTTAGCCGCTTTCCCTTTTTAGCTTTTTTTTTTTAAAATGGCCATTTTCAGGTGGGTGATGGCGTTTTAAATGTCTAATTAGGTTTGTTGTTCAGAACATTATTGTGGTGGTTCCCCCACGGTTTACTTTAACCTTACAATTATTACACATTGTGAACTTTATGTATTCTTCACTCACAGCGAAGAACTTCCACGCCAATGACATGTTTCCATGAGGCTGTGACGTTATTGCCTGCGCCGCTGGCAACAAAATGGACCGGTATGGAAACGGAAAGACGTGAGGCTGACCGGCCGGTCACTGGTCCGGGCCGAGCATGCGGAAAATCGGCTGATTCTGATCCCTGGCCGGTCGATCGCTGCATCTCTAGTGGCGATACATTTAAAACCATGTGCATTTTAACTTTTATTGACTGGCCCCATTCACTTCTATTGTAAGAGCCTTACTGTAACTGCAAATGCAAAATGTTTTGCTTATTTTTCTATGGACAGCTTTTATTATGCTTTATAGCACTTGTTTGGAGCTTGACAGCCCCTAATCCTGGGGTGGCTTTGGCTCAGGTGGTAGAGCGGGTCGGCTGCCAATCTCAGGGTTGGCGGTTCGATTCCCGGCCCACATGACTCCACATGCCGAAGTGTCCTTGGGCAAGACACTGAACCCCAAGTTACCTACCCCTTACATATCAGTTCTGCCATTATTGGTGTATGAATGTGTGTGTGAATGGGTGATTGGGACAGTTTAAAGTGCTTTGGTAACTTCTAAGGTAAAAAACAAAAAGCGCTATATAAGTGCAGACCATTTACCATTTAATCCTCTTCCACTTTCATTGTATGGATGAATGCTGCTCAGACATTCTGTTAGCCTGAATGTTTTATTTTGTATTTATGGGATAAAGAAAGCAACATGAGGGTAATTAAATGATGACAGAATTTACATTTTTGTGTGTTCTATCCCTTTAATCCCACTTGACCTGGTTCACAGCCCACAGCATCATGGATTCAATCTGACAGGCTTTATACTCTTGGATTGGAGTTATGAATTATGTTTTATTACTTAGTGCTTTTGGCACTATAAGGAGTTATGCAGCTAAAAATATCAGCCACTGTCAGCCAGATCATGTGTCTTTGTTTATTTACGAAACATGACGTTAATTTTAAACCTCTCCAGTGTGCCAGGGGTGTGTAGGGTTTTTACTGGTTGGCTTGGTCACTTCAAGTGCTTGAAGTAAGAACATCTACTGAGGATTGTCTTTGTCTTGTTGCTAACCTCAGTTGATCAGGAAAATGAATAGGTTTGGACATGTCAACTAAAGTTAATAGATGGCCTCTAAATTCTGTTTTCACATTTTAGCTGCTTGAACACACTGTTGACCTACCAGCATTCTTGAACCGAGACTATCCATTTGATAAAATAGAGTACAATAACAGCAAATCGTCCAAAAATGCTGATGTTAAACATATTGTACTTATTTGCCTAAAATGCACTTAAAACCGTAAACAGAAAAGGTGTATTAGCCTTTAAGACAGCTGTAAGTAGATTTTGCAATTCATATTAGGAGGAAATGTCAATCAGCTTATGCTGATAATTTCAAAATGGGCAAATGTTGGGCAATCAGTCGGCATGGTAGAATCTGTCTATTACTGGAAAAACCCTACAGGTTTGATCCTGTTGGTTTTTATGCATTTTAGATGTTTTTTACATTGACTTAAGATTGTAATTAGACTTGCGTGTTTGAGGGATTGTCAAAGCATTTGCGAAATCAAACTAAGGCATTACTAAAAGAACATAATTTACCATGAAAGCTGTTAGTCATATCTAGGGATGTCTAAGCAATTAAACGGCATTAACAATTTGTTCTACAGTGCCTATAAAAAGTCGACACACCCCTATTAAAATTGCAGGGTTTTGAGATGTAAAATAGGAATCCAAGATAAATAATGTGAGATCTTTTTCTACCTATATTGTGATTATTAAAACCAACAAAATTCATGGAACAAACCAATAGAAACTTTTAATAAAAGAAAAATGACCTGGGCTGTGTTTCTGAAAAGCATCGGAAGCTTAAGTTGATCGTTTGGCACCAATGGTTTCAACAATCATCTTAGGCTTACAATCCTTTTAAGAAACACTGCCCAAGTTGCATAAGTGTGCACACCCTTTTATAATGGGGCATGTGACTTTGTTTGGAGTTAACCAATTGCATTCAAACTCTTATTTAAACGTAACTATAATCCTCCGGTCAGCAATTAAGTGATGCTGATTAAACCGGAGTAAACTCCGCTGTTTCTGTAGGATGTTCTTGGCATCTTCTTGGTTGCATCTTCTTGGTTGCATCTTACTGCCAAAGCAATGGTCCGCAAAGAGCTTACAAAGGATGGATTTGCAGGTGTTATTCTGTGCAGGTACCAGTCAGGAGACGGGTACGAAATAATTTCTAAAACCATTAGACGTGCCATAGAACACCGTGAAGGCCATCATCAACAAGTGGAGAAAATGGGGCACCACAATGGCATTCCAAAGAACGGGACACTTATCAAAACTTATCAGGGAGGCTGCCAAGAGCCTTACAGCAACAGTAAAGGAGCTGCAAGAATATCTGGAAAGCGCTGGTCACTTGCTGCATGTGACAACATTATCCTGTATTCGTCATTTGTCTGGGCTATAGGGTAGGATGGCAAGATGGAAGCCATTACTTGCAGATTTTGCCAAAACGTATATCCAATCACCCAGAACCATATAACGCAATGTTTTATGGTCATCAACGAAGATGGCTCATCAACAAAAACCATACCCACTGTGAAGCATGCTGGTGAAAGCATTATGCTATGGGGCTACTTCTCTTCACTTGGGACTGGGGCACTATTCAAGATAGAACGAGTTATCGATAGTGCCAAATAGTAGTCCATTTTTGGCACTAAACCTGCAGGCCTCCATTATAAAGATGAAGAGGAATTTCATCTTTCAGCACGATAATGACCCCAAACACATGGCTTCAGAAGAAGATCATCAAGGTTTTGGAATGGCCTAGTCAGAGCCCAGACCTAAACTCAGTCGAAAACTTGGAATGACTTTGTGCGGGAGATCCCTTCACAATTTGATCGATCTGGAGCTTTTTTGCAAGAAAGAGTGCAAATTGACAAATCAAGATGTGCTAAGTTGATGGACTCTTATTCCAAAAGACTGGCTGCTGTGTTAAATGGAAAAGATGCTTCAACCAAGTATTAGTTGAGGGGTGTGCACACTTATGCAACCAGGTTATATTAGGTCTTCTATTTATTCATTTCCCTAAAAAGTTTCCATTTGTTGGTTACTTCAGTTTGGTTGATTTGCATCATCACATTGAAGGTGGAAAAAGTTTTGACACGATTTATCTTGGATTCGTCTCAAAAACCTGCAATTTTAACAGGTGTGTGTAGAATTTTTATAGCCACTGTACTAATAATATTGGTTAAAAATGGGCGATTTTAGTGTTCTGAAGCTTTCACGTGACTGAGCTGTGGAATTAGCCACGCCATACTCCAAAGATAATTTTAAGTCAGAAACCGAGCAAAACAGCAGCATTGTTTGTTTCTGTGGCTGTCAAATTCAACAGTGACACCGTAGCGGCCTCAAATGACAAACATTATGATTCATAGCCTCAATGATGCACTTCAAATGAGAATGGGCAAAACTATGGACCGGTGAAAAGCATCAATGTCAGAGGTCCGTGGTAGCATTTTTGTTTGCTGTTTACAAAGTCTGCAACTGAAACCGGTGAGATATCTCGGGACACTTATTTCAGTAATATCTTTAAGGGAGTGGGCAATTTTTTTTGCATACTTTTCCATGAAAAAATATTGTAAAGAAACAACAGAGAGGTCATTTGTAGGGCTGTGCAAATGTTTTTTTTTTTTTTTGAGGTGGTTCGATATTGATTCATAAAGCCATGGTTCGATCTTTTACTCTATGCGCAACCCTCCCTTTCAATGAGAGGAAATCACTTGCATTTGTAACCAAATTTCGTGCTATGCGACTAAAAATGTATATATTTCTCAACTGGCTGGTAAATGTACCAGTGAGATCCTTTCACTGCATGTTGAGAGTAAAAGTTGTTCCGTGTAATGTGTGTCACAAGATGAGGTCTACGGTATGCGACCAATTTGTCATTGAATAATGTCTCTCTTAATATCCTTTTTGTTCTCTCTTAGGGATGCACTGATACTACTATTTCTCTTCCAATATCGGAAATCTCAGTATCGGCCGATCCGAGACAGTGTTGTTTTTTTTTGCCTAATCAGTTTAGAAAATCTTTACATTATTGTGTGGAACTAAATGAGAGCACTCTTTAATATGTAAAGAAACGCACAACTCTAAATACACATTATTTCAATATAAATATACAGCTTGTTAAGAAACACTTTATTAGCTAGCAGGGTTTTTCCTGCATAGAGAATTACTAGGCAGCCTCCTCTGTCAAATTTCGTGCCGCCTCAAGCTGTCTACAAAACTCTGGTGGGTGTCTTCATGGAAAACACTAACAAGCGTTGCACTCGGTGGGTTGTCATTTGTAACTGCAAATCTCAGCGACAATAATATAAAATTCCGTTGTCGAATAGTCGCTTGATGTCATTTAACGTAACTTGAGATTATATAAAACTAAAATGTTGACATGCAAGACGAGCTGCAGCTCGAGTATCTGATAGAAACACAGATCACAGCTTGGCACAAACACAAACTCCAAAACTGTCACTCTCTGTGCAGTCAGAGCTGCTTCAACCAGTCACGGAAGAGACCCAATCTGAGCGGGAGTCGAGCCCGGGAGAGATTTAAAGTTCCGCCGGCTGATGCGCACGGAGACGCTCGACTCTCACCCCCGCTGTCTGCAGCTCGCAACGTGTTGCATCATTGATGAGATCATCATGATAAGATCAATCTTATGTGAAAAATGGCAACAACAATTGTGTGTGTGTGTGTGTATTTATATATATATATATATATATATATATATATATATATATATATATATATATATATATATATATATATATATATATATATATATATTAGGTTTTGGATAGACTAGATTGACGAATGCTTATCAATAATACTCTTATGGCTAAAAATGTTTACAATGTTCAGTGACTAAAACTACATTAAAATGCCCAGACTTTAACTAAAAAACAAAAAAATAGGATATGGTTGAGAAAATCTAATAAAAACGTTTATGTGTTTATAATGTCACTTCTTTGATCAGTATGGTACCACCTCCGCCTCATTTTGAGCCAGGAAAAACCCTGATTAGTGTACTGGATAATGTAGCAGCAAAATTAACAGTAATTCAAGTCTTCAGTAGAAAAGAATCCAGTGTTTTATTTTTGCCTTTTTCTTTTCTTTTTGCAAACATTTTTCAACTTGTATTTGGACTTTAACCTGTTGATACGCACCCACTTTTTGAGCACAAACCATGAAATGACACACCTGAACTTTAATGGTTGCATTTACGGGACCCTTTGAACTGTTCGGACACAGTTGTAGTATCTTTTGAAAGAGACACTTTGGGCTTTATTTCCCAAGTTTCATAATTAATATATATTGTTATTTTTTAAAGTTAGAGAAGCTGAAGTTTATAGTAATGGAAATATTTTGTGCTGAACATGTTTTTATGATCTAAAGCAACAATATTAAAAGTGTCAAGACAACCCAGAAATACAATGTTCTCAAAGCCACGAGTCTAGAGAAGTTATGTGTCAAATCTGAAGATGATGGAATAATAAATGAGGTTCCTGCAGCTTTTTTCTCTGTAAAATCGCTGGAAGTGTTCAGAGTAAAATTAAGGATCCGCCTCTCAAGACGACACTAAATCTGACCGCACTGCTTGGCTATTATGAATAAAACCACGCTGCATTTTTAGAAATAGACTTTGCAGATGGGCTCGATTTGTTTATTAGACTCTTAATGTATAAGATAATATACAGTTTTACAGCATGAATGCTGCTCAGATTGCAGTTTGTTGAAGAACGATGATGAAGGGTAATTCTTCCAGGTGAGATCTCATGTAAATAATGGAGAATATATCAATATTTCTCACATTTATCACTTTTATGGACAAAAAGTGCTATTGGATTTTTTTCAGTGAACGCGTGTCATGGACGATTGACCCAAGTGTGTTGAACTGGATTCATCTGGTGATCGTGTTTTCATAATAAAAGTCCCGTTTTGATATTGCATGTTTTCGTTTGTACTCCTGCACAAATAACTCAATTGCTGTTTCTGGAGCATTGCTATCGTGAAACAGAGATCGGATATCAAAGTTGAACCCTTAGACCTTTGAAAAGATGTATAATTTGTTAACATTAATTACATATATGGATGGTAAATTATATATTAAATGTAAGCAGTAAGACATCAGTCCACTTTTTTTAACCCGTTCAAATTAAATATTGTTATTAATCGTAAACAAATACTAATGATGACAATAATAATAATAATCAATTGTTATTAATATTATTATTATTATTATTGACTTAATTTTAAATACAACAGTAATATATTTAATTGTGCTCTTTTTAAACCCTCAGGCTTTTATTTTGACATTTTGAACTCTCCAGGACGTCCTGTATGTGTCTGTCTGTAGGCAAGTTCACAGTAGTTTAATTCATTTATTCAAATTCTGCTAAAATGCACATCCAGTGCCGTTCTAAATGCATATTATAAGTGAACTATTGAGCATCTACATCTGAGATGCTGGTCTTGAGTAGCGCTCAAATGTTGCGCACCGCTGTGAATGCTAAAAATAGCCGCGAGTGCATCACCAGCCTGTGCGTGAGTTTGTCAGCAAAGCATCACCATTCACTAACGCGCTGGCGCTTCGCATACTATATATTTACTTATTAAAATCAGCCTTTTGTGGTTCACAGAGCTATCGCACGTCTTCAAGTGGCTTTGAATAAAATGCACGAGTCATATGAACTGTTTATTGGAGTTTTTGTGCTTTTTTTATGTCATTTTTGGAGCTTGACAGTAACAAGCATGACGAACAAACACAATATTGGGCTCGTCGGACCGATACCTGATCCGTCTAAAAGCTTCAGTATCTGAGCCAATACATATTCTCTATAGTCATGTATAGGACAGATATGATATAGCCGTTCGAGTCTCATTATCATGTGCTCATTTACCCAAATGCCGTCTTAAAGAGTCCGTACTGGTTTTTAACACTTATTCAACAAATCAATGTAAATACCTGTTAATAGTACAAATTATGTTATTAAACTATAAACGTATATGAACAATGAAAACAAAAAAAAATATGCAAAATTTGGTCATATTTATTGATTGAATACATGGATTTGTTTGTTTTTAAAACCTAAAATGTGACCAAAATTAGGAAGAAATGATAAAATATAATTAGTTAAATGAATAGTTAGAAGGTCCGTGTATAATTAACATCATTAGCTGGGAGAGAATTTTCTTTCATTTGTTAGTAAAAGAGACATTATAACAGAAATATGACCATATGAATCGATATCAGTCTGAGAGCTTGTGAATCAGAATCGAAAAATCTGTACCAATACACCGCCCAATTCATTCAACTTGCGTATCCCACTTCGATAGTCAATACTCGATACATATTTATGCTTAGTTTTACAGTTTCATAAATTATTCACTATTTTTCTGACTTGCATGAACTGCTTTTCATCTTGTTCTCAACTTTTCAGACTATTTCTCGAGCTGCGGGTGCTTCTGCGTGATATATTGTTATTAAGAGACTCATTACTTTGAACTCCCTGCTCTTTCTGATACTTGTGAAAAATGGTCTATGCAAAACGGTAGGGCTGGGTGATTAATCTCATTTTTTCAATGACGATTTTGGCTTCCAACGATTATGAAAACAAGATAATCGAGATAACTATTATTGTGCCGCATTCTGTTTTGCAATGAAACACTCCGGCATTATAGCTTTAAAGCATCCATTGTTAAAGTTCAAATAATAAGGAAGCGGGTTATGAAAATAAGCTCCTGGCTGATGAACACTCGTGCGCTCTTTCTGCAGCTGGACTATAACGTGATTGCTCGTGATGTAGTGAATCGTTCACTGTGTGTATCATATCATGAAGAAAGCTCTATTAAGAAGAGAAAGTTTGTTTTTGTGAGTTAAGATGGAGTGAAGTGAACATAAAGCTGAGAATGTTGAATACAGTCTTTAATTAGGACTCGATATTAACGCTTGTCTGGGACAAGTGGATTTTTGAAGGGGCAAGTGAAAGAGAATTTAGCTTGACTGATTAAAACATCAATAACGAAAAAATAACTGGCTATATTTCTGATAGCCTTGGCCTGTGTCACTTATTAGAGAGTTCATATTCTTATTTTGCTGTTGAACGTAATCCGGAGCACATAAGCTGCACCCTGTTTGATTGACAGGCGGTGTGTATGTGTGTGTGCCGAAAATGCTACCGCTGGTTTTCTCATGCTTTAAAACAACTTACCATTGAATTGCAGTGTAATATACAGGCTTTTGCAAGGTATGCAGGGATTGTAAATCAGATTTCTTATTTTCTTTCCATTTTCCCTTTTGCAGAGAAGCCTGCCATAGCTCCTCCAGTGTTTGTGTTTCAAAAGGACAAAGCCCAGAAGGTTTGTCTGCTTCAACCATTTAAAGGAATAAGTTAACCAAAAAATAAAGATCATATAGGCTGCTCTCCTGCATGTCATTCCAAACCTGTAATACTTCCTTTCCCCAAGGAACACAAACGGAGCTGTTAGGCAGAAAGTCCAGCCCACTTGTTTAGATTGTAGTGCATATATAGTTATTTTAATTGTATTTGGGATACTTTTATGATGTTTTGTGTCGTTTTTGACCCTTGACTATATAAATAACCATCCAATTTCATGGTGTGGAAAAAAAGCAGCATTCTCTTTGTTTTTGTAGCCTATTCCATGGAAGAAAGTCATATTGGTTTGGAAAAACATGAGGGTGAGGAATTGATGACAGAAGTTTGATTTATGGGTGATCTCTGTACTAGAAACCTAGGCTAAACTAGATACTGTTGACATGCAAATGTTCTCACATATAACATGTCTTAAAATCTATAATGTATAATTTGTTTTATTTTTTTGCAGCACTGAAATTGTATTAAATTTCTTGCACCCCCGCAGAATGTGTAAATCAGCAAAGAAATTATATATTTTTAGCGGGAGTCAGTTTGGCAAGACTAGCTAAACTTTTTGCTTATATTACCCATAACAGCTGGTCTGTGAGTCATTGAAGGAAGAAGTTGATGAACAGGTCAGCTACTTCTAATAATAACAACCTGAGAATATTGTCTGGGTAGTAAAAATACTTACTGGGAAATAATGAATCTAGAAAGTGCACAGGTTTGTATTTTATTGCAACAACAAAATAGACATTTTACAATAAATGCTCGGGCAGTACATGAATTTATCAGCCAACACCTGCCAAATTTCTGCTTTGGAAAGAAAATTCACAAACTCAAGCTGGTTAGTTTGGCTGGTAGTGAGAGAAGTGTCATATGCCATCTGACTAATACTGATGCAAATCATTTTCAAAACACGATTTTCCAGAAGTAAAATAAGCATATTTAGCAAAATAACAGGATGTTTTTGTTCATTATTTAAAATGGGGTCCAAAAATGGTTGTTTCCAGTAGACTTTGTTTCTCTGTAATGTAGTCCATCTTTGTTTGACTTGTAATGTTGTTTTTAATTTTTCCTCCGTTCCAGAGATCTGCAGATGGGTCGAGTGCGGAGGATGGAGACGGTGAGTTTGCAGACTTTACGTTTAGACTCGTGAATTAGGATTGTCCCCGAGTCTGATACGGTGTTCATGTTCTTGTGCCCGTAAAAATACTCCGATACCAAAAAACGAAATCATCTCATGTACGAATGTCATTCTTTAAAAATGTGGCACACAAATTAAAATCACAATGTGTCCTATTGTGATTATTAAACGGCAAAGGCTGCGAATAAATGTATAGTTTGCATGTGCTGCACTCTTCATATGTGAGTGCTTGCGGTTAAGGCTCTGGGTTACTGACCGAAAGGTCGGGGGTTCAAGCCCCATCACCATCAAGATACCACTGTTGGGCCCTTGAGCAAGGCCCTTGACCCTATCTGCTCCAGGGGTGCTGTTTCATGGCTGACCCTGCGCTCTGACCCCAGCTTAGTTGGAATATGCAAAAACAACTGCATTTCTTTGGCTCTGTACCTGTACTCTGCACAATGACAATAAAGTTGCATCTTAATCTTAAAACACCATCAGATGACCGCAAGCTTAGCACTAATTCACTTTGTAGTGTGGGATACATACAGATTTCATCTACATGTTGATTTCTAGAGCTGTTGGACAAAATGGTTTCATTGATTCATACTCAAACGATTCTGAATCGAATCAGGAACGATTCTGAATCGATTCTCAAAAGAATCAGAATCGATTCTGAGTTCAGTTTAAATGACGCCAGAGCAGTGGCACGCGCCAAAGACAGATGTAGAATGAGTCAAGTGCACAAACACGACCAGCTGTATCGAACACATGACCATTTGTGCCCAAATTAAACTACCATCACAACATTCCTCCACAAACCCACGCACTTGGCAACGGGAGAGTTCATTAGTGATAAGAAGCCAACAAACAACATGAAAGACGAGCTCGCACCCATAATTGCACCGATTTGCACACAATGGGGAAAACACAGAAGAAAATAATGACCAGGCAGCGGTTCAGGAGATGTTGGTGATATTTTCATTTAAATATTTCTTCAAATGTTTCATTTTTAAATCCGCTGTTAAATAAAAAGCTGAAAGGGAAAAAATAGAGAGTAAAAAAATACATTTAGAAGAAAATAATTTTTGATGCCATTTTATTATCGCCAGTTACTTGATGTGCTTCCTTGCAAACATTTAGCAAGAACATATAAAGGTGAATTAATGTAGCAATGAAGTATTTGCCAACCAAAGCTGCACATGGGTCTGTTTTGGCGTTACGAGCGTTGCCGTAGAAACATTTTCGAAGTCTGTGGATGTGAATAACTCAGAGTTGAGCCTTGTATTTGTCCGCTCGTAATTACAGTAATACTGAGAAGTGGCCAACGATAACAACTTAACTGATGGACTTGGCTATCTTTCGTAACTTCAGTCATACAGGTATTTTTTTGAGTTTCTGATTGGTCTCTCTCTGTGATTGTTTCCTCCCCTCTCCAGATTCTGATCGGGATGATGGCGAGTACTGTCCTCCGGTAAAGAGAGAGAGGACCTCATCTTTGACCCAGTTTCCCCCGTCACATTCAGGTGATTTTTACTGTAATCCGTGTCACTGCTGCGGAAAAGCGCTGTTTGCTTTGAACGGTGTGGATGCCGAATGTTTGGCTGTTTTCACATTGTTTTTTCATCAAACTGCTAATTTAATCCGCTCTCTCTTTTTCTCTTCTGCTGCAGTTCCCAAGAATAATATCTTCATGCCCTCAAGTTTATGCCAGTCTCCAACTGGTAATTCAGATTCTGAGCCAGGTAAGAACAATCCATCGTCCGTTATCAAGCAGCTGTACTGTTGTCAGATTACACAAGTGTCAAGCTGGGATGTGCATGAGTAATCTACTAATCGAGAAATTGTTCTGCAACAGCTAGTCAACTATTAAGTAGCCTACACTATTTGAATACTGTGTGCAACTATGAATTATTCAGTAGTTTCCCTCTGGGTCTCTCAACAAATCTCGCAGTTACAATTGAGTCCACTGGGGGGCGCTGTGGATGTGTTGCATCCAGGTGTTTGATGAGAGGAGGAGACATGATGGCATCTTTGTGTGGTTTCAAGCAAAGCAAAATGTGGCAATACTTGTAATATATTGATTTGTATTAAATTGTACTCTATTGATAGTCAGTTCTTGTTGGAGTCGTGCCAACCAACTGATGAGGATCTGTGTTTATGGTGTAAAGGAAATATGAAGCGGTACGAGAAACTCTGAAGCTTATCAGACCGTTATGTGCATTAAATATACAAATAAACATGGGCAGAGTGCATTTTACAAAAAGCCAAAATTCCCCTCTTGTTTTTCTGAATTGTAATATGGTGCATCCAATTGTTGTACTGTTGTTTAAAAATATATATTTTTATTAATGCGTATTGTTAATTTAATTTCCCCCCCAAAACAATTGCATAGTTTGTTGAAGTTAGCTTATTTTGATCATTATTTGTAAATAATAACAAAATATACATTTAATGTGCATGCCATACTTTTTAACTGACATTTTAAAGTACTCGACTACAAAATTGCTAGAAAATCCCAGTTGTACGGTTCCAGTAGTGTTGTCAAAAGTGCCGGTAGTCCGGTACCAAGATGATGATGATGATGAAGTAAAAAAGATGTAACGATACCAGTGTTTCTGCAGTACCGGTAGTAACAAGCACCGAGACTCTCCGGTACCAGTGAGCAGTATTACTGACATACAGCTGACATACAGACTCCACTTATTCCACAACGAGAGTGCTTCTGTATTTACTTATTTGGTATTTTTGTAATATTTCCTCATACTTTGGGATCTACTTCCAAACAGCTTCAGGTGAAAGTTTCGAGTGCATCTGGACTGTGATCTGTGTAATCCTCTCCTAGGTCAGGCGCGAACTGCTGTGCTGCTCTCGTGCGTCATCAGTAGAGATTAATATGATCCCATGTCACGATAAATGAGATCAAACGACTATTCGACAATTACAATTTTTGTCGATAATGTCGACTAATCGTTTCGGCACTATTCACAGCATTTAAAACATGACAATTAAAATACAGCAGAAATCCAAAATACAGACACTCCAAAACTGTGTCGTACATTTCATTGGTCAGAATCAAGGACAGAGATGAGATTTCAGACTCAAGTCTTCATTGATCGCACTGCGCCGTGACGCAAAACTGTTTATCCGAAAAAGTGACGCATCTGGCAAAAAGCACAATTCAGAATAAAATCTAGATGCCTGAAATTGAGTAAAAATATTATAAATATGGTCAAATCTAATATTCACTGTAATAATAATAATAATAATAATAATAATAATAATTAATCAAAATATCACAAGCAAGACGGCTGTTGAATAAAAGTTTGGCAATTATATGTTGAATAGTGATTACTATAGTTATAACTATTTTCACTTTTAAAAGATTAAGAATGTATCGATTAGACAACATTTTAATGATGAAATTAAATTAAACTTGTTTAAATTAAAAATGTTCTGGAAAATAATAATGATGATTAAACTATAATTATTAAATTATTAAAAATAACTAAAACTGGTGTGTTCAATAGCACATTATAATATTAGCATATTTTTGCTGCAGTGTTGAAATTGGTGTCGAGAACTGTGAAATTTCACTGGTATCGGTACTCACTACTGAAATTTTGGTACCGTGTTTGGTACACTAGTTTCCAGTGTAGTTAAACCTGAATTTCACTGAAAATCACAGACACTCGGTACATATTTGATGTTTAATATTCAACTTTTGGAAGATTTTTTGGACCAGTCAGATTTCACTGTAGGTGGGGCTTACCCTGGAAATGTTATACTTACTTGTCAATCCCCGGGACCATTTTAAATTAGCTACTGAAGGCAAAAGGTGTATTTTGATCATTATTGACTTTATTAGTTAGCCCAATCTTACCGGACGCTTTACCCCGTTGCTTTCTGGTTAGAATCTGATGTTATTTAAAACATAAAAGGGAACATTTTAGGTCATCTAGAACATTCCCATCATGTTTGACAATCTTTAGCCAGTCGCATACCAGACCAGAGCGTCTCAGATAGGACAAGGTGTGCTGGTTGGGCAAAAGAAGGTGGCAGTCCAAAACAGCCTCTGAAGTCTTCGCTTGGTATGCGTACATTCATAAAAAAACAATTGCTTCAAATTTTAGGACATTGTTTGACATCTGCCAGACGTGTCTTTACAGTTTGTCTAGTTATGATAATTTATAGTATATAATTTATTTTTCAGCAAGGCACGTTGGCATATCACCGATCCCTTTCCGAGTCAACGTTGTGCTCAAATGCGAATGAGCCTGGTGTGTTTGTTTTATGCGGGACATTTGATCTAGTGTTGCGTAAGAGATGTTTGGTTTAGTATCTTTCATGTTTATGTTTCAGAGGAGAAGCCTGTTGGGTTTAGGTTGAAACCTCCAACTCTGATTCATGGTCAGGCCCCCAGCGCAGGTAAGATCAACTCATTCCTGTACGCATATGCAGTACGTGATGCCCTGAAGTGGATCATTACATTTTGAGAAGTTCTAAAGTATGACCTTAAACTTTAAGGGATGGAATAAACTTTTCATTCCTCTTTCAGTTTCTATTTAAATGTTATTTTTTGCATTTGAAAGCTCTTGAAATAGATTCAAGATCACAAGATGTACAGTGACCGCAAAGTGATATTATACATGTAAGCAGCTCTTAAAAATGTCGGAGTGTCATTGCATAAGATGACAAAATATCAATGCAAGCGCCCTTTATTTTAAAGTAAGTTTGCACAAGCACACTTTTACAGACAGAAGTTTGACAAATGATTGTGACATGTCGAAACTGAGTTTGGATTATTTGCAAAATGCTCTCGCGGCGCTGCAGTGCCAGAGTTCCCCGGACATTTGCAAGTGAAATCTGGGTCATTTAAACCACGACACAGAATTTGTAACTCAAATGACGACTTCTGAATATTTAAAACCGAAGCACAGGGTCTGGAGCCAGTTTTGTACAGATTGTTTTAAGACTTCAATCTATTCCTGCACAATTTAAAAACTTTAAAATTTGTTATCGATTATTTTCATTATCGGTTAATCGTTGCAGCTCTAGTTCAAACACTGGTGTGTGCTTGTTGTTCTGCAGTGTTTGGTTTCTGATTCAATCCGTTAGTAGGTTGTTTTTCAGGCGTTCCCAGTCAGAAGCCCAGAGAACAGCAGCGCAGTGTTCTCAGACCGGCTGTTCTGCAGGCGCCTCCAGCCAAATCCCTCACAGAACCAGTCAAGACCAGTACGTATTTGCACCCAGAACCCACACTGTAAATTTGTCTCTTTTCCACCTGGTATTGCGATGTGTCTTGTGTGATCCGATTACATGTGGTCACTGTTCACACCTGGTCACTTAAATGCACCACCTGTGACCACTTGTGTTCAGATTTGGAGGGGAGGGTCTCGGTTTCATGACCACAGACATCAATCACTAAGTCAGTGTGTTACTGCACGATACTGCACCACTGGATTGGTGGTGGTGTAGTGCTCTAAAGCACATAACTGGTAAGCAGAAGGTTGCTGGTTCAATCCCCACAGCCACCACCATTGTGTCCTTGAGTAAGACACTTAACTCCAGGTTGCTCCGGGGGGATTGTCCCTGTAATAAGTGCACTGTAAGTCACTTTGGATAAAAGCATCTGACAAATGCATAAATGTCAATGTATACTAAAGCACAACAATGTCAGAAAAGAAAAAGCGTGAAAAAAAACAGTGCGCTGTTTCTCCCAGATGCGCTTGAAATTCAATCGAAGCACAAACGCAACATGTCAATCAGAATTATCTGTTATTTTAGTGGATTGTCATCTGTGTTGATATCAGACAATTTCCTTTTAAGGCCACTTATAAACGGCAAATTTGAAACTCTTGTTTTAGTGCAGTGGTTGATTGACAGGTGAGGGGTGGCGCTTCGGTGCTGCCAGGACGCATACAGGATGGAGTAGCGCTGACACCACAAATGTCATGTGGACACGTGCGTTTTTATCCACATTCTTATTTGATTTTTTTAATTATTTTTTTTTATCTGATCACAAAACGATTTAGACCTCGTTTATGGGGCTTTTCCACTGCACAGCTCGACTCTGCTCACTTTTTGGGGTTTTCCACTGTGGATAGTACCTGGTACTTTTTTTTTAGTACCACCTCGGTCGAGGTTCCATTCGAGCCGAGCCGATACTAAACGTGACATCAGAACCCTGCAGATCTCTGATTGGTCAGAGAGAGTCGTCACTACCGGCGTCACTGGATTTTCGACACGTGACATCAACCCACTAATTAGCAACAGCGATAGCAGAATCATTTGTTCACGGCTAGCACCGGACCTACAAACAGTGAAGAGAAAAGTAAAAAAAACTCCACGATGGAGGATGGTATGTTTTGTTACGTTAACTCTATACTCTGCTTGAAAGCTTCACTTTATTTAGTTGACCAGCTACTGGAAGCTTCTAAAACAACCAGGACAATTTAACTGTTACACTTGTGTAAAATCACCATACAACTGCTTTATGCAGCACAATGAGCTTGTAGATAACAGCTAGCGGTTGTGTTATTGTTTAGTGTCACGTTTAAGATGATGTCACGGCAGTAGATGTGGCGCAACTATGACGATCAGCCTATAATCCCACCCACTTTGAGGCGGCACTAAACTGCAGTGGAAAAGCAAGCTCAGAAAAGTAATGCGAGTAGAGTCGATTCGAACTGTAATGTGCCATTAGACCTGTATTTTGGGCTGACCACATGTGATCGGATCACCCAAAATCCATCTTAACACCAGGTGGAAACGAGGTCTATCAGACAGAAATGCAGGAAAAAGGTTCAGAGCAACATGAGGGATCAAGTGGCTTTGGTGTGTGAGGGGAAAATTAACTAATGTTTTTTTTGTTCGTTTGTTTTTTCAAAAATTGTGTTTATAATAAAGTCAAAAATATATAAAGTCATAAATGATGGGGACATGAAACTGTACCCATTCCTTTTAGTAATTAGCATAATGTCATCATGCTACAGATGCTATCCATAGAGCTCAAGTTTAAACTTGCATATTCCTTTTAATATTGGCCGATCGATCTTGTACACTGAAAGTGTGTTTGTGCGATTGATTCTGCTAGTTCATGCTTTTGTTTGTGCTTACAGACTCCAGCTGTGGAACAAACGGGGTGGGGAAGTTCGGAGATTCATCATCGGAGAGCCGATCCGTTTTCCAGAACAACACAGAGAGCTCGGACAAATCACCGGTGAGGACTGTCATGAGATGGAAATGCCTTTATGATCCCAGTCAGACACATCCTGTTTAGAGCACTTCGTAAATGGCCTTTTTCTAGTGGCCTGTGTGACTGTGCTTGCTTTAGTATTACATTTTGTTACTTATGATTTAGTAAATACCACCTGTTTTTTAGACTGATGTTCTGATCTACCGTAATCATATCATTTATTTATTTTTTTACATATTTAAATATAATTTCAACAACAATATGCTAAAATAAATGTACAATATTATAGTTAATATTAATAGTATTTTTTTCGACCTAACTGTAGACTGTTTATTGCCGTATTAATAAAGAATTCAACCATTGTGCGATGATCATATAACTATTTCTTGAACACTGTGACCTGTCATCATTGGATTTACATTATTTCTTTAAAGAATGGAGAGAAAGATGGGGAAGAAAATGGAGGTGGAAGTAAAGAAGACAGCAGTGAGAAGATGGAAAGTGGAGTGGATTCGACGTTCGTGTTTGGACAGAATATCAAAGAAAGGGCAAAGGTCAGAGCTGACTCTCGAATACCAATGGCGTTGATTCTGTATTTAAATCATGGCTCAGCGGTTAAGGTCGAAAGGTCAGAGTTCAAGCCCCAGCAGCGTCAAGATGCCACCGTTGGGCCCTTGAGCAAGACCCTTGACCCTATCTGCTCCAGGGGTGCTGTTTCATGGCTGCTGTTTCATGGCTGACCCTGAACTCTGACCCCAGCTTAGTTGGGATATGCGAAAACATCTCCATTTCATTGGCTCTGTACCTGTACTCTGCACAATGACAATAAAGTTGAATCTTAATCTTAATATTTACCAACATGTTTTCTACTTAAACATTGTAATTAGGCCTGTTGATTTTAACGATTTAGATCAGCATGATTAATTATATAATAAGGAATGCATTAAAAACATTAACTCATTTAGTCATGTCCCTGAACCGTAATGATACTAATAATAATTCCTACCATCGGAGCAATTCAAGCTATTAAAACCACCTGTTTTCATCAGGGGGGAGTAAGTAAAACTTATCGTTTTTTAGGCAACATACAGCTGTTCAGACACGCAGAACGTGTTCTTGTGTTCAAACGCTGCTGAATGGAGTCCAGTTCTGAATGCAGGAATCTCAAGATGTGTTTTTCTTAGTTTCAAACTACGTTTAACTTGACATAGCGACCTAAAAACCATGCAGTCAAAGTGACAATCCAAAAGCGTACATCTGACTGGTGTACATTGACTAATTAAAATATAAAATGGATTGCTGTAGGCCAATGATTGGCTTATGTTCAGTAATATGGTAATAAACTATGTAATGCTTCTAAAGCCACTTTTTATAGTGTCTTATCAATGCTTAACTCATCTGCCACAATAATGTATAATAACTATATGAAAATGAAATACGGTGCCGATACTGATGTTTTGTGTCAGTGAAACAAAGAAATCTTCATTATTAAATAAACAAGCTGTTTTTAAGTCTTTCAGCCCTGCATCACACTATCTTTGAGCACAATTTAATCATACAAATTTATGAAACAACATTTAATATAACCATGTGTCACATGACAATGATTCTTTCTTTTTGTAAAAAATAACTTTTTCTAGAGTCTTTTTAGCCTGCTATACGTCTCCATTTTTGTGAAACACAAATGTAATTCAATTTAAATGTAAAACTGATTATAAAAGCAATAAAAGATAAATAATAAATACAATCATAAATAGGGCAATCTTTCAGCTCTTGTGTTTTTCATACAGAATACAAAGTTCTTGTGTTTCCATTAAGCACAAACTTACAGTAGGTTGAAACATGGGGCTGAACGTGGGCCTCTTTACAAAACAAAATTTGGCCTCTTAGGAAATACCTTCCCAGACTTCTGCAAGTGCCCAGAGGCGCCTGCAGCTGTACGAGAACTGTACCATGAGCGCTGCAGCTGACCTGAGAAATATTTACTCTCAGAATATTTCACCAATAATTAAATGTGCCCCGTATTTCTGTTGGCTGTTTAAAAGAACTAGCAATGCCCAATTTGCGAATGAATGAATAATTCTGGATTGTTCTTTTCAGCGAATTGTCCAAACGGGTTTGCAAAATGGCGAGATCACTGCATTTTTAGATGCCGTGTCAAGTAAATAAAAAAACTAAAACATCTTCAACTGATATAAACACGTCTCGAGACTCCTGCGTTCTGCTCTATTCGTTGTGGTGCGTTTTGCTTTTTTAGCGAAGTCCAAATCGACCGCAAATAACCAACGCATATAAACCGATAAACATCGGCCACTGCCATCGGTGAATGACATCGTATGTGCCGATAGGCTGATGGCAGTCAACAAGGCGATGCCAATAAATCGGTGCATCCCTATTAATTAATCATGATGTGTTATTTGTGGGCCTTTCTCAGCAAGTATATATGTGATTAATTAGTAGGCATATCATGTAATTAATTTAAGTGATGCATATAAATCGTTGAATCATCAGGGATGCAAACTCCTCACCTTTCTGTGAAATTCGCCGTTTTGAAACCCAAATCGATCACTTTTGTGATTTTGTGCGGATCCGAAGAGTTTTTGTTTTGGAGGTGGGGGAGGGGTGGTGGTGGTGGTCAGACTCTGAACATGTGCTTGACTACCGTGCGATTTGATTACAGCAGCGTCCAACCGCGTGCTTGGCTACAGCAGCGCATGCACAGTGATACTGTGTTGGACAGGAATGGATCGGGAAGGGCTCGGGAAAAGTAGCTTTTGTGAAACTTCTCATTCGGAATGAGAATTGAGTGATCTGGTACATGTACTGACCGAAAGAATGAGAGGGGCATGTGGTCTGTTCACCTTGAATGGCATCGCCATACCTCATAGGGGTGGAACAGTTATGATTAATGCTTAAAAGTGATGTTTATATGTGAAGGAGCTTTTACGTGACTCACACCAGCATTGCTGATGCCTGTGGAGTGACGTGGCAGCGTTGACCCCGGCTCAAACTTTACACCAAAGTGTTTTTCACACAAGTTTTTGCCTCACAAATGATGTCTTTGAGAGTACAAAGAAACAAGAAATATTTAGAAACTGAATATGAATTGTATAATGCCAGATAAATCACCCACCCCTAATTGAGAGTTTGCTGAGGATAATAATCCTGTAACTTTTTTCCTCCACAGTTGGATGAGAACAGCACGTCCAGTGACTATAAAGACCCCACACGAGAGTCTCAGTCTGGGAGGACAAATTATTTCTTACAGTACATGGGCACGTCTAGGTAACCGACTCAAAAGCTTTCTGAAGCCTTTTAAAAAAATATTCTCTCTCTGGCTCAAGTCCAATGCTCTGCAGTCCTGTAAATCTTCCTCTGTGTGCTTTTTCAGCTCCAACAATTCCACCAACAGTTCAGATAAAGGCTCCAAGTTCGTCTTTGGCCAGAATATGTCTGAGAGAGTGCTGGTGAGAGGATCATATGGCTAGTTTTGCAGTTCACAGATACACATTTTTAAGTGTGTGTGTGTGTGTGTGTGTGTGTGTGTGTGTGGGAAGTTTTTAATAAAGCATAAGTTTGTGTGTGCTTCAATTATTTCAGAGTCCACATAAAGGGGGCGAGTCGTCAACCGAGAGCAGTAAAGACAGCTCGACTCCAGTGTCTGAGCCATCGTCACAAGAGACCACACCTGAGAAAAGTAGGTGTCCAGCTCGCTGACGCACAGAAGCTTTGACAAGGGTCTATTTACACCAAAAACTAAGCGAAAGCGGTGATTTGTATGTTTTAATGCATAAAGCGGCCCATCTGATAATATCGGAGCTGTCGGAGCCCTGCCACTCAGTCCTGTTTTTTCGTCATGCAGGTGCGAACACTTCAGGACTGTAGCGTATCAACTACACAACCATTCGTCCCCAACTGGGACCGAATATATAAGTTCACCATACACATTTACAGTGGACTAATTGCATAAAATTTGTCTCATTTTACAGGGTGGGGCGGGTGACAAATTTTAAGAAAATATCCAATAACAAAAGAATATTGTATATGTTTACAATCTTAGGATAAAATAACATTTTTGGTTTTCAACGTTTCTGTTTTGTTTGCTATATTTTCTTGCAAAAACTCTTATTTAATTCCACTAGATGGCAGCAAGTATTTCGATTTTTCTTTCCTCTGTCACCCTCCATCACAATATACAGATCAAAACCGTAGGTGCCGCTCTATCGCAGCTAAGCGCACAAGCATGTGTACAAAGACCTCCCAATCTTGGTGTCGTTGCAAAGCTGAGATCCTCAGTTTTGTAATGATCGATCCATCCATCCATCCATCTTCAACCGCTTATCCGAAGTCGGGTCGCGGGGGCAGCAGCTCCAGCATGGGACCCCAAACTTCCCTATCCCGAGCCACATTAACCAGCTCTGACTGGGGGACCCCGAGGCGTTCCCAGGCCAGTGTGGAGATGTAATCTCTCCACCTAGTCCTGGGTCTTCCCCGAGGCCTCCTCCCAGCTGGACGTGCCTGAAACACCTCCCTAGGGAGGCACCCAGGGGGCATCCTTACCAGATGCCCAAACCACCTCAACTGACTCCTTTCGACGCAAAGGAGCAGCGGCTCTACTCCGAGCTCCTCACGGATGACTGAGCTCCTCATCTCTAAGGGTTCGCCCGCCACCCTTCTGAGGAAGCCCATTTCGGTCGCTTGTACTCGTGACCTAGTTCTTTCGGTCATGACCCAGCCTTCATGACCATAGGTGAGGGTAGGAATGAAAATTGTCCGGTAGATTGAGAGCTTTTGCCTTCCGGCTCAGCTCTCTTTTCGTGACAACGGTGCGATAGAGCGAGTGCAATACCGCCCCCGCTGCCCCGATTCTCCGGCCAACCTCCCGCTCTATTCGTGAACAAGACCCCGAGGTACTTGACCTCCTTCACTTGGGGCAATACCTCCTTCCCTTTTTTTGCAATGATACATAACATTTAATCAAACATAGTTGAAGATGCTTTGTTGATCATGCTTTTTCTTCTGGACTGCATATTTTGTTGAGACATATCATTGGATTATTTGCCCAAACAAGCTCACAGACAAGTAAACAATAGCTCATTTTAAAGAAAACAGCCTAAGGTACGAGTTGATATAGAGTTTGTCTATTTGGGTTTTACACAAGCAGTAATAAGAGGAGACATTTGACCTATTTCCCTTTGTGATTCTTTTGATAAATGATGAATTTTTATTCATCTATTTATGTGCTATATGAAATGCTTTCATATTGATATTTCTACATCATTACCAAAGGGTGGTGCTCATTTTCGACATGGTAGCTTGTTGTTTTATGTAACATAAATGTAAAAGTGATTTAGTTCTTTGAAAAGTTCATATTCTAAGCTTCACTTGTGGTTCCGGGGACTTCTATTATGTAATTCTAAAGTTATTACAAGATTCTTGCTGCACCTACAGACCTGGGTTAAGGTCTTTCACATCACATTTTCATGATGAATATTCACTCTTGGTGTGAATAGGCCTCCACCAGTGTCCTAACTTGGTGTGACACGATTAAAGACACAGATGATACATTTTGCCTTCTAACAAGCTACAATCACCGCAAGACGTTTTTTCAGTCAGTTCTGTTCTGATTTGGCTGATTTTTGTTGTCACCGTGACCTAAATAATATTCAATATCATTAATATTCAGCTAAACCTTCACCATAGTAGGCAGTAAGTGGCTTTCAGTGCATTTTGAGCTATTGCCAGCTGTTGATCATGTTTCATTGTGTGTGTCAGATCACAGTGTAACAGAGTCTCTGGAAGAATCAGCAGCTGCATACACCAAAGCCACTGCCAAGAAGTGCATTCTGGAGAAGGTAGAGGTCCGTACAGGAGAGGAGGCGGAGAGCAATGTCTTACAGGTGAGTCACCAACTGTGATTCCTCTGAACATTTTAAAGTGCACGATTGCAGTCAGAGTAGACTGTGTGTTTAAATGCATGTAAACGCCAGCTGTGAGGTTGTGTACACTTGATCATGGAAAACCTGGTTTTAAATTTGTTATTGAAAATATTTGAGTCATGGAAATATAGTGAATATACTTTTTTCTGGTTAGCGTGACTACTGTATGCAATTTCCATTTCCCTTTTTGATTTGTATCAACTTGCACCTAAAAAATCTAGACCAAATAGTTTGCCTTAAAATTGATGACAACATTGTGCAATGTGGACAGTGGGACTAAGCTGTGAAATACCCCAAAAAATACCAAGATAGGGGGCCGGGGTATCTCAGTGAGTACTGACGCTGACTACCACCCCTGGAGTCACGAGTTCGATTCCAGGGCGTGCTGAGTGACTCCAGCCAGGTCTCCTAAGCAGCCAAATTGTCCCGGTTGCTAGGGAGGGTAGAGTCACATGGGGTAACCTCCTCGTGGTGGTGATTAGTGGTTCTCTCAATGGGGCGTGTGGTGAGTTGTGTGTGGATCGTGGAGAGTAGCATGAGTATCCACATGCTGTGAGTCTCCGCGGTGTCATGCACAACGAGCCACGTGATAAGATGCGCTGATTGACGTCTCAGAAGTGGAGGCAATCAAAAATGTAATTGTTTATTATGTTTCAGAAGAGTTTTTGAGATGTTATAGACATTACAGCTGATTTTCTGTAAAGCTGCTTTGTAAATATGTGTATTGGGAAAAGCACAAATTAAAATTATGACTTGATTTCATTTGACTTTAGTAACAATGTTTTTTCTACTTTGGGAACAAAATCTCAATGTTCTTTCTTTGCATTGTCGAACAAACAAACAAGTCATTGCCAGTTATGAAGCACTTTACCAATCAGAAATTAGCTTAATTCTGTTGCAAGTATTGGCCAGCATCGTCAAATCATGTATTATGTACTGATGATCATTGTCCTATGTGTCAAACATGTTGAGTGATCCAAACATCATCTACAGCCTGAAACTGAACTTTTGGTCTGATTTTAGGAGTGAACGCACTTAACTGCATAGATGGATATAGGATGCTCCCTTGCTCCCTATTTAGTGAATGACTTAACCTCCAGTGTGCTGTCTGTCTGCACTGGTCTCAGAACAGTTATAGGAGAGCTATAGGATGCTCCCTTGCTCCCTATTTAGTGAATGACTTAACCTCCAGTGTGCTGTCTGTCTGCACTGGTCTCAGAACAGTTATAGGAGAGCTATAGGATGCTCCCTTGCTCCCTATTTAGTGAATGACTTAACCTCCAGTGTGCTGTCTGTCTGCACTGGTCTCAGAACAGTTATAGGAGAGCTATAGGATGCTCCCTTGCTCCCTATTTAGTGAATGACTTAACCTCCAGTGTGCTGTCTGTCTGCACTGGTCTCAGAACAGTTATAGGAGAGATATAGGATGCTCCCTTGCTCCCTATTTAGTGACTGACTTAACCTCCAGTGTGCCGTCTGTCTGCACTGGTCACAGAACAGTTATAGGAGAGCTATAGGATGCTCCCTTGCTCCCTATTTAGTGCATGACTTAACCTCCAGTGTGCTGTCTGTCTGCACTGGTCTCGGAACAGTTATAGGAGAGCTATAGGATGCTCCCTTGCTCCCTATTTAGTGCATGACTTAACCTCCAGTTTGCTGTCTGTCTGCACTGGTCTCAGAACAGTTATAGGAGAGCTATAGGATGCTCCCTTGCTCCCACAGCAATCACTGCCAATTTTTTTTTAAATTGATACCTTTTTGCAGGACAGTGTTTTGTCTCACTGCAACTTACCACATCTAATGAGCTGGTTTGATTGTGTTGTCTCCACAGATGCAGTCTAAGTTATTTGTGTTTGATAAGCCGGCTCAGTCATGGGTTGAACGAGGCCGCGGTCTGCTCAGACTGAACGACATGGCGTCCACAGATGACGGGACGTTACAGTCTAGATTAGGCAAGTCGTGTTTTTTCATAGAGGTCTGATTCTGTTTCTCTTTCTGCATGAAACAATCCCGTTCAATGTCTCTCTCTTTCTCGCAGTGATGCGCACGCAGGGCAGTCTGCGGTTGATTCTCAACACAAAGCTTTGGCCTCAGATGCAGGTGGATAAAGCCAGCGAGAAGAGTGTTCGAATCACAGCTATGGACACCGAAGACCAGGGCGTCAAGGTTTTCCTCATATCGGTAGGATGGACTCTTGTGTAACAATCTTAAACTTTATAATTTAGTTAAAGCTTATTACACACAGATAAGCCACAACATTAAAACCACCCGTCCAGTATTGTGTAGATCCCCCTCGTGCCACCAAAACAGTGCCAACCCGCATCTCAGAACAGCATTCAGAGATGATATCTCCTCTCATCACAATTGTACAGAGTGGTTATCTGAGTTACCGTAGACTTTATCAGATCAAACCAGTCTGGCCATTCTCTGTTGACCTCTCTCATCCACAGATCTGTCACTCACTGGATGTTTTTGGTTTTTGGCGCCATTCTGAGTAAATTCTAGAGACTGTTGTGTGTGAAAATCCCAGAAATACTCAAACCAGCCCGTCTGACACCAACAATCATCCATGCGATTATCTAATCAGCCAATCATGTGGTAGCAATCCATAAAATCATGCAGATACGGGTCAGGAGCTTCAGTTAATGTTCACATCAACCATCAGAATGGGGGAAAGATGTGATCTCAGTGGCATGACTGTGGCATGACTGTTGGTGCCAGACGGGCTGGTTTGAGTATTTCTGTAACGGCTGATCTCCTGGGATTTTCAGTGTCTGTTGGCACTGATTGGGACCTACACAATATTAGGCAGGTGGTTTTAATGTTGTGGCTGATTGCTGTATATATAGACCGATATTTAGCCGAGATCAGAAGTTTGAATTGTTATTTTTCTGCATGTATTGTTTATGCGTTTATAGTTTTACATACAAATATAATTTGCATGCATCATTGGACATCTGCACTTTTCTTTCATTCAAAATGAAGCACGAGACGTGCACTGCATCAGCCTGGATTAGTACATTATGGCAAAGGGAAGACTGTCAGTAACGGTGTAAATAGTAATGAATGTTACTAATATGAAAACGGATCTGGGGTATCATGGTGTAAATTTGATAAAATAACAAATAAAAAATGTTTTCCAAACGTTCTGTGATCTAATTGCTTAATGCACGCCAGATGTTGCTCTTTAAAGGTTTACTGTACAGTGGTTTAGTTTTCAATAATTGTGATGTTTTGACAGGCGAGCTCTAAAGACGCTGGTCAGCTGGCCGCTGCGCTGCATCACAGAATCCTGGCCCTGCGGAGTCGTGCTGAACAGGAACCTGAGTGCACGCCCGCCCTGCCCGAACCAGACATACCACAGTCAAGTGACGATGACGAGCCCGCTAACAACAGCAGCGCTAACAACACAACTGGCTCTGGAAACTCCACCGCCAGCGGTATGATCCCTTTATTTTAGCGTGTGTTCAGTACAAGATAAGTTCAATCGATACAGATCGTCTCAAATGTATAGCCACAAGGGTAACGCTTTACATTAAGGGTCCATTTGTTAACCCTTTAAGCTCTGAGGGTGTTTTTAAAGATTTGCTGATTCAGAGGCATACCCAGAATTATGGGTTAGTGTGATTTTGACATTATATAAAGGGTTCGCACAAGGTCCTTAAAGTGCTTGAATTTAGCTTTTGGAAATTTAAATACTGGAATACCTTAAAAATCTTCATGTTTTGTTGAAAGTGCTTAAAAGTGATTCGTCAGGGTTTCCGCGGGTCTTAAAATGGTCTTAATTCACCTTTCCGCAAAACAAGGTTTTACAAAAGGTCTTAACGCGGAGCAACAAGTCTTTAATTTTAATTCATGAGGTCATGGCATTAAATGTTGTATGAGGGATAGTTTTCTCATTGCGATTATGTAGGGTGACCAGACGTCCGGGTTTGTAGAGGTGTGACTCGGTGTCCTGACAGTTCTCTAAACATTGTAATTATGTTCTGGTTTCAGTTGGTAGGCTCACTGTTTTTCTCTACTTACATTTGATGTACTCTTTTTCGTCCTTGCTATTGTCTGTGGGGCGGCTGTGGCTCAAGTGGTAGAGCGGGTCGGCTGCTAATCTCAGGGTTGGTGGTTCGATTCCTGACAACCACAAGTTGCTCCCAATGGCAGGCTAGCACCTTGCATGGCAGCTCTGCCGTCATTGTGTTTGTGTGTGTGTGTGTGTGTGTGTGAATGGGTGATTGGGACACAGTGTAATGTGCTTTGGTAACCTTTAAGGTTAAAAAGGCGCTATATAAGTGCAGAACATTTTTTTATATCGTTTGCAGAGAATTTGATTGCCGTTGAGCTTTGAATATCTAATCTTTGCAAATGTATTAAAAAAAAAAAATAAAATATAAAAAACTTAATTGTATTATTTGTAGAATTTTGAGGAAAATAATGAATTTAATCCATTTTGGAATAAGGCTGTAACGTAACAAAATATGGAAAAAGTGAAGCGCTGGGAATACTTTCCGGATGTACTGTAAATGATCTAAACGAAACACTTCTGATGTGTCTGCAAATGTCAAAGCACTAGTTCAGTGTTGGTCATAGCGCCCGCATGCATTGGAAAGTAGCGCTTCTAAATTTTAAAACAATACCCATTTTGTGTCGGTCCAGACTGTAGTTGTATTTTGATCATTCTGCAAACTGGCCCATCTGAGCTTAGAGGGTGAACTAGCGATAATCAATTGCATTATTTTACTAACATTAACTAAGATGAATAAATGCTGTTAAAAATCTATATCGTTCATTGTTAGTTCATGATACCTTATGCTTAAGCTAATGTTAACGAATGGAGCCTTATTGTAAAGTGTTACTACCTCCACAAGACATCGTGTTAACACGACTAAGCGTTAACTAGACATGATTCATGATTGGGTGTTTTGTTTTTTGTTTTTTAATCCAGCTATACAACAATACTAACACTTGTTTCTTTCTCAGACAACTGTGAGAACAGCGAGACCCTCGCAGCCGAGAGCACATAGCACCCTCGTCTGACAACTACCCTCCAGGGTTTCAGTGCAGGCATCTCTGGGGAAAGCCCAGGACAGCCCCTCTCGGACCAGCGCTGTGGACCCCGGGGGCCGGAGTCTCTCTCTGTCTCTCTCTCTCACCCAAACTTCTTTAGTTCATTTCCCCTTCAACATGTATTGTAAATCTGGAATCTTTTTTTTTTTTTTTTTTTTATATATATAATTTTGTTTGTTTTTGTTTTAAGTTGTTTTTTTTTTTTTCCTATTGGACTGCAAATAAACAAATTAAAAAGTCGACAAAAAGGAAAAAAAAAAAAAAAAATACAGACTTTTCCATGTATGGATTTGGACTTGGTTGCTCATCATATTGATGAGTGTGAGGGTGTTTCTCTCTCCGATTAAGACGTGACTCGTCAAGACTGCAGTGTGTACCGCGGGACCGTTTTTTTATTCATTCTCTCTCTCTATCTCTCTCTCAATGTCCCTCTAGCTCTCTTTTACTGGCTCAGCTTTAGACCACTTCATTATGACATCACGCCTATTGGCCAATCAGCTGGCCGGAAGCACCACAGTCATCTGCCTGTACCTGTGTCCAGTGTAGTTGTAACATTTCCCCAGTTTTCGATTGATTTCACCAACATCTGGACACACTTACTACTCTGCTATGATGGTAGTTAGATTTCTCATTGGTGTTAACGAATAAAGGACTAAACCAGCACGTGGACTTGTGCTGTAGTGAATCTGTTTCTCGAACTCGCCCCCTTCGTTAAAGAGAAAAATATCTTCACCCCATTGTCTATTGATACATCAAAATCAGTCATGTAGCTTCATTTAGGGGCAAATAATGTTTCTTTTTATTTTTAGTTTGACGAGAGTTTAACATTTAAAACAGCATCTCTGTATTTGTTTTTAATTTCCATATTCTGTGGGTTTGTATTGTGTTGGCCTTTTTTTAAATATTGGTTTACTATATAAACTTTTTATCAATTTTCATGTCATTGGAGACAGTCGTGTCAGAAATGAAGAGTTTCTTCGTGTGTTAGAAGTTTTGAGTGCATTTAGACACAGAAAAAGGAAAAAAAAAATAACCTTGTACCCTTGAATGTTCTGTACATTTCTATGCGTATATTATCACTTACTAGCACACCATGTCTCCAAGCGTCCTTTACAAAATAGTAATATCAAAGTAAAAAAAAAAAACAAAAAAAAAGATTAAACATTTGAAATAAATTTTTGTCTTATGTCAAAGTGTGCCTCTAGTTAATTTTTCACAAGAATGTTTTTAAGTCTGCTAGCTATGTGGTAAACGAGTCTAGCATTATTCATGATGAATTTCACAAATCCAGTAAACACATGTCTGCATCATATTTCAGTTTCAATAACAGAATATTTACATTTTAATAATATACAAAAAAAAATGAAGCCGTAATACATTATTATTCCCCTGACCGTATAAAAACATAATTCTGGTTATACTTATTTTTAATTACATTTATGCTAAATGCATGTACAGAATGAATTTTATTTTTGTATTACTGTTGGGAACATGGAACCAGTTCTTGGTCGGAAGATTTTCAGTTCCGCTAACAGTTATGGTGCAAACCACAGTGCAACCAGTGTAGTGCGATTCCTGAGCGAATGACTCTTATGAGCCGGTTCTCTTGAATCTACAGCACGAAACATACAGCATGACCAGTGTAGACCGGTTCCAGAACTATTTACTTTATGAGCCGGTTCTCTTGAATCTACAGCACGAAACATACAGCGTGACCAGTGTAGACCGGTTCCCGAACTATTTACTTTATGAGCCGGTTCTCTTGAATCTACAGCACGAAACATACAGCGTGACCAGTGTAGACCGGTTCCAGAACTATTTACTTTTATGAGCCGGTTCTCTTGAATCTACAGCACGAAACATACAGCGTGACCAGTGTAGACCGGTTCCCAAACTATTTACTTTTATGGGCCGGTTCTCTTGAATCTACAGCATGAAACATACAGCATGACCAGTGTAGACCGGTTCCCGAACTATTTACTTTATGAGCCGGTTCTCTTGAATCTACAGCACGAAACATACAGCGTGACCAGTGTAGACCGGTTCCAGAACTATTTACTTTATGAGCCGGTTCTCTTGAATCTACAGCACGAAACATACAGCGTGACCAGTGTAGACCGGTTCCCGAACTATTTACTTTATGAGCCGGTTCTCTTGAATCTACAGCACGAAACATACAGCGTGACCAGTGTAGACCGGTTCCCGAACTATTTACTTTATGAGCCGGTTCTCTTGAATCTACAGCACGAAACATACAGCATGACCAGTGTAGACCGGTTCCCGAACTATTTACTTTATGAGCCGGTTCTCTTGAATCTACAGCACGAAACATACAGCGTGACCAGTGTAGACCGGTTCCCGAACTATTTACTTTATGAGCCGGTTCTCTTGAATCTACAGCACGAAACATACAGCGTGACCAGTGTAGACCGGTTCCAGAACTATTTACTTTTATGAGCCGGTTCTTTTGAATCTACAGCACGAAACATACAGCGTGACCAGTGTAGACCGGTTCCCGAACTATTTACTTTATGAGCCGGTTCTCTTGAATCTACAGCACGAAACATACAGCATGACCAGTGTAGACCGGTTCCCGAACTATTTACTTTATGAGCCGGTTCTCTTGAATCTACAGCACGAAACATACAGCGTGACCAGTGTAGACCGGTTCCCGAACTATTTACTTTATGAGCCGGTTCTCTTGAATCTACAGCACGAAACATACAGCGTGACCAGTGTAGACCGGTTCCAGAACTATTTACTTTTATGAGCCGGTTCTTTTGAATCTACAGCACGAAACATACAGCATGACCAGTGTAGACCGGTTCCCGAACTATTTACTTTATGAGCCGGTTCTCTTGAATCTACAGCACGAAACATACAGCGTGACCAGTGTAGACCGGTTCCCGAACTATTTACTTTATGAGCCGGTTCTCTTGAATCTACAGCACGAAACATACAGCGTGACCAGTGTAGACCGGTTCCAGAACTATTTACTTTATGAGCCGGTTCTCTTGAATCTACAGCACGAAACATACAGCGTGACCAGTGTAGACCGGTTCCCGAACTATTTACTTTATGAGCCGGTTCTCTTGAATCTACAGCACGAAACATACAGCGTGACCAGTGTAGACCGGTTCCAGAACTATTTACTTTTATGAGCCGGTTCTTTTGAATCTACAGCACGAAACATACAGCATGACCAGTGTAGACCGGTTCCTGAATTATTTACTTTTATGGGCCGGTTCTCTTGAATCTACAGCACGAAACATACAGCGTGACCAGTGTAGACCGGTTCCTGAATTATTTACTTTTATGGGCCGGTTCTCTTGAATCTACAGCACGAAACATACAGCGTGACCAGTGTAGACCGGTTCCTGAATTATTTACTTTTATGGGCCGGTTCTCTTGAATCTACAACGTGAAACATACAGCGTGACCAGTGTAGACCGGTTCCCAAACTATTTACTTTATGAGCCGGTTCTCTTGAATCTACAGCACGAAACATACAGCGTGACCAGTGTAGACCGGTTCCTGAATTATTTACTTTTATGGGCCGGTTCTCTTGAATCTACAACGTGAAACATACAGCGTGACCAGTGTAGACCGGTTCCCAAACTATTTACTTTTATGAGCCGGTTCTCTTGAATCTTCAGAACGAAACATACAGCGTGACCAGTGTAGACCGGTTCCAGAACTATTTACTCTACAGCATATTTTCAAACATTTGTCCCTGTAAAGTTTGAACTTTTTAGGCATTTGACTTGTTACATTTATTATGATTCCCATCCCTTATGAGAATTTGGTGGGTAAATTTGCTCATTTAATAAATGGTTGCAAAAAAGGTTTAATGTTTCTTCAAGAAGCATATTATAACATCCATCTGATCAACATATTCATGTTTGTGAACACACAGGCGCTTTAGAATAGTTTTCTGAATGTTCACCAGATGGCGCTATAGACACAGAATCTGAAATGAACAGCTCACTCTCCATAGGACACAGACTGACTGAAATGTCATACCTGGTGTTTTATAATCTCTTTGGGTTGCTGATAGAAATGTCAAAGAAATCAATAAGTCTTTTGAAGTGACATCTGACAAGATTGATTGTGACAGCTGCTTTCATGCTGGACTTGTCATTCACAATGGACTCCGAGTGTCGTGTAAACACCATGGCTGACCAACTTCAGGTGGATTTGTTAAGACAGCTGAGGAAGTAGTTTGCTTACTTTCATTTCAAACATTGATTGACTTCAGGAAGCAAATAAAATGCTCAACATGACAGCAAGACATGGAAATAAAGGGCCTTTATTGATCAACGAGACATTGTTGATATGTACCATTTAAAAGCAATTATATTGCAGTTGGCACCATCTCGGTGCTTCTATTAATGACAAGTCTCATTTATTTGAAGAAACAGAGTTATGAAGGCTTCAGATAAGCATGCAAACACTTGCTGGTTTTCTGGGTAGATCAGTGTTTTTCAATGTGGCCCCGTGAACACTGCATGCTAGTTAAAGCCTGTTTGGGTGATAATTGTTTTGCATTGGCACATGAGGCAATTTCAGCATTTGCAGGCACTTTAAAAACGACAACAGCACCAGGTTCATGTAATAATTCCCGTCTCAATAAGAGTAAGAGGCCCAAAAACAATTTGACCATCTTTTTTGACAGCTTCTGCTGTAGGGCTACAGTTGGACACATTGCACATTATTTGGCACAAAAGATGACAACTGTCCTGTATTATCCCAGGACGTTCCATAATTTGGCATTTTGGGATGCCCCTTGATTTGAAAGCATCGTGTCTCGTATTAAAGCTGCAAAATGCTCGAGCTGTATTTAAGTGGTGAAAGGTTGACAACACTATGCACAATGGCTTGTGGGACTGCTTCTTTTTGGATGTCTACTGAAGGGATAATCACCAAAAATATCATTTACTCACCCTCAGTCCATCCCAGATGGGTACAACTTTCTTTCTTCTGCAGAACACAAATGAAGATTTTTAGAAGAATATCTCAGATCTGTAAGTCAGCCTAAAAGTAACTCCAGTGGTTAATATACTGTAGGTCTTCTGAACTGATCCAATCACGTTTTTGGGTGAGAAACATATCTATATTTCAAACCTTTTTTTTTTTTTTACTATAAATCTCCACTTTCACTTTCAGAATGTGAAAGTGAAAGTGGAGATTTATAGTAAAAATTGATTGAAATATTGATTTGCTTCTCAGCCAAACCTTTCATATTGCTTCTGAAGACATGGATTAAACCACTGGAGTCCACTTTTATGCTGCCTTTGTCATTTTTGGAGCTTCAAAGGTCTGGTCACCATTCCCTTGCATTGTATAGGCCTACAGAGCGGAGATATTCTTTGTTTGTGTTCAACAGATGAAAGAAAGTTATACATATCTGGGATGGCATGAGGGTGAATAAATGATGAGAGAATCCGCATTTTTGGGTGAAGTACTCCTTTAACAGTAACCAAGTTTTCATCCAATTTTTGTGCTGTTCTGTTATCCACAAGGTGAAAATGAATTTTAAAAAAAAATGGTTTGCTAAAATAGCCGTTTCCATTCAAATGTCCTTTTCCCGGTAAAATGGTGTGCGTCATGACGTCATTCTAAAGAAAATAAAAACGCATTGTCACATAAGTTTTTACACACTTGAATTAAAAATATGGACCCATGTAGCATAGTAAGCACCGAGCAGCTTGCATACTTCTGGAGGGGTCATGCACCAGCCGAGCAACTGCCATTGAGTGGAGTGGTGGTGGTGTAGTGGACTAAAGCACATAACTTGTAATCAGAAGGTTGCTGGTTTGATCCCCACAGCCACCACCATTGTGTCCTTGAGTAAGACACTTAACTCCAGGTTGCTCCGGGGGGGATTGTCCCTGTAATAAGTGCACTGTAAGTCACTTTGGATAAAAGCGTCTGCCAAATGCATAAATATAAATGTATTGAGATGAGAATGCTAACGGACAGCTTTCTCCTGGTATTTTAGTTTGTTAATAATCTGAATGCAAAAGAGAAACAATTACTATTGCAATAGTGCTGAAAACCCTTGATTCAACTCTTCCGCTCATAAGCTGCATTGAGTGTCGGAAAGGGGAACGGTCTCTGGGAGACGCATTGAGAAACACTGATGTGAATGATTAGAATTGACGTGAACACAAAGAGAAATGAAGGTTTCATGAGTATGTCTAGAGTTTCCATGCGTTCTGCATCATGGTGATGAAATACTCATCGCAGTCAATGGAGGCACTGACTCCACTGTAGTAATTCACAAACTCATCCAGTGTGACCTGAGGAAGGAAAGGAGATGAACACATTATATATGTCCAGTCCTATAGACACTGAAGGGTCTGTGTAACGTTTTGAAGTTGAATCGACATGACCGCTCTGCAGAGTCCCAACGTAAGAAGCGAGAGCTTAAGTTTATTTTTAACAAGATCCTCAATCGTTTCAGTCTGATCTGAACATTTTGAGTGGCACGTTTGACCATATCAGCACATTTTAGGTTAATTCCTTCCTAATCTGGAGTAACAACAGTCTTTAATGTCAAAGAGACTATTATTAGGCTGGAGATGCATCCATCAAAAAAGTATTATTTCAAGGATGTGTCTAATGGCATGGTACCTTTCCATCCTTCTCGTACGGAGAGTCGAAGCTGTCCAGGAAAGAGTGGAAGACTTGCTCTTCGGTCCACTCCCCGCTCTTGTATTTGGGGTGATGTTTGCTGTTGTAAACACCCTGTAGATCTTCTACAGTCACCACGCCATCTCCTGTTCGGTCAAGCTTCAGAAAAGCTTTGTTGATCACCTGCTTCCTTGCATTCGACATGGGCGGCTGAGGCATGGAAATAGAATTAGCATGATATTGGGGTTCCTGAAAGTGGGTGCAAACAATAATAATCCTCCTCTCCTCATTATAGATTTTCAATGCAATGGCTATTAAAGCTGTCTCATTGCATATTCAAATTGTCATGTCAACAGTTTTATGTTTGAAGCCTGAACTATTAAAAATCTTGTCGATCTTGCTCACATGATGTAATAATACTGGATAACAAAATAACTGGTAATCAACATAATCTATGTTTGGGCTCATTCGATGACGCAAGAGAAGACTACCGCATTCTTCAAAGACTTTGGCATGTTATTCATACCCTTAATTTCTCAAGAAACTCATCAAAGTTGAGTATGCCACTTCCGTCTTTGTCCATCAAGGCAAAGATCTGCTTGGCTTTGTCCCTCCCCACAGACACGCCATAGTTTTCCAGCCCTTTCTCAAACTCCGGGAGGTCCAGAGACTTACTGCCATCATCGTCCATAATCCGAAACATCCTGGAGATAACATAAAGAGAAGTCTGAGCTGACGTTTCTGCTCTCGATTTGATAAATGAGACCATATGAACTCAAACTTTTCTCATAAATTCTTCCAAGACCAAATCATTGTAGTGGTGCCATGCACGTTAATTTTACAACTCTACATTTCAACACATGAAAATGTTTTTTTACGCATTTCAACCTCGTAATAAAAATTCCATCACATTTAAAACAAAATAGAAAGAACTTTAGGAGAAACATCTGATAATTAAAGTTAATTAAAGGAGCACTCAGTAATTTCTTCCTCATTAAAAAAGTTTAACTCCTAAAAACATGAATTGTGAATTTGCAATATATCTAGGACATCATAAGCACTCGCTTATAAAAGCTGTTTTATTCTACATGGAGAGGGTCCACACATGGGGGCGGCCATGTTTGAATCACATGACCAGCCCGATACTACTCGCTTAATCTCAGTAACCGTCCTGTTATTGGACACGTTCACTCATTGATTAAAGTCATCATGGCTGACTGTAGTTAATACATTTCTAAAGTAACATCTAAAACTGAAAACTATTGATTTTAAATTATGCTGCATCCACACCACTAGGTGTCAGTGTAGTCTCGCATTTGTGCCTATTTTTATTTGCCCGTGGGAAATCATCTGATAATAAAGTTATTTATATGTAACAAAAGGCTTCGGATTAGCACCTCTAAATCTGAGGCCATGGTTCTCAGCAGGAAACCGATGGAGTGCGTATTCCGGGTAGGGAAGGAGGTATTGCCCCAAGTGAAGGAGTTCAAGTACCTCGGGGTCTTGTTCACGAGTGAGGGGACAATGGAGCGGGAGGTTGGCCGGAGAATCGGGGCAGCGGGGGCGGTATTGCACTCGCTCTATCGCACCGTTGTCACAAAATCGTTGGCACTCGATCTACCGGTCAATTTTCATTCCTACCCTCACCTATGGTCATGAAGGCCGGGTCATGACCGAAAGAACTAGGTCGCGAGTACAAGCGGCTGAAATGGGCTTCCTCAGAAGGGTGGCGGGCTTCTCCCTTAGAGATAGGGTGAGGAGCTCAGTCATCCGTGAGGAGCTCGGAGTAGAGCCGCTGCTCCTTTGTGTCGAAAGGAGTCAGTTGAGGTGGTTTGGGCATCTGGTAAGGATGCCCCCTGGGCGCCTCCCTAGGGAGGTGTTTCAGGTCCGTCCAGCTGGGAGGAGGCCTCGGGGAAGACCCAGGACTAGGTGGAGAGATTACATCTCCACACTGGCCTGGGAACGCCTCGGGGTCCCCCAGTCAGAGCTGGTTAATGTGGCTCGGGACAGGGAAGTTTGGGGCCCCCTGCTAGAGCTGCTGCCCGCACGACCCGACTTCAGATAAGCGGTTGAAGATGGATGGATGTTACAAAACTCTAAGGCTTCTGAGCTATGAAAAACTCTATAATGGGATATTGCTCAACTCGACTCTGCTCGCTTTTTGGGGGTTTTCCACTGTGGATAGTACCTCGTACATTTTTTGGTACCACCTTTGTCGAGGTTCCAAGCGAGCAGAGCCGGTACTAAATGTGACATCAAAATCCTGCAGATTACCGATTGGTCAGAGAGAATCGTCACTACCAGCGTCACTGGATTTGCAACACGGGACATCAACGTGCTAGTTTTAAAGTTAGCATCAGCGATAGCAGTATCATTTGTTCATGCGACTTTCAAATTGTAAAAAGAAATGGCTTTGCACAAAACCACGCCATTGTCAATAAACGAGGTGCAGATGTTCCTCTCGTTAGTAGCCGAGAAGAGGATACAACGACAGCTGGGTGGGGCGACGCAACTATGATGATCAGCCTGTAATCCCACCCACATTGAGGCGGCACTAAACTGCAGTGGAAAAGCAAGCTCAGAAAAGTAAAGCGAGTTGAACCGTAACATGTGGTGGAAAAGTGCCACTAAAGAGCAGTGTAAATTTTTCAACTAAAATCCCAATAATAATCAGAAAAAAAAGATAGGGTGAATAACATGGGACTTTTAACACTAAACATGCCTGAAACACACTAGGGACTTTTATTTTGAAATAACATAGACGTTACAATGCTCCGTTACAACACTGAAAAAATGACATACTTCAGTTTTAAAAGAGATATATCCCCATGTGGGTTGTTAACTATAATAGTTATCTTGCCTCCCGAGACCCTTGATTCCCGATGCTCCTCTGTTAAGACACTGTTGCCTCAGCTCCTGCAAAGCATCTGCGGCCATTATCACCTTAGAAGAGACTCTGTGGATCCCACTTCAGATAATTAAAGCTTCAAGTTCTGTGGCAGAGAATTTTCAAAACAGTAAATATAAACCACAATTTGATGAGCTCAGATTAGAGCTTTGCACTAAGATTAATCGGTCAGACTCAATCAGAACTGGCGTTTCTAGATACAGTGCATTAGAGATGAAGAAATGTACTGAGGCGGTCGTTGTGACGTCATATGCGCAAACAAGGAAGTGTTATAATGTAACGTCTTCTGTTGCCTGGGAAACATAAATGCAAAGCGTGTAACCGTGGCAACTGTAAACATAAGCCGCCATGAACACAATAAAGACGAACGATTACCTAGAGATTGTCAAGAAAAAAAAGAAATAAACACAACACAAATAATTTATGTGAATAAATTATTTTTGTCACACTCAATGTAGCTGTTCGTTATCAATATTTATATTAAAAAAATATTTAGAGCAAAAGCCAATTTTATATCTTTATTACTTTCTGTTAAATATTCATGTCGTTGAGGTCACCAATTTTGCAGATGATTTGTAGGATTAAAAGCGGTTTAACATAAATATAAATTCAATTAAAATACAATACATGTCGAAAAGTTTAAGAATATATTGAGATACCTTTTATGTAGCGATGGCCTCTGGTGAACTGCAGTCTCGTGTGTTTCTTATATACACCTGCACATCTCCCCGCCCCTTCAAACGGCTCTCTCTTTGATTGGCTGTAACGCATGTCAATCATCACCAAGATCCGTATGCATTTTTGTTTGTTGTTGCGGTGTGTAGCATCAACCAATACATTTTTAATCAACATATCAGTAGCTAAATTATGTAATTTCCCATATGGTATAAAAAAAATACCAGTTTACGAAAACACGTATCTGGAGGCCCTTGCGTATTTACCAATGTAAAATAATAATACATGAATATCGGACCTCCTTCAAACGGTGAAGAAGCTTTCAGAATATTTTTGTCATTTTGTTAAACTATTTTATTAATGACAGTAGTGTTAAGTCACCACAGTTTCATTGTAAAAATACAATCTGGCCGTTAGACTGTACTTGACGGTTGACGGTTGCCATAGTGATTTTTGTTGAATATCCGCTTCACACATTAACTCCAACCAGTGGTGTGGCCAAGGGTGGGTCGGAGTGGGCCTGGGCCCACCCAAATTAGACACAGGCCCACAATATTAGAGATTTTTATTTTGTATTTTTTTTACTTCAAATGTATATTTATGAACCAGTAAAACAAACAAAAAAAAAATCATATATTCTCACTGAAAGTGTGAAAGAACAGTTTGAATGCGCCGCTTCCCTATTGTTGAGGAAATGTGGTTAAAAAAATTGATGGGCGAAAACTTGCAGTGTTCGGAAACCTACTTTGAAAATGTAGTTTGCAAAGCTACAAGCTCCTCATAATTTTAAGTAGTTAAGCTACAGTCAAGCTACTCTTTTGAAAAAGTAGTTAGCTACACTACAAGTTACTATCAAAAAGTAGCTACCTACATTGAAGCTAGTTAATGAGGCAATTTTTTTTATGTTAACGTCAAAACAATAATATTTATATTAATAACAAAATTTACACTAATGACATGTATTAATTAAATACATTTAATGTGTTTAATTAAATATATTAAATGTATTTAATAGATTTAATGAATAGTAACATTAATACAGTTAATAATGGCCATAAAATAAAATACAACAGTATAAAATAAAAACTAAAAATATCAGACAATTTTCAGTCCTACTGTGGCCAGGTGCCCTTGTACGTCTGGTAAAGGTGAACAAACTGTGGTTGCCAGGGCTGGACTGGGAAGATAAATTGGCCTGGGATTTTACATAGCAACTGGCCCAAAAGGCGGCTGTTCGTTGTTCTTTTCTGCATATCGCGGCGCTGTTTTGTGGTCCATTCTGCATAACACGCGGCTCATTTCAACTTATCGTGGTGCATTCGGCCCGTTTCACGGGCCGCTCTGTTTTCCCAATGGTCAGTCCACCAATTAAGTGTGTCGGCCCACTGGGACATTGCCCGGTATGACAGATTTCCAGCCCAGCCCTGGTGGTTGCTCCCTTTACACAACCATCAGACAATCTCTTCTTATCCAAGTGAGCTGTAATAAGCTCTCAGTAGATGACGGTAATTCACTTCTTTTGATAGTGATCTGCCATTACAAAAGAAGTCGACGCTGCCTGATTGTGATCAGCAGACAGAAGTATGCTGCCAGATCGTGGGACGTTTTGCTGGTAAAAGTTTGGCTTCTACGCATTTAGGAAGGCAATTAGTTATAATCTGACCAACATGATGTAGCGTTTGGTCACGCTGCACCGCTACTTGCTGGAGAAACTACTCTAACTACTCTGTTTTAAAAGCAGCTGAGCTACTGTCAAGTTACTTAAAAAGTTAGTAGCGTCGCTACATGTAGTTAGCTACTCCCAACACTGAAAACATGGCCCATCCATTTATATGGAGGCCCACCCAAAAGTCATTCCTGGCTACACTTTGACCTTTCAGTACAGGTAAGGGGAAATGTGTATAAAAGCATCCTCTTCATGGCTGGGCTAGTATTTAGATTGAGGTCATTTGTTGTTTTAGAGTTTTCTAGCCTTTCAAGAACATGTCCAGATCACATTTCACCTTTTTTTATATGGTATTTTGCATGAAGAAAGTGTCATTTAAAGACCGTACAACAATGAAACATCAAGATTAATTCCCATTATTTTCCTGTGGTGATTCCCATTACTGTAATGCACTGAAAAGGCTTAAAATAGGCTTATCTTATAGCTTTTGTGGTGAAATATGACGGAAATTTCTTGACTAGTTTTGTGAGATTGATCTGAAGGTGTTTTGTTAACGCCAAAACTCTTCTTGTGTGTTGATGTTGTTTACCATTGCCATACTTTATAAAGGTCAAATGTGAACATGTCATTTAAGGGGAAGCAGCTCAAGTACGTTCAATTGTTTTCATGTGTTGTGAAAGTGCAAAGAAACAGACCGTCACCTCAATCTTTCTGATATTGTGCCACTTTCAGGAAGATTTGAATCTAGGAGCTCTTTGTACCAATAGTTTATACTAAGTTGTTTACAGTGGCTCAGTGATTTTAAACAAACCCGGATTTCATCGAGTACATTTGAGGTTTTAGAGGTATTGCTCTTGTAAAAGCGATATGCTCCAGTAATGTTGTGGTCTGAATGACGCCCACAGAATGAATGAACCCCGATCTTACCCAGACCGCCCCACAATGGGGTAAATGTTTACCGCCCATTGGCAACACTTGTATTTGCTTAGTCCAAAGCTGTTCTTTGTTGATGTTTTCGCTGCTGTGAAAGGTTTTTATCTATTTCAGTCTTGAAAGTTTGATCAGAACTTTTCCATTTTTGTTAAAGTTATGTATAGGTTCAATCCAAACAAGGTGTTTATTCAAATTATTTTAAGTGTATAAAGTTTAATCATCCAAAGCCAAAATCAAGAACATGTCCGGGTCATATCTCACCACAAGATCAATGGAAAAATAAAAAATAAATCTTTATGCCTTGTTTTAGGACCAACAACAACAACAACAAAACATTTATTAGTGATGCACAGATGTTTTGGCTGTTACGATACCGATTTTAACAAAAACGTATCGCTCGGGCCCGGGTAGCTCAGTGAGTAAAGACGCTGACAACCAACACTGGAGTCACACGTTTGAATCCAGTGTGTGCTGAGTGACTCCAGCCAGGTCTCCTTAGCAACCAAATTGGCCCGGTTGCTAGGGAGGGTAGAGTCACATGGGGTAACCTCCTCGTGGTCGCTATAATGTGGTTCTCGCTCTGTTGGGCAACTGGGATTCGTCCTCCGCCACCCGGATTGAGGCGAGTCACTACGCCACCATGAGGACTTAGAGTGCAATGGGAATTGGGCGTTCCAAATTGGGGAGAAAAAAAAAAGAAATAGCGCCCGATACCGATACTTTGCCACTTACCTTATTTTGTCCTCAGATAACTGTTTTATTAGGAATTATGCTTTAATTGTTTTATTGAATTTTTTTACAAAAGCTTAATAATAATAAACAATGAAAGATAAATAGAAGATAACATTTTTTTAAATATCTAAATATGATAACATGATAATTGATATGAAAAAGCCTATTTTTCCATCATAACCAGATTTGTTTATGAACTGACTGAAGCGCTGAATTCAAAATGCCTTTTAAGGTTTAATAATCGCGCGAGGCCATATATGCGATTTCAATCTTAATTCAATCAATCGTGCAGCATTAAAGGAATATTCCGGGTTCAATACAAGTCGAGCTCAATCGACAGCATTTGTGGCATGATGGTGATCACCACAAAAATGTGTATCGACTCGTCCCTCCTTTTCTTTAAAAAAAAGCAGAAATCTGGGTTATTTTTGCAGTCATTTTAGAGTTTTAAGGTTTGTTGACATTACATCGTCATGGTTACGAAGTTGTAAAATTGGCTATAATTTTACACAGAAAAGGTTAATATTTAGTAGCCACACTAAAACTATATTTTACACGCATATCCTTTATGTCTTGTGTCTATACTTCTGAAACTGAGTATTTAAATGTTCAAAAATTGTCCCCATTGACTTCCATTGTAAGTGTCTCGCTGGAACCAAGATTTTTGCTTTTCTGTTAAAGAAAAGGGGGGATGAGTCAAAATAATTTATTGTGGTAATCAATATTATGCCACAAATGCTGTCGATTGAGCTCAGCTTGTATTGAACCCGGGACATTCCTTTAATGGATATCATACGGTATATCAGAGGTCAAAGTCTCAAAGTGTTTTGGACGGTTTCCCTCATCATGCGGCTTTCACAACTGTCACGAGCGTTTATGGGGTTTTTTCCGCATTAACGTGAGAATGAGATAATAGAATAATAGAAATTAAATAATAGAAATTTCTATATAATAGAAATTAAATATTGCATGTTTTCAGGAGTGCCAACCCAGTAAAAGGGGAAACCCATTCAAAACACACCACCGCCAATTAATGAAATGATTCAGAATCGAGTGTTTTCATGCTTATAACCGATACATCGGAGCATCCCTAGTATTTATACATCATGTTAGTACTTTAAGCTACTACCTTTCATTTATGCTGATTTAAATAGTAAAATAATTGCATAACAGATGTTTTTTTTTACTTTAAAAGAATATAAATACTGCATTACAAATTTAATGAAAATTATTAGGTGGCATGTGCGTATTAGTCATACAGATAATTTCACAATGCCAAAAAAATGATGTTCTTTATATAACCCCCCCCCCCCCCCCCCCCAGATATGAATTATTATGCACAGGTGCATCCTTATTGCTTTAATTAGCAACTACATTTTGGTTCAATATTGTGTTTTTGACAGTCACATCATCACACCCCAAAAGCTTAAACAGTAAAACTTTGCAAACAAGATCTCTCAGTGTATTCTAATTTAATTATTCAGTTTATGTCGTGGAATTGCACATTGTAAATCTGCAGTCTATAGGACACATCTGGTGGATGACTGTAAACAGGAAATGGAATTTGGAAATTTAGGAAAGACAAACAAGCAAGTTTTTGTTTTAAGCTGGGTATGTTTATTCAGCCGACTTTAGTAATTCCATTTGGCACAAGTGTGACATAATAAATAAGCTACTGTCTCCTCACAACAAAAATATCTAAATATATATGAAAAATATTTTGCAATAAATACAGTTAAATCCACATCACAGATGCACTGCATCGACATTTCTGCTGTCGGTATGAAAAATCCAACACTGCCAAAACTGGACGCCACAGATTGTGAAGAGCTGACACAGTAAATATAACCACACGCACACGCACGCGCACGCACACACGCACGCACACACATATTATTTGAAAATTTACGCATTTCAATTTCATAACAAAATTCTATCAAATTGAATAATATTTAACAAAATAAAATAAAAAACTAAATATTTTAAGCTTTATTAATTTAATTTTGAATAATCTTAACAAAATACGAAATATTTTAATCTTTAATCATTTAATTTTGAATAATCTTTAACAAAATAAAATACGAAACATTTTAATCTTTAATAATTTAATTTTTAATCATCTTTAACAAAATAAAATACGAAACATTTTAATCTTTAATAATTTAATTTTTAATCATCTTTAACAAAATAAAATATGAAACATTTTAAACTTTATTAATTTAATTTTTAATAATCTAACAAAATAAAATACGAAATATTTTAAACTTTATTAATTTAATTTTTAATCATCTTTAACAAAATACGAAATATTTTAATCTTTAATAATTTAATTTTGAATAATCTTTAACAAAATACGAAATATTTTAATCTTTAATAATTTTATTTTGAATAATCTTTAACAAAATATGAAATATTTTAATCTTTAATAATTTTATTTTGAATAATCTTTAACAAAATATGAAATATTTTAAATTTTATTAATTTAATTTTGAATAATCTTTAACAAAATAAAATACGAAATATTTTAATCTTTATTAATTTAATTTGGAGTAATCTTTAACAACATAAAATAAAAGCTACATATTTTAAGCTTTATTAAAAAAAATGTTTCAATGTATACAATTTGATTGAACTTTATGAAATTGAAATGCGTAAATCAAAAAATTGGTTAAAACAAGATTTTGTTTTTTTTGTGTTTTTTTTAATTTTTTTTTTACTCAGATTTACATCCCAAAGTACTCCAGCAGAAACAGAAGTAGCGTTATTGAACCCCTATTATTTCTGCCTTGGCATTTGTAAGAGTTGGACAAATATCTTGGATCCATTTCCATCACTGCAAAAAACATAATTTTCTCAATCAATATTTTTGTGTTGTTTTCCAGTAAAAGCGTCTCAACATCCAAAGCAAGATAAAAACAATTCACCAAAGTGGCATGAAACGTTGATTTAATTCAAGATTAAAAATAAATCAAATAAAAGGTTTTAATATCTGTTAGCTTCAAAAAATCAGATACAGTTTAAATGATGTTTAGATGGATTTACTGGAGAGAGAAAAACCCCAAAATACTGATTAACAGACAGTTTAATTGCCTTTGCTGAAGTTGGATTTTGTCACTGTTTGCATAAAAGAGTGATTGCAGTTTTATTTGCATAGTCCTGTAAATGCCTGGTTGAAACAAGCGATCACGTTCTGTATCCAATTAGCGAGTTTAGACACAGTTTATTAGCTTACTTGGGCTCAACCACTGGCAAAGTGCCCCTAAATTTCTTCCTCAAATAGAAGATATGTCCGCAGGCCAAGATTTACCCGTTTGCACTTGCTCAATCCATTGTGGTGCATTTGACATGTGCAACCAGATTGGGTCAGTTGCCTTTTGAGTTCGTTATCTAAGAAGATGTATTACATTTCAATGGCATTGAACTTATGTTAAATGTTAAATGGCTGCTCCATTATCTGTTGCCTTGTTTTTACTGTAATTCCATTAGCTTTGAAGGAAAGACGAGTTTAGAGCGTGACTCCAATCTCATTTGTAGTTTTGTCCTTAATTACTTCAGAGTTACTCGATTAGACCACAGGCTAGAAGAGTAAGGTTGAAGTAGTTATCTAAGCTAACGCTGAGAAATGCAGATGTGAACACGTCGTGCTATGGCGTTCATCTCTAAACAACTACTTTGGCTATTGTGGCTCATTTCACTTAGACCAAATTCAGCTCTATAAGATCTAAACCAGACTTTCCAGTGAGTGTTTCTGACTGGCACTCACACTTGGAAGTAACATTGTGTAACCTATAGAAATCCGCAGGGAATGAACTGGAATTTAACAATAGGTTTCAGAAAGGACAAGGGCTAAACTTATCTCTTAATCCTGTATGTCTGAACGGCTTAGAACTGTCAACGCCACCATCAGCCTTTAGCAGTGCAATGATCTTTACACGTACAATGATTGGTGAACATCTTTTAAACATGCATTTCATCCAGAGACTAGGATAACATAACAATGACATATATACAATCTTAAAAATAAAGGAATAGTTCACAAGCATACATAAATAAATTCTGTATGGCCATTATTTACTCAGCCTCATGTTGTTTCCAACCCATATGCTGTTATTTTTTCCTCAAGAAAAGGTACTTTGGAGAAGGTACTTTGAAACGGTAGCTTCCCAAGCTACTGTACAGTCAAGCTACTCTTTAAACAAAGTACTTAGCTTGACTAGAAGTTACTAACAAGAAGTATCTTAACAGAGCTGGAAGCGATTTTAGCCGTTTTAGAAGTTCCCCAAGATGAGCCATTGGATTAGCCAATGAAAAGTCATGAAAAGTCGTGTAGTTGGCTATTTCGTATGGTCTTGCACGATGTTGTACGACTTCCGGATGTCTGATGCGGAAGTAAGCGCGAGTTGCGCGCACAAGGCGTTATGGACGTACTTGCTAATATTATGTCCTTACCCCAAACCCTTTATTGAAACTTAACCAATCAGTAGAGTGTGTAAACATGACAGGAAGCTGTCGTGTGTGACAGAAGCCAGAACATGTCGCGTATTAGATTGAAACAGGGCTGGAATGGTAATCTGGCATATCGGGCATTTTTCCCGGGGAGCCGACGCACTTTTGAGCCGATCATGGGCGTAATGGCCACCTGGAGAATCGAGCGGGCCGGTGGGTCTGCCGCGAAACGTGCCGAATGGGCCGCAACAATGAGCCGCCGCGTTATACAGAACAGACCAAAAAAATGGCGCCGCCATAAGCAGAAATGGACAGCGAACAAATATTGATCTGTTTCTCTCACACACCTATAGTGCTGCTTCAAAAGACAATTATTAAACCACTCTGTCATATGGATTACTTTTATGCTGCATTTATGTGCTTTTTTGAGCTTCAAAGTTTTGGGATCTGTTGACCTGCATGGTATGGACCTACAGAGCTGAGATACTCTTCTAAAAATCTTCATTTGTGTTTTGCAGAAATGGTCTGCACTTATATAGCGCTTTTTTAACCTTAGAGGTTACCAAAGCACTTTAAACTGTCTCACACACACACACACACACACACACACACACACACACACACACACACACACACACACACACACACACACACACACACACACACACACACACACACACACACCAATGGCGGCAGAGCTGCCATGCAAGGTGCTAGTCTGCCATTGGGAGCAACTTGTGGTTCAGTGTCTTGCCCAAGGACACTTCAGCATGTGGAGTCATGTGGGCCGGGAATCAAACCACCAACCCTGTGATTAGTGGCCGACCCGCTCTACCAACTGAGCCACAGCTGCCCGTCAAAAGAAAGTCAAACACACCTGGGATGGCATGAGGGTGAGTAAATGATGAGATAATTTTCATTTTTGGGTGATCTATCCCTTTAATGGTGTTTTATGGTTCTTTTTTGAGTCTGACAGACGTTGTCACTATGAACTGTGGTTGTGTGGAAAAGAGCTGCATGAAGATTGTTCACTAATTCTCCTTTTGTGTTTCAGAGGGAAAATAACAGCATACAGGGGTTGTAATGGAGGTAGACCGATACGTACATTTTTTCAGATTAATCGGTGTCGATAGTTGCAGATAGTTTTTTTTCTTCATTTCGTCATTTCAAAATAAGAGTCCCCTGTGTGTTTCGGGCTTGTTTATACGTACAAGTCCTGCGTTACGCACCAAATCTTCATTTTAATTGGGATTTTGCTTGAAAAAAACAAAACAAAAAACAAATGTGGGATTTTATTCATTTTGGACTCTTTGTCTTTGCCCGTCAGTATAGAAAGAAAATATATATTTTTTACTTTCTATAAACAGATTTGGAAAAACGATCTGCCGATTAACCAGTTATCTGCATTTCCCACCACCTTAGTTATCGTATCTGCAAAATCCACTATCGGTCGACCTCTAGTTTGTAACAACACGTCCGTGAGGGGAAATGACATACTGGTGCTTTAAAAACCCCAGAACTGCAAGAACTATTAAACAATAACCCAAGAGCTGAAATGTTTTTTTTTGCTGAAAAGAACATTTACAACCTTTATTTTTAAGAGTGTTGCATCTGCATAAGTAAAGATTACATTGACATGTCCATAAACATGTGTAAGGAAAACAAATGAATGGGTTGTGCTGCTGAAAAGGACTTAAACCGGTCATGTGATGTCAGTTGTTTATAAGAATGTAAACATGAACAGTGATCATGGAGACAACTTTTAAGGTCTTCGATGGACCGTACTTATGGGAAAACCTCTAAAGCTGTACTTCATTATTGCCTTTGAAAAAAGGTTCTTAAGTATCAAGATCTGCGTGGAAACCGTCTCAGAGACGAGAGAAAGTTGGATTTGACCAGACATGTTTTGGCAAGGCTTTAAAGACCAGTTAGAAAGTCTTTATGCTTCAGTTGACAATGATGCTTTGTGTAATTTCTATCCTGAGTGACTCGTGGGGAGAGAAGCATTTCAACTTCTCTATACCTTTGATTCATATTTGTGACTAGTGTAATCCCAGGACGGGGGTGCGGTCGAGCAAGATTCTCTGCATGCATAACAAGCAAGAAAACAAGCAAACAGAAAGAAATTGAGGTAGTTTTCACAACTGTGTTGCACTTCATGCTTCAGTATTCAGAAATTGGATTCGTAACAAAAGTGAACAGCTCTCGTTGTAACTCTCGAACATACAGTGGGGTCCAAACGTTTGCGGCCATATTGAAAACCTTTTTTTATTTAGTCATTTAAAACTGGATATAAACAGAACACTGTGTGGATATAACGTGACTGTGGCACTCATTTTACAAAATGACATTATGTGGCTCCTTATTGTGGCAGTTGAGGGGTGAAATGTCCACTGTGTCCACTGTGTGGGACTAAAAGCGAGTTAAATTGTCTCCCAAAAGGTTAATGCTTGACCTCCTGGGGGCCTGGGTAGCTCAGCGAGTATTGACGGCGACTACCAAATCTGGAGTCGCGAGTTTGAATCCAGGGTGTGCTGAGTGACTCCAGCCAGGTCTCCTTAGCAACCAAATTGGCCCGGTTGCTAGGGAGGGTAGAGTCACATGGGGTAACCTCCTCGTGGTCGCTATAATGTGGTTCTTGCTCTCGTTGGGGCGTGTGGTGAGTTGTGCGTGGACGCCGCGGAGAATAGCGTGAAGCCTCCACTCGCGCTAGGTCTCCGTGGAAATGCGCTCAACAAGCCACGTGATAAGATGCGCGGATTGACGGTCTCAGACGCGGAGGCAGCTGAGATTCATCCATGAGAGTCACTACGCCACCACGAGCACTTGGAGCGCAAGACTTTGTGTTGCTGCTTCAGTGTGTCTGAGATCAGCATTAAGTGACACAGATGACATGCCACTCAAATAACGGAGTATTGTGCTCGAAACGTCGTGTTTGCGCTTGGATTAAACGCAAGTGTAATTGGCAGAAACGGCTGCATTTTTGCTGTTCTTATACTTTTATGCACTTTATCATGCAGTAAATCACTGACATTGTGTCTCCTCAAAATGGAGGTAAATGACAATGAGTATTTTCTATGATTGCAACATCTGGTTTGGACCCCACTGTATAATTATACATATATCTCTTTGGTTAAATACTATATATATATATATATATATATATATATATATATATATATATATATATATATATATCTCTATTTGTTTTTTAAGAAAAGCTTCGAGTGGAAGGTAAGAGTATCTCCCGCCTGCTTTTGGTCCCATCCGATTAAACCAGCGATCCACCTCTGGTTGAAAATACGACCTTGCATCAGTTTGGTCAGTACTAACCAGTTTCCTGTGCCAGTAATCAAAGTTCACTTTCCATAGCTGCCATGGCTTTAGACTTTGTTTCTGGCTTCGTCTTGTGTGTTTATCAAACAGTCTTTCTGCAGCTTTGACTCTTTCCATGGTGGCATAGCATCTTTTATAATTGCAATTGTGCCCTACATTCTTGAATAGCTCCGTGGTCTTCTGCGTGTCACTCGGTAACACTTGGCAACCACAAGCTCCGAAGCATCCTCTTTTGCCATGGTAATGCACAGGCGTACTCCCTGAAGTTTCCATAGCTACCAGATTGTCATACACATCCACACGCTCTCGCAGATACGTTCTGGATGGTGTAGAATCTGTCCTTGTTGTCGAAGAACGACATTTTCTTCTCAAACTTTGTAGGGCGACAACAAGGAGTGTAGCGCGCCTTGTCTGTTTTTCCATTATCCCGTCCTCGCCGGCCTTTCTCACTGGAGCCGTTATTTAAATGCATATGCTCCATCACAAAGTCGTAATTACGTCGGTCATGGGTGCATTTGCCACCACAGTACCTGAAAAGCACCGTTTCGTCACTTTCGTACCCGAGACCCAGCTCGCTCACGGTCAGCTCTATCTCGTGTAGCGAACACGGCTTTGGGCCTTTCCGTGCTCGTTTGGTCCTCCGTCCAGCCTCGGTTCGGACCCTCCTCTCCTTCTGGTCCACCAGGGTCGCAATCACCCTCCTCAGTTCACCCTCGGTGAAGCTTTGGAAGAGGTAGGAGACTAGGAGAGAAAAACACCCAGAGGAAAATGTTATTGCATGGAGGTATTGCAGATAAGTTCTTGTTGTCTTGTTTTATTAACCTTGTGTGACCCCACGTACACATGCGTGGTTCAATATATGCAACACATCATTTCATTTCATTTAAACCGGCTGATTTCAGTTCAGGAGACTCTGTGCTGTCAGTAAAGGGTTAAACTTTCACGTGACCAAACAACATGGCGCTGATCACAGCGGAGTTTGCCTTTGGGAGAAACGCCAACAAAACTGCATCTGGTAAGAAACCTCATTAAGCTTTTACACTAAAACCTGTTTGAGTCAAACGATCAGAGTCTCTAGTTTCATCTGATATGCCATTTTTTTAAGTTTTAGCAATTTATTATTTATTTTAATACATGTAAATTACAATGTGTGCTAATGTGTAATATAGCGCATGGTTTTTATTATTAGAAATCCTTTATTTACTGTACATTTTCACATTGAGAAATAAAAAAAAACATTGCTTACAGAGGCTTTATATGGAGTTAGGATGAAAATAAGGTGCATTTCGAACTGTTCTGAGACCAGTGCAGACAGACAGCACACTGGAGGTTAAGTCATGCTCTAAATAGGGAGCAAGGGAGCATCCTATAGCTCTCCTATAACTGTTCTGAGACCAGTGCAGACAGACAGCACACTGGAGGTTAAGTAATGCTCTAAATAGGGAGCAAGGGAGCATCCTATAGCTCTCCTATAACTGTTCTGAGACCAGTGCAGACAGACAGCACACTGGAAGTTAAGTCATGCACTAAATAGGGAGCAAGGGAGCATCCTATAGCTCTCCTATAACTGTTCTGAGACCAGTGCAGACAGACAGCACACTGGAGGTTAAGTCATGCACTAAATAGGGAGCAAGGGAGCATCCTATACTGCCCTACAAAACAAAAAGGCAGTAACTGCATTTTTGGTCAAAAATGAGTTATTATCATTTTCATGACATTCAAGGCATCCTTTGTTATGTGATAAAACATTTTATCTCAAATGTGTGTCGTTTTGGAGAAAAATGGTAGTCGTTTGTACAGTAACTGCAAAAAGCCCTGACAGGATAACTTTAAAGTCATTTTTCTCAGTTCTGCACTCTGTGTAGTTACTGCCTTTTTGCTTTGTAGGGCAGTATAGCTCTCCTATAACTGTTCTGAGATCAGTGCAGACAGACAGCACACTGGAGGTTAAGTCATGCACTAAATAGGGAGCACGGGAGCATCCTATAGCTCTCCTATAACTGTTCTGAGACCAGTGCAGACAGACGGCACACTGGAGGTTAAGTCATGTACTAAATAGGGAGCAAGTGTGCATCCTATATCTCTCTATGCAGTTAAGTGCGTTCACTCCTAAAATCTGATCATAAGTTCAGTTTCAGGCTGCAGATGATGTTTGGGTCACTCAACATGTTTGACACACATGGGACGATGATCATCAGTACATAGATTCACCATTTATAATGTATCATTTTATTTTAACATGTTTGGATGTGATTGGATGATGCTGGCCATTACTTTAATTAAGCTAATTTCTGATTGGTAAAATTCTTCAGCACTTCAGTTTGACAGTGGAAAGAGAGAACATTGACATTTTGTTGCCAAAGTAGAAAAGTAGAAAAAACCTTGTAACATAAAAGTCAAATAATTAGTTTTTGTATAGTTTTTTATTTGTGCTTTGTACTTTGGTATCTTGGCAGATCTGAGCACAGTCTAAGACATTGTTGATCTCTTCTGAAACTCTAGAGAAGACACTTTTTTGTGTTTCAAATTTGATCTTTAGGACTTATTGTCCCTACTCGATCACATGACGTTGTCATAATAATGTACGAGATGGCGACTTTTACTCCCATAGAGAAAAATAAATGAACCAATAATGTTATTACTTTTCCTAAGTTTAACCCCTTACCCAAACCCTAAACCTAACCATGATTTAATAGGAAAATAAATTGACCATGGAAGAACGAAAACATCAGGTTTGGTACATGACGAGGTAAACATACGACAGGCATTTGACATCTGTCATTTTTATTGCATGAATACATATGGAACGAGTACTGTAGCTAAAATTGTTCATTGACGTTTCATTTCTTAAACTAAAGTGTTGTATAGGAGGCTAATTAAAATGTGATGCCTTTATTGTATCAATTCTTTCTAGGAAAGTCGTACGATTTTGCCATTTCGTTCAAAGCATTATAAGTTGTCATTAGACTATGTTGGAGTTTTGCAAGTGATATAATCAGATCTATTTGTCAAGACAGTGTAGTCAATATCAGTTAGCCACATTCAGGGCTGGACTGGGAAGAGAAAACATGGCGGCTCATTTTAGCTTATTGCGGCCCATTCGGCACGTTTCGCGGCCGACCCACCGGCCCGCTCGATTCTCCCGATGGCCAGGCCGCCCCTGATCGACCCCAGAGTGCGTCGGCCCTCCGGGAAAATGTCTGGTATGCCAGATTACCAGTCCAGCCCTATTACATTCAAGAAATCACTCAGTCACATGGTATCACTAAGCACAAAGGACAACCGAAGGCAACTTTCTTTATTGCACTGAGGAACTCAAAGGGGCTCAAACAGCACATTTTGTCCTAAGACTCACAGGCTCATTGTCAACCGTTGTGACGATCAGGGTTGTAAAGCAGGATTACACACATCTTTAAGATAAATTTTAAGCATTTTTTTGCTCTTGACACTTTATGCAAGTTAAGAGCTGGTCTGCTTTTCGTTGTGGTGTAGTACTTTACGAGTCAGACCAAGTACGTGTTGTAGTATCATAGTATTGCTTGAGTGTATATTTACGTACACTGGCGTCCAAAACTTGGGAATAATGTACAGGTTTTGTGCATTCAACAGATCACAAAGTATAGTCAGGACATTACTGATGTAAAAAAAACTGCACCATCACTCCAATACCTATCCTTGAGTAATGATGCTAAATTGCTGATTTGGTACTAGAAAATCACTTGCCATTATATCAAACACAGTTGAAAGATATTTGGTTCATTAAATGATGCTTAACATTGTCTTTGATTTTGAGTTGCCACAGTATGTAATAGACTGGCATGTCTTATGGTCAATATTAGGTTAAAAATGGCCAAAAAGAAATGGCTTTCTCTAGAATCTGATCAGTCAATCATTGTTTTGAGGAATGAAGGCGATACAATGTTTGAAATTGCCAAAAAACTGAAGATTTAATACTGAGGTGTAACTCCAGTCTTCAAAGACAAAGCACAACTGTCTCTAACAAGGACAGAAAGAGATGTGGAAGACCAGATGTGCAACTAAACAAGAGGAGAAGTACATCAGAGTCTGTAGTTTGAGAAATAGACGTCTCACATGTCCTCCGCTGACAGCTTCATTGAATTCTACCCACTCAACACCAATTTCATGTACAACAGTAAAGAGAAGACTCTTATGGGAAGAATTGTAAAGAAAAAGCCAGTTTTGAAACAGGAAAAACAAAAAGAAAAGGTTCGAGTGGGCAAAGAAACACAGACATTGGACAACAGATAATTGGAAAAGAGTGTTACGGATCTTAACCCCATTGAGCTTTTGTGAGATCAGCTAGACTGTAAGGTGCGTGAGAAGTGCCCGCCAATACAGTCACATTTATGGCAAGTGCTACAGGAAGTGTGGGGTGAAAGGTCAAGTGCTACAGGAAGTGTGGGGTGAAAGGTCAAGTGCTACAGGAAGTGTGGGGTGAAAGGTCAAGTGCTACAGGAAGTGTGGGGTGAAAGGTCAAGTGCTACAGGAAGTGTGGGGTGAAAGGTCAAGTGCTACAGGAAGTGTGGGGTGAAAGGTCAAGTGCTACAGGAAGTGTGGGGTGAAAGGTCAAGTGCTACAGGAAGTGAGGGGTGAAAGGTCAAGTGCTACAGGAAGTCAGGGGTGAAAGGTCCAGTGCTACAGGAAGTGTGGGGTGAAAGGTCCAGTGCTACAGGAAGTGTGGGGTGAAAGGTCAAGTGCTACAGGAAGTCAGGGGTGAAAGGTCAAGTGCTACAGGAAGTCAGGGGTGAAAGGTCAAAATCTGGACAAACTGACCGCTTTTTTTCAAATTGTAATAGTAATGTTTTACGTTATTAAAGTCCTGACTATATATTGTGATCAGTTGAATACCACTTTGGTGAGTAAATGTACCAATTTATTTCCAGAAGAGCAAAATCTGTACATTATTCCAAACTTTTGGCTGCCAGAGTATGTACATACAGATTTTACTCTTCTAAAGACTCTTAACCCTACTGTTATGTTTGGGTAATTTATTACCCTATTAAGAGTTAAAAATCATACTCTTGTATTTGGTCTAAATGCCTTTGACAACAATGAATAAATAGGTATTTCATTTTTATGACACTTGTTTATATTTATGCAATGTAAAGGTGTTTTGGGTGGTCACCCTGGGGTGTTGCTAGGGAGATACTAAATGATTGCTAGAGATTTGCTTTCTGACCCATGTCAAAATAGACCATACCAAGGTCTCTGTGATATCGTGATCTCTAGATATGTGTTCGGACCTTTTTCCATGGAAGTTTCAATGTGATTTCTATGTGATTTTTCTCTCATTTTCTGTGTGCTGGTCTGACATTTAAATTCTGAATATAAACCATTTAAACCACTGTCCCATTTAAAAGCTTTTGGACGTGCTGCTATTTAAGGTCTGTCAGAATTAACATGCACCAGAAATGTGCCTATATTAATAATGTATGCAATTTGAATGACAAAAAATGACAATATACTTGCATGGTACCCATTTATACAAGTGTTTATCAGAGATTGAATAATTAACTTTTAAAAGCTGTAATAATGTATTAAGCCAAAATGAGACGATAAACTGCATGTAACGTGCATTAAACAACAAAACACAAAATACAAACCCTAAACTCTGTATACATGTGTGGCAGGGTGGCGCCGGGTCGTGATTCTGCACACCCGGCCCCTAATCAGGCTAATCAAGCCTCAGAGAGGGATAAAGGCCGACTGGAAGCTGCAGTGCGAGAGAGAGAGAGAGAGAGAGAGAGAGAGATTTACGGGCAGCTGTCCGACAACTTTGTGTGTTTGTCTTTTTGTTTCAGTTTTATATGAAACTATTATTTATAATGTCAAGCCGGATCTCGCCTCCTCCTTTCCATTAATCCCTTTTACACTGGTGCTGAATTCCGGGAAGGAGGAGGGATGCGCCGTAGTCCTCGCCACAACCATCCACCGCCTGGTAGTGGAGGAACGGCTGCCGACCGCGAGGGGAGGAGGGGCTCCCAACCAACCACCTGGAGCAGTTACCGCTGCCAGGGGCGGGGGATACCCCTACCATCCACCAAAACGCAGCGGGGCTTTCCGTCCACCAGGGGCCAGAGGACTGCCTCCGATCCACCCGGGGAGGCACGGCTGTCGTCCGCTAGAGGGTGGAGGAGTGGCCGAGGACCAAGCTACGGTGTATCAGAGAACCGGCGAGTAAGTGTGTATTTTTTTTTCTCTCTCTCTCTCTCTCTTCCACGGCCGTGTTGGCCTTTCCCTCTCTTTTTAAAATGTTTTGTTTATTTGGCACGATCGCCATTACGGGATGTAGGTACCACACTTTTATATGTTTTGTTTCGCTCCCCTTGTCCCCTCCCTCATCCAAGTAGACGGGGGATGACCTGCCGGCGATTCTGTACATTCTAATCAGGCGAATCAAGCCTTAGAGAGAGATAAAGGCCGACCGGAGATGGCAGTGCGACAGAGAGAGAGAGATTTACGGACAGCTGTCCGACACCTGTGTGTTTGTTTTTTTGTTTAAACGATTATTTATATCGTCAAGCCGGTTCTCGCCGCCTCCTTTCCCTTAATCACTTTACAACATGTGTAATATTTATGACAGCAGCCAGACTGCGAGAACAGTTGTGGTTTGTGTATGTTACGTACAGTATGTCCACACATTGTGCTTATGTGCATCTCTGCAAGTAATGATGTGCTATATCCCATTTTCTTTAGTTTCATGTAGTAATGTGTGAAAAGTATTGTCCCTCAGAATTGTCATTCACCCATTCACACACTCACACACCAATGATGGCAGAGCTGTCATGCAAGGTGGTAGCAGCCATTGGGAGCAACTTGGGGTTCAGTGTCTTGTCCAAGGACACTTCGGCATGTGGAGTCGTGTAGGCCAGGGTTTGAACCACCAACCCTGCGACTGGTAGCCAACACGCTCTACCACCTGAACCACAGCTGCCCAAGTATATTTGCAATGGGATGTCGTTACTTCCAGCAGATGACTAAAACCAGCCCCAAAACAACTTAACAAGGTGTAGAGATGCTGAAATAATCCTCACACACCGACAGACAAGTTGTGTGCGCACAAATAAACCGTACCAAATTATCGGAGAAAATATTGGCGGTAATTCCATTAATATATCGGCCGCCGATATATCGTGCATCCCTAAAGCTTGCACTGCAGAACTGAACGCAGACTGGATCTATCAACCACACGGCTATCTGTCGACCGTTTTTTGTTGTGCATTGCTATGCATCTACTATGGTATTCTGGCTGGTTTTATAGGTCGTTACTACTAAGTGGTCGCTAAGGTGTTTTGGGTGGTTTTAGCATGTTGCTAGGGTGTTCTCGGTTCCTCCAATGTAAGTTTACGTTTTTATGTTGTTTTTTTCTCTCCATGTTTTATTATCGGCCAGGCAAAAAATCATGAGTCTGATCGCTTTGATTGCTTTCTCCTCAACAAGCCTCACAATTTTAGGTCTCATTCATGTCTGTAGCACAAAGAGTGCAGGGCGTTTCAAATCCTTAATCCTAAGTGTGATCAGTAGTAATAGTGATGCTTGCCTTGGCAAGCTTATGGTATTTTAGCGTAACTACCATATTTTGACAGAGACATTCCTGAAATAGCTCTAACATGCAAATATTTCTGATGGAACATGACAAAAGTGTCTGTTCCTGTACTTTTGACAATCCTTATCATAACAAAAGGAACAACTTTCAGCACACATCAATAAAACGCACTTAAGAGTTTAAATAAAACGTGAGTTGGTGCTTTGTGTGATGTTTTTGAGCCGTGTGATATACGTTGAGTTATACGTCCGAGGCAGCATTTGGCTGCAGAGGCGTGTACAGAACGCAGACTGTAGAATGACATATTAATACTTCCTGTCAGTCCGATCTGCACGAGCTAATCCACACTAGCGCGGTTCCTAAGGGAAAAAAAAATGGTTTTCCTTACATTCAGAGAGGAGAGAGCCCATGTTCTCTGTAGCTCTGACCCGTCGCCGTGGGGCTGGCCTTCTCTTTGAGGATGTTGATGATGATGATGATGATGATGATGAAGATGATGGTGGTGATGCAGATGCTTTGGATGGATGTGAGTAAGATGACATCTCTAAGCCCTTTGGGTAGGAGGTCCCAACTGGTAATGTGATTCTTATGAGCAGGAGGAAAAACGAGGCACCAAACAGGATGAAGGTGAGGGTGACCTCTTTCCATACCCTCATCTTAGAACAGCGTGGAGCATTGAAACTCTAAAAGACACCAAACAGATGTTCAAACAATTATTGGATGCCATCTGATATGGGGTTTTCCAATACTGATATCTAGACTAGTTGTTCTTAACTGGTGGGTCGCAAGTGTATTCTGTGTTAGGCATAAACAACGCTAAATGCAAATGATAAAATGCAATTAATCATGTAATCGTACAGATTTGTGATAGCAAAGTTAATAGGCTTATCAAATATATAAGAGGAAAAAACCCCTTCCCATTTCTTTTGTTGTTGACATCAAAGGCAGAGCGTCCAAACAAACCGACTTTTGGTTCAAATGAATCTTTCATTTTGTAAAAGCTAGCCAAACTAGGCAGATTTCAACACTGAAATGGTATGTGACATGCCCTCATCCTTAAACACCATGGCAAAAAGTACACAAGGTAAAAGCCAATATATGCACAATGCAATGATGAATTTAATGCACACAAAATAGCTGAAATCAACACTTATTTTACTCTGCATTCACATCATTTATAACATCTATATTGACATGGCTGTTGTGGGGACTGACACTAGGCCGAATGATCTATATCTCACCACCTCTGTGACATCTCTAGGCTCTGTAAACAGCAAACAAAAAGGCCGCTTTCGACCTGTCAATCATTCTGCACATTCTCATAGTATTATAGTTTCAAGCTAATTATTGAGGCTTAATGCCGTTTTAATGCCATGTTGTTCATAACAGTTGTCAGTTGAGGGTGCTATTTTGCTGCTGCTGTTTTTGACAACCGTTTCCGTCTCGATAAAGCTCATTTGGTATCTTTGGAGTGGGGTTTTTGAAAAAAAAGAGAAGAAAAAAGGGGCGTGGCTAATCCAGTGGCAGTTTAGGGAAATTCTAAAATGGCTAAAATCGCTTACTGCACCTTTAATTCAGTGAGATGAATTAAATAAAAATAACGTGTTAAAAAAAGATGTATGCAATTAATCAAATCCACTGTAATAAAAGAGTATTCCTCGCATCGGAGCACGTCAAGCTTGTAGTACCACCTGTTTTCCCCAGGGGGCAGTAAGCGAAACTTCAGCTGTAAAAGCAACGTGCAGCTTATACAGAGAACAAACCACACTTAACGACAGCAGATGGCACCACATGAGGACGTGTTCTTGTATTCAAATACACAACTTAATGGAGCACAAATCCGTGCCTAGCGATCTCATGACGTGTTTTTCAAACTACGTTTAACTTAACGACCTAAAAAACGGCACGTTTATGACACGATGCCCAAAAGTATCCATCTGAGGCGGGTGTACATTGACGCTCCCTTAGAAAAGATATGTATATATATATATATATATATATATATATATATACACCAAAATGATCATAGGTCAAATACATGCATATGCTGCAAAAAAAAACAAAACATTTTATATATATATATATATATATATATATATATATATATATATATATATATATATATATATATATATATATGCATATACTGCAAAAAAAAAAATACACACACACATATATATGTGTGTGTGTGTGTGTATATATTTTTTATTTTTTTTTGCAGTATATGCATGCATTTGACCTATGATCATTTTGCGTGACAAAATACAGTTTCTTTTTTATTTAAAAACTATCAATACTATATTCCGTCAGCCTTTGGGTGCACCAGTCATCAATTGGGATGAACCAGTGGCATCATAACCCTTATGTGGCCTCGCCCCTGATGTATGATATTTTATTTGCTGTCAAAAGCATGCTTGGCATAAAGAGTGCCTGTTTTAAACAACCTTTAGTACACAATTGTATAATCTAAAGATTTACTGTCTGCTCAGAACTGTGTTTGAACGGTATGGACATTCATTCTTTCAGGACACAAACTGTTCTACGTATTGTCTCGTCTTCATTATTCATCCCTTATCTTAATGAAGGTGTGGAGCATCCGCCTGGGTGGAGTCTCTAAATCATTGTTCACAAGCAAGTCCAAACAATTAGTCTTATGTTTCCTGAGGGTGAAGCTCTGTTTGCCGAGATGTCCCAGTCAATGGAAGCAGTGCTGGTGATTCGTAACAGTAACATGGAGGCTGTACGTTCACAAGTGATTCATGATCACTACAATAGGAAAAGAGGCTCATTAATAGGCAGGCCCAGACAGATTCTGGTGACATTTTTGACATTTTCAGCTTTCAGAGTTTTGGGAAAAATCAGATGAAATCTGTGAAATATATTTAAATATGGTTAAATGTGTTAAACGATCTGAGCTGTGAGTTCTACACTCTTTTGGTAGCTGAAAGAATGACCTAAATATGAAATAATAAAAATAAAACACGTACAGATTACATGTGGACACGCTGAAAGGACGTACCCCGCCACACCTGTCTGAGGTGTTTGTTTGGTTAGCTATATAAGATTAAGATATATCTGCATGCATTGAGTGCACGTGTGTGTATGCTTGCACATATGCACATAGATCACATTCCTTTCCTTCCGAGGAATCTCCACTAGTCTCTCTTTGTTATTTTTGCAGTTAAACATCCTCTCTGTTTCCTAATTGAAAAGTCTTTATTTTCTTAGCTATCACTAGCTTGTGGAGAGGAAGTGGGGAAACTCTTCCCCAGAACAGCAGATGGATAACATCTGAGGACAAATCCAGACGGGACACACTGGAAGTGTTTTGCCAGATTGACTGTATGGTGGTCTTACTGGGTACAGAGTTTATGGACAGTTTTGTGGACATTTATGGACATTGTTTTTGTATATCTCAGCTAAGCTGGGTTCATAGTGTAGGGTCAGCCATAATACGCACCCCTGGAGCAGATGGGGGCCCAACAGTGGCATCTTGGCAGTGCTGGGGTTGAACACCCAACCTTCTGGTCAGTAACCTAGAGCCTTAACCGCTGAGCCACCACTGCCTGGAACATGGTCAACAACTTTGGGGGCGTTCTCATGTAGAATCACATATCATAGCTTCGGCCAATTGCCTTTCATACTATTGCGGCGCTGCTGCAGTGTTTGGGCTCTCACGGGTTGATGAGCTTAGTTCCTCAACAACAATGACCACATTGACAAATACGTGGAAAAAATGTCTCTGTTTTTTCCAGGTGTTCCCTTAATGATTATCAGATACATAACCAGTTATGGTTGAGACGGGTGAGACGTGTCCTCAACACTTTTTAAAATAGCTGTCGTCAGATGTGTGTATTTTCTAGATGAAACATCTCCAGTTCTTAAGTAGGAGTTTCTATTTCATCTGTCTAGGATTCGACTGGCGATCTGGCGCTGGAATTAGTTATTTTGAATGTCGTGATAAGTGTTGGCTGCGATGTCGTGTCAGTGTCGTTTCGTCTCCGCAGCTTACGATCTTTCCCCCATTATGATGACATTCTCGGCCATATTGTTTGTGTGTATGTAGAGTGTGTGTGTGTGTGTGTGTGTTGTTTTTTTCCCTTTCTCTCCCTGTCTCTTTTCTTTCTCCCCTTTTCTCCCCAATTTGGCATGCCCAAATCCTGACGTAGTGACTCATAGAGCATCAATCCAGATGTCAGAGGACGAATCTCAGTTGCCTCAGACAGTCTGAGACCGTCAATCCGCGCATCTTATCACGTGGCTTGTTGAGCGTGTTATCGCGGAGAACTAGCGCGTGTGGAGGCTTCATGCTATTCTCTGCGGCATCCACGCACAACTCACCAAGCGTCCCACTGAGAGCGAGAACCACATTATAGCGACCACAAGGAGGTTACCCCATGTGACTCTACCCATCCTAGCAACCGGGCCATTTTGGTTGCTTAGGAGACCTGGCTGGAGTCACTCAGACACCCTGGATTCGAACTTGCAACTCTAGGTGTGATAGTCCAAAACCTCTAAAAACTAAAGGCAAAAAGTTCCCACTAGATCAATGTGTTCATCTACTGAGTAACAAAATCCCAAGACTGATAGTGGCAGATGTAGATATTAAATGACCTCATTATGTGAAATATTTAGGTGCTTGAATCAGTCATTAAGAATGACCATTGATTGAAACATTGAAGAATATTTGCTGTGCATAGCATAATTAATATTCATGAGTTTTGCAGCACTGCCCCCCTCAGTACAATTTTCTGTATAGTTTATTGGAATTTTTACCTAACAATGGCTTATTCCAGATGTTACAAAGGTGATAGGCACTACAGGACTTTATAAGCAGAATAACATATGCATGCATTTTCCATCCATGGGTACACTTCAAAATAAAAAAATATGTCCTGCATAAGATGGTGACGTTTAGTCCAGATTGCCGGTTCTATATGTGAATCTTAGGAACATTGAATCAAATCAAATCAAATCAAATCACTTTATTGAGAATTTGTTGATGTGTTTAATAGACAATGTCTTGGTGCTCTGCTAATTTTTGTTAATTATTTTGGCAAATCAGTAGCAAAATGGTTACTGCAAATTAATGGACATTTATAATTTGATAGTGACTCCAATTAATGAACTAGTACTTGTAAAGTGTTGGTAACTTCATCCATAAGAACTACGCATGGGCGCTTGCTTTGGTGTTGCCACCCCTCATTGTCTGCATGCCACTCCCTTGCCACCCCATAAAAACATTTCTAGATCCGCCCCTTTCACAAACACTTTTAAATGTTGGTAAATGTCTGTCTTTGACCAACCTCTTCTAGCAGAGTTCTTCCACAACGGCACATGCGAACGCAAAACACATCTTCATATATATTGTAAACAGCACTATTATTTTCAAGATGAATATCATAAACAAGCAGTAATGCATTATCACATTTTTAACAGATAGTTAAAATTGAAACTACATTAAAATAATTTTGAATGTATGGGGGGGCCTGGGTATCTCAGCGAGTATCGATGCTGACTATCACCACTGGAGTCGTGAGTTTGAATCCAGTGACACAGTCAGGTCTCCTAAGCAACCAAATTGTCCCGGTTGCTAGGGAGGGTAGAGTCACATGGGGTAACCTCCTCGTGGTGGTGATTAGTGGTTCTCTCAATGGGGCGTGTGGTGAGTTGTGTGTGGATCGTGGAGAGTAGCATGAGTCTCCACATGCTGTGAGTCTCCGCGGTGTCATGCACAACGAGTCACGTGATCAGATGCGCGGATTGACTGTCCTACTAAGTAGTGGGAATTGGGCATTCCAAACTGGGAGAAAAAGGGGCGAAAAAAATAGTTTCGTCATGAAAATTTAAATAATACATTTTCATACTTGGATGTTCATGAGCATCTACTCTGTTAAGAATTATCTTGACCTAATGCTTGCTTATGGCTAATGTATAAAGTTGTTTTTTATATTACTTTTATATTTTGTGTTCATCAGATGCTCATAAAGGTGATCAGACAGGACTGATGTTGTTTAGTGTTGCTTGTAAATGTTTATCAGAAGGTGTATAATGTCCTTAGTCGTGTATCAAGTAAACATTTAGTTTCTGAATCCAGAAGTAATTCTTAAGCCTGCTTGTGCATATGTATGTTGTGAGACATTAAAAAGGCTTTCAAAACAGCTTTGCTTGCGCCCCTAAATGTTTCACAGAACCCCTAAACATGTTCAATTAGGGGTACAAAAATGTTAGTGTACTGTAGAGCCCCGGCCCCAACAATTCCACTGTTATTGCCTTAAGTGACAGTAATCGTGATTTATATATATAACTTTTGTGGTTATCAACATTATGCCACACATGCCTTTGATTGAGCTTGAACTGAACCTGGAACATTCCCTCAAATAAACACTTATTTTATACAAAACATGAACTCAAAAACCCGCAAAATAATTGAAAACAGAAAAAAAGTTTGATCCATTGACAAGGTTGTTGGTAGCTTTTAAAAAACAACAAGAGGGAAACCTCCACTTCTGTTAGTCAGCCAACACAATGCCTATTACAACCTTCCACTAACTACAAATCAATGCTTAGCCATTTTCTAGTAATCCATTTTTACTCCGTTACTGTCCCATCACTCACATTCACCAGCAGTCGATGTTTGGCACACTAGACTTGAATGAACTTGTTTCTAATTATATTAAACACATTTAAAGGCATATGCTTAAATATTTGAAAGTTGTTTTGTGGACAAATCCAAATTGTGCCTTCGTATGACAAACTAAATGACTCAAATGTCAATGACATGTAATTAAATGGAAGAGTTGCACCAGATAGTGAAGGAAAAGCAGTCAACATGTGTCCAGCATACAGGAGAACTTCAATACTGTTTAAAAAGCATCCCAGGACGCACCTCGTGAAGTTGCTTGAGAGAAAAAGCAGTGTGCAGAGCTGGAATCTAGACCTTGAAGAATCTTTTTTAGTCACTACGTAATTGCCATATTTCATTTGTCTTATTCATAGTTTTAACACCTTAACTAGTTTTCTAAAATGTGAAAAGTTGTAATAATACAGAATGAGCAGGTGTGTCCATACTTTTCACTTGCAGTATATGTCAAAGTGTCTGACTGCTTCATAAAACACCATCAGCTACGCATTGAACTGTTCCAGAACTCTGTCTCAAAGCAATAGATAACACGGTGAAAGGTGAAGTTACTTAATTCACAACAAACTCTGATAACGCGTGGCACCTACTTTATGGTCTTCATTGAAAAAACAGGCATGTAAGGCTTTGGTCGCGTCAGCTGTGTGGGGAAGGCCTCGCACAGGTTGTGTCCATCACAGGGTCAGGTAGGTGGCAGAAGGGGACGGAAACACACTCCAAAGATCAGGCAAGGATTAGCACTAATGCGGCCTGCTTTATCTAGTGTCACGTGGGCTAACACCTGGGATTGGCTCGCGGGGTGTGGGAGCAGCCGGCCCGGCTAATCTCACTGCCGCCTCATCCAATGGATTTACGCACGACACACACACACACACACACACACACACACACACTAGCCCAGTAAACAGCACACATTCTTGCCCTTTACATAGAGTAGGTATAGAGTGCCCAAAAAGTATTTTGACACTATGAATGTCTTTGCATTATATAACAAAACATCCAAGCAAGTGGCATTTATTTTTAAGAACGACAACTCAAGCACACTTTTCAAGCAAAACGTTTCACCAAAAGAAGTTTGGTCGTTTTAGCTTATAAAACAATAGATGCACTGTTCAAAATGCTTTCTGGGAGTCAAAAGTTATTTAATATTTAATGTGCTGAACTGCACCTCTGGTTACTCTGTTGCTACAGGACACCTGTGTGAACTTGGGACTTCATATATTTGCTAAAAATCACAAGTTCATTCAAAGTCATCGAGCAAAAATGGCTCAGAATGTCAAGTTAAAGTTGACATTAGTACATTTTTAAGTGTGACTTAAGTGTCCAAAAGTGTCAAAATACAAAATACATTTGTATGTGAGGGAATTATGATTTGTTGAAATGACCTGCCCTTATATATAAAGGTTGCTTTATATATTTCTGTCTAAAGAACCAACTAAAACTGTGAGAAATATTTTTTTGATGTTATAAAGACAGTTTTAATAATTGCCGTTTATACTGTTATTGTACTAAAGCTTTATTTAACTAAATTTAAAATGATTTATCCTACTTCATATTGCATTGACAGCGTAATACAAACTCACTCCAATATTTAAGTTATGTTATACAGTATGTATAAACTTGATAAGAAACATTTTGATTAAACTGAAATGGCAATTATGTATTTTTTTCTTTCTCTGAAATTTTCCACGGACTCCATAGCGCCCCCTAAAGGCCTGCAAACTTGAGAACCCCTGTTTTAGACTAGGATCTGCACTATTGCAGATGGCTTTGGCTCAAATAAACTCAGATTCATAGTGTGAAAATTTCATTAAAGTGGTCATGACATGAGAACCCTAATTTGACTTGATCTTTTGACATATAAGAGGTCATTGTACTATAAAAACATACTGTAAGTTTCAGAACTCAAAACTTCCTCTTCCTTGTTGAAACCAAGCAGTCAAAATGACTTGTTCTCTAATTCTTCCATATTTTAAAGTCACACTTTGCATCTGACCACCTCCACAACAGCACATTAACGCCTCCTTTACCTTTAATAATTTCCGTAGCCCCGCCCAGTAGAGGTGAGTAGTGAGATGGCAAGAAGTTGAGAGCCAATCAGAACAGTGGGCGTGTACTGTCAAGTCTTAAAGGAGAAGCAGCAGCAAAAACGGGCATTTCTTACAAAGGGTCAGAATGAGGATGGAAAATGATAAAAAAAAATACAAAAATAAACCTTTCCTAATATTATAAGTGAACATTAAGGAACATTTAAAAAAATTATATAAAAAGGCATATTTGGGCGTGGGTAGCTCAGCGAGTAAACATGCTGACAACCACTCCAGGAGTCGTGCGTTTGAATCCAGGGCGTGCTGATTGACTCCAGGCAGGTCTCCTAAGCAACCAATTTGTCCTGGTTGCTAGGGAGGGTAGAGTCACATGGGGTAACCTCCTCGTTGTCACTATAATGTGGTTCTCGCTCTCGGTGGGGCGTGTGGTGAGTTGTGCGTGGATGCCACAGAGAATAGCATGAAGCCTCCACACGCTCTACGTCTCCGCGGTAACGCACTCAACAAGCCACGTGATAAGATGTGAGGATTGACCGTCTCAGACGCGGAGACAACTGAGATACGTCCTTCGCCACCCGGATTGAGGCGAGACACTTCGCCACCATGAGGACTTGGAGCGCATTGGGAGCTCCTTATTCCAAATTGGGGAGAAAAGGGAAGAAAATAAAAAAAACGCACGTCATGACCCCTTTAAATACAAAATCTGCATTAAAACCAAAGCAAACCACTGTACTTTGAAGCCATTTTTCTCAGTTTTAAGGCTGTACATTACACAAGTACGTAAACGCACACACTTTTAGCTACACATACTCTATTTAGTGCATAGTTGTGTTCCACTGCAATACATAACACAACACAAGTTCACGCTGCAATCTCAATGTTGCCACAGGGGGTGTTAAAGTGAGAATAGTGTGAACCGCCCGCTTCTATGTTGAGCCAACTACTGGCATGGCAGTTTGAAAGAGAGACTATTGCTGATGCCGTATGGAACAGTGTGCAAAATGACAAATAAAACAAAAAGGAGTGATTTGTAAATGTACTTTGACCTGTATTCAAACAAAAACAGTATTAAGGTACTTCATGTTTTACCTAATTAACTGATACACGTTTATCTGAACTTGATGGCTGCAACACATTCCAAAATAGTTGAGACAGGGGCAATTTAGGATTGATAACAATCTGACGACTTGAAATAACAAGGTGATGTGAAACAGATGAAGCAATCATGTTATAGTATATTTGGAGTCTCCAAAATAAGCCTAGCAAAATTGGGTCCAGGCTCACCAGTTTGCCAACTGATGTGTCGGGAAATAATCCAGCGCTTTGTGAACAATGTTCCCCAAAAGCAGATTGGAATGATTTTGGGCATTTTACCCTCTACAGTGCACAATATAGTAAAAGAGTCAAGAAATCCGGTCAAAACATGGTGCGTAAAGCGCAAGGCCGAAAACCACTTCTGAATATGATTGATCACCGATCCATCAGACGTCACGGTCTTTAAACACGTCATGCATCTGTAATGGATCATGACATGTGCTCATGAATACTAGCAATCAACACCATTCGCTGCTGCATCCACTGATGCATGTTAAGACTTTACTATGCAAAGCAGAAGCCATACATCAACACTGTCCAGAAGCGCTGTTGACTTCTCTGGGCTCGTTCTCATCTTAAATGGAAAGTAAGTTGGAAAAAAACAGCTGTTGTGTTATCTGGGACAAAGAGGTAAAGGACCATCCAAACTTGCACAACTGTAAGGGCAGTATTAACGGAGAAAGATATGAATACATTTTAGAGAAACATACTGTATGCTCCCATCCAGATGCCATCTTTCCAGGAACGTCCCGTAATTTTCCAGCAAGACAACGCCAAACCACATATTGCCTGTAAGCAGAAAGTATGGGAACTAGATTGGTTTTCCTGCAGTTCTGACCTGTCTCCAATTGGGAATGTGTAGCACATTATGACACGTAAAATACGGCAACAAAGTTCCTGTTTAATTGCACAGCTGAAATATGTGATGGATGAATGGGGGAAAAATCAGCTTGCTACACTTAACAAACTTGGGTCTTGAGTGCCCAAATGCTTTCTAAGTGTTATTAGAAGAAATGGTGATATTAAACAGTGGTAAACACTCAACTCTTTTAGAGCGTGTTGCAATTATATGATTTGAAATGAGTGTATATTTTCAAAACAACAATTAAATTCACAAGATAAAAGTGTTTTGATGTTGTAGTGCTTTCAATATAGCACAGGGTCAACAGAATTTACAATCTCTCCTTTTTGTTTTTATTAGCATTTTCCATACTGTCCAAACTTTTTTGGAAGTGGGGTAGTACCTACGGAGCCCCATGATGGACAGGGCAGTTTTGTGTGCCCTTGCAATAACTTTTGCATTCCTTGCAATATTTTGCATTACCTCGCAATAAGTTGTGCATTACCTCGCAATAGTTTGCGCTACCTCACAATACGTTGTGCATTACCTTGCAATAGTTTGTGCTACCTCACAATACGTTGTGCATTACCTTGCAATAGTTTGCGCTACCTCACAATACATTGTGCATTACCTTGCAATATTTTGCATTACCTCGCAATAAGTTGTGCATTACCTTGCAATAGTTTGCGCTACCTCACAATACGTTGTGCATTACCTTGCAATAGTTTGTGCTACCTCACAATACGTTGTGCATTACCTTGCAATATTTTGCATTACCTCGCAATAAGTTGTGCATTACCTTGCAATAGTTTGCGCTACCTCACAATACGTTGTGCATTACCTTGCAATAGTTTGTGCTACCTCACAATACATTGTGCATTACCTTGCAATATTTTGCATTACCTCACAATAAGTTGTGCATTACCTTGCAATAGTTTGTGCTACCTCACAATACGTTGTGCATTACCTTGCAATAGTTTGCGCTACCTCACAATACGTTGTGCATTACCTTGCAATAGTTTGCGCTACCTCACAATACGTTGTGCATTACCATGCAATAGTTTGCGCTACCTCACAATACGTTGTGCATTACCTTGCAATAGTTTGCGCTACCTCACAATACGTTGTGCATTACCTTGCAATAGTTTGTGCTACCTCACAATACATTGTGCATTACCTTGCAATATTTTGCATTACCTCACAATAAGTTGTGCATTACCTTGCAATAGTTTGTGCTACCTCACAATACGTTGTGCATTACCTTGCAATAGTTTGCGCTACCTCACAATACGTTGTGCATTACCTTGCAATAGTTTGCGCTACCTCACAATACGTTGTGCATTACCATGCAATAGTTTGCGCTACCTCACAATACGTTGTGCATTACCTTGCAATAGTTTGCGCTACCTCACAATACGTTGTGCATTACCATGCAATAGTTTGCGCTACCTCACAATACGTTGTGCATTACCTTGCAATAGTTTGCGCTACCTCACAATACGTTGTGCATTACCATGCAATAGTTTGCGCTACCTCACAATAAGTTGTGCATTACCTTGCAATAGTTTGCGCTACCTCACAATAAGTTGTGCATTACCTTGCAATAGTTTGCGCTACCTCACAATACGTTGTGCATTACCATGCAATAGTTTGCGCTACCTCACAATAAGTTGTGCATTACCTTGCAATAGTTTGCGCTACCTCACAATAAGTTGTGCATTACCTTGCAATAGTTTGCGCTACCTCACAATACGTTGTGCATTACCTTGCAATAGTTTGCGCTACCTCACAATACGTTGTGCATTACCTTGCAATAGTTTGCATTACCTCGCAATAAGTTGTGAATTACCTCACAATAGTTTGCGTTCCCTTGCATAAGTTGTGCATTACCTCACAATAGTTTGCATTCTCTCGCAATAAGTTTTGACTTCTGAAATGATGTCCTTTAACAGGTATAATAATGTTTTAAACTTTTGTATCAGTGTTTTGGATTATTTATCACAGGAACTTATAATTTTCTTATTTTTTAGAGACTTGTTTATTTTTTAGAGATTTTTTAGAGACTAATGTAATGGCGTATACATAGCAAGCAACACAAGCCAAAAGCACATCATGACGTGGTTTTATCAATTACACGTCCATTTGTCCCTCACAAACTCATGAAAACATTCAAAGAAGGTGCTTGCGCCCGTTAATGCGTTCAATCTAGAACTCAAGCTCCATTGTGCATTCTCTGCCATTAATATAATATTATAACTATAAAACATAATCTGTGAATCAATAATGTTGTTGATTCATCTGATTAAGCTCATATATAGGCTATATACTGAAGGGCCTTTTCTAGGCATAGGCAAACTAGGCAGTTGCCTAGGGCACCACCTGCTGACACCCCAAACCCCATCCACACTGGGGCAGCAATAGGGATCTGACCTAGGGTGCAAGAATGGTCTGAAACAAACTTGATATACTGTATTTAAGACCCGTTTGAAATAAGGTTATTCAAAATCTCTCAATCCTCAGTACTCTCTACAAGTTCAGCTGTTCAAGGTCAGTTGTACCTTCATTTCATAGCAGATGTAAGTTGTAATGTTATATTTATTTGGTTGATGACTTGTTTTTCTCATATACTGTGTATATATATGATACGTTTGAAAATAGGTGATGATGAAAGCCCTTCCACTGGGATAAGCCCTTTCATTCCTCAACACATTGCTTAGACTAAAATTCTCACAATGCGATTGGATCATTTAAATAAACAAGATTTTTCTTCTTCTGAAACATTGTCAGTGCATTGGAAATATCATGCAGGGTTGTTTATTCCTTGTCATATTTTCATCAACAATGATTCATTTAAAGTTGTTAAAATGATCCTCATAATCCCGTTGTGAAAGGATCTTATTTCATGGGAAATTAAGGAGTCAGGAGACAACAAAGCATTTTCAAGGTCAGTCATTTAATCTTCAGCTTCACACACACACAATCGATGGTAACCGTCAAAACAAGTAAATAGTTTATAAATAAATTAAAGCACTCTCTCAGTTTGTGGTTGTTCTGTTTGCGGGTCACTCTCTCCTCTCTCTGATGCTCTGGCGAGCCTTTTCAGGTCTCCCTCCACCATCACTATAATGAGAGACAGGTGTTAGAGAGAATTACGACCCAGGTGAGGAGCCTTACTGCTTTCACTTTCCCGCAGACAGACACATGACCACGCCCCCATGCCACATACCCCCCACTACCGAGGATCACCTCATCCTTCTCTATGGCACTGTACTTTGTCTCCCTGAAGGAGAGATTGCGACTAATAAATATCACTGGCCATTCCTCCCCTCCCACCTCCTGTGAGAGCAACGCACTCAGCCCCGTCAGGTGCATCAGTCTGCAAAATAAAGGGGAGAGAGAAATCAGGTGCATGTAAATGCGGGCCCCCCCACACAGTACAGACTTTACCTTAAGGAAAGTCTGTTGGCACGACTCTGTCCACTATAGCCAGCCAGCCCCAAAAACTGCCTTACCTCTATTTTTGGTCTTGGGTGCTAGACAGGCTGCGATTGCTGTGGTTTTGTTAACCTATGGATGCACCTGCCATGATCCAAGTGGAACCCCAGAAACCTAACTTCCACCCGCCCAATTGCACACTTCTTTGGGTTGGCCATGAGTCCCGCCTGTCTCAGCGCTCTCAGGACAGCCCTCAGGTTTGCATATGCCACCGCCAATCATAACTATAAATTATAATATCATCTAGATATGCAGTGGCATATGCCATGTGCGGTCTGAGGGACTTGTACATAAGGTGCTGAAATGTGGCCGGGGATCCAAACAAACCGAACAGAAGCGTCACACATTGGTGTAACCCAAATGGTGTGGAATATTTCTCGGAATATTGGAGTTAAAGGGATCTGCCTATAACCCTTTGTTAAATCCAGCGTCGAGTTAAATCGAGTAACTTGTCAATTCGTGGCATTGGATAAGTATCAAATTTGGACACTGCGTTCACTTTCCAGTAGTCGACCCAGAACTGGACCGAGCCGTTGATCTTTGGGACCAGAACTACCGGGCTGACCCAATCGCTGTGCAACTCCTGTATTACGCCCATTTCAAGCATTGCCTCTAATTCTTTGATAGGAACGATCGGGGCGGCTATGAACCAAGACACCCAGGGTGGTCTCGATATGGTGCTCTATGGGGTTCGTGCGACCGGGTAGTGAAAACACGTCCGCGAATTTGAACATGAACTTGATTTGGGCGATACCTCCGGCCTGACCTCCACCCTCTCCTCTACCGTTGCTAAGGCTAAATGCACCGCCTCCCTCCATGGTTTGAGGAGGTTGAGGTGGTAGATTTGACGTGCCCCTCTCCTATCCATTCACCTAAACTCATAATCGAGATCTCCGACTCATTGTGTGACCTCAAGGGGTCCTTGCCACTTGGTGAGTAATTTGAAGCTTGAGATGGGCAGCAATACAAGCACTTTATCTCCCTGTGTGAATTCCCGTAGTCGAGTGTCCCTGTCGTAGAGTTGGCGTTGACGTTCTTGCACTTGGAGCAAATTCTCCTGTGTTACCTGCCCCAAAGTGTGGAGTTTGCTCTAAGGTCAATAAAGTATTTAATTTGGTTTTTATTATTTAAAGGTCCTTCTTCCCAAGCTTCCCGTATGATGTCAAGCACGTTGTGCAGCCGGTGGCCATACAGTAGCTCAAATGGGGAAAACCCTGTGGAGTCTTGCGGGACCTCTCGTACTGCAAACAGCGGGGGTTCGAGCCATTTATCCCAATTCTTAGCATCTTCATGTACAAACTAACAAATCATGTTTTTTAAGGTCTTATTAAATCGTTCAGCCAACCCGCCAGTTTGCGGGTGATAAATGCTGCTGCGCATCGATTTAATGCCTAATAATTAATACAGTTTGTGACGTGTAAGTGACATGAATGTTGCACCTTGATCAGTGAGGATTTCCTTTGGAATGCCCTCTCGGGAGATCCTTTTGAAAAGTGACTCTGCAACACGATGAGCTGAGATGTTGCGCAGGGGCACTGGGATGTCCATGTGAATGCCTGGCCAAAAGAAACAGGCCATTATAGTGTTCAATGTCTTTTCATGACCTAAGTTGCCAGCCATTGGTTATAGTGAGCCACCTGGTAGAGGTTCTATGGTACTAACAGCTGAGTTGTATTGTCTTTGGTTTGAGTGTATTGCGTCACTCGATACAACTGCTCCTTGATAATAGAAAAGTACAGGTATGTGAGCGCAACATTAGGCTGGAGCTGTTGACAATCTATTACTTTCACTCAGTCGAAGACGTGCTTGAGGGACTCGTCACGCAACTGCTCCACAGGGAAATCCCCCTCAGGGAAGACCCTAAGAACAGGAATTTCCTCATCTGCTTCATCCTGATGTGGAGCCAACATCGACGGCCCTGGCACCACCTCTTCAGCCATAGCGTTGCACGCCACACACCACGACATTACTTTGCAGGACCCATCCGCACACATTACCCAAATAGGTTTTTAAAGCCAGGTCAATTGGTTCCCATTAGTGGATGGGTGACCGCAGCCTCGACTCGATTTTTTTGATGATTAGTTTTATAATTAAAGACACACAATTCAATTTGATGGAATTTTGTTACAAAATTGAAATGTGTAAAGGCACAGCCTTTTTCCCCTGAATCGTATCTCAATGGTAACCACTGGATACTTGTGAATGTCACCATGCACACACCTCAACATCACCCATTTGTTCTTATCCAATGTCCCACCTTGCACCAACCATTGGTGGATTGAGGTTTGAGAATAACCTGTATCCACCCAAGCTTGATGTGTATTCCCTTTTACTCTTACTGGTGTCCGATATGCCCCTGCCCGATCGGGGGCAGCCTGTACAGCATCGGGGTTCAGGACCAGTGTCCCCACCTCCATGCCTTGACACCGATACTGACTGTGTCTGGCTTCCCCACAGCTCCGGCAGACCGGCCCAGGTCTTCCTTCCACACCCGTGGTGGCGGTCTCGCCAACTTGGGTGGGATATCGGAGGGAGACAGGGGGAGTAGGAGGGACAGACAAGGGTAAGGGTCCTATGGACCAAGGGTGGGGTTTGGGCAGGGCTCTTCCCCACCTCCGATGAGCCGTAACTGGGAAGGACTGAGGTTCTGCTTGATACTGGTGAGGTTCTTGAAGATTTCGCCCAGCGGTGCAGACTCCATAATGGTGTTCTCCTTCAAAGCCGGGCTTCGGCACCACTGTGAAAGGATCTTGATTTGTGGGCAATGGAGGAGTCAGGAGACAACGAAGCAGGTTCAAGATCAGTCTTTTAATTTTCAGCTTCACACACACACAATCGACGGTAACCATCAAAACAAGTAAATAGTTTATAAATAAATTAAAGCACTCACTCAGTTTGTGGCTGTTGTGCAACCTGTATCCTCCTCCTTCCCGGGTTTCGGCACCAGTGTAACGGGTTTCATAAGGGAAAGGAGGAGGTGAGAACCGGCTGGACGATATAAATAATATTTTAATAGTAAACTTAAAACAAAGGACAAACACACACATGACGGACATGTCCGTAAATGATCTCTCTCTCGTCGCACCACCGTCTGCCATCGGCCCTTATCCCTCTCGGAGGCTTGATTAGCCTGATACGGGACCGGGTGTGTATCATCATGACCCGGCCCCGACCTCCGCCCTGCCACAATAATATATTATATATATATTCAGATCTGACTTGCCATACTACATACAGAACATTCATGGCCATCTGGAATATTGAGATCAATTATGTCAAATCAAATTTAAATAAATCTACAAAAAACAAACAAACTGTGTAACACTTTAGCAGTTTACTCGGTCACAAAATTTGTGTGTTGTTTTTCTACTTGTGTTCGGAGCCTCTGTGGCAACCAATATTTTACGCTGACTTGTATACATTTAATTCATACAATCAACACTCTAATCGTGCTAGCATGACTTCTGTGACATCTGTGCACAGCGCTTAATGTAGCTGAAGTGGGCCACCCACCATTTTGGCAATATTTAAATCACTAAACTCCATCGTCAACTAATTTCAACATCTAGAGCTAAAACATTTTCCTACTATGCATATGTTAAAATATATTCAGTTTTAATGTGGGACAGATGATTAGTTAGCATGCTAAGTGTCATGACAATCCGTCTTATCGTCTGCTGACTATATATGTTACATGTAAAACAAACATGATATCACATTTAGGCACCATTTCCAACCTCACTATAAACATTGCCTAAATCTGTGAGCATCTGCGCTCCGAAATTACGCGCTTACTGGAAGGGTGACAGTCAACAGCTGTGAAAGTTGCCGTTTAGCACCTAGTTTGTGTGTTTGGATGTCAGCCAGTCCATGTGTTGGCAATATGCATGAAATACAACAGCTGTGGCGAACTGAACCTGCTAAAGAGTGTAAAATCTGACTTTAACTATGAAACCTCTCGTTACGCTATGCTGAACAATGCATAAGTCTGTAAGAAGAGGCTCAATTACAATGTTGTAAAGACCCCACGAAATGGCTTGATAAGCCCCCCCCCCCCCCCTCCTTTTTTTTCCAGTGTTGACATATTTCCTATTAAAGGGGTCATGACATGAGAAATCAAATTTGACTTGATCTTTTGACATATAAGAGGTCATTGTACTGTAAAAACATACTGTAAGTTTCAGAAAACTTTCTGCTTGATAGAAAAAGAGCATTTATTTAAACCAAGCCACAAAAACAGCTCATTTGTATTTAGTGGAACCTGTGATGTCACAAGTACCAAATACATCTGCCTATTTCTCGTCATTGCACCTTTGGCCACGCCCACTAGTGCTCAGTCAGTCACACAGGTGAAGAGTCGAGAGATGGACCTGTCATGGGAGATTCATCTACAGCAAAGTGGCCATACAGAAGGACACCTTCATGTTCCTATCTGGATTTCAGTGCTTTTCTACATAAACGAAAACTAGACGAATGGCTTTGACCATTATAATACATCTCAAGCTGCTCTTAAAAGACGCAATGTCAAGTTATAACTCTAACATGGAGACCGCCATTGTGTTTCATTGGTCTGCTGCGCTGTCATGCTGTTGTACTGTTTTGAAAGCGTCCTGGACCATTTTTGCACCCATCCGTGCTATTTTTCATTGTTGGTCTTTTGTAAACATGGACGTCTTTGATCGCATTGATGCATTTCTGCACTACACCGGTGATGTGCACCGTGTTTTAAGATCGGTACAAGCACAGCTTTTAAAACACGTCTCATTCTGCTGCTGCCATTGACCAGGAAAAACAAATGCAGTCCTGTGTGTAAACAAAGATGGAAGATGTGAGATTTGAAGACCAGCGTCTCTACTTTGGCTTGTCTATCCCAGTTAAAGCACCCCAATGGACTGTTCACATTCATATATTCAGAACATCTCAGTGTTGATTGTATGTTTTCGGCTCATATTATGAGCTTGGATTGTTATTGAATAACAAATTACACTTATCATGGCAGTTCCGAGGTGAAATGTCCACTGTGTGGCGCTAAAAGCGAGTTAAATGTTCTCTTAAACAGATGAGGTTGAGGCAGCGGGGGCGTGGTCAAGCGCGCTTGCACCTGAGATAAATTATGTCTAACACCTGTCTCTAATTCCAGTGAGCACTGGGAGAGCGACATATAAACAGCCACACAACCTTCAGACGGGGAGAGAGAATGACACGAGTGACCGGAGTGATCTTGTATACTATTGTTGTGAAGCTGAAGTGTGTGTGTAGCTGCTGTGAAAGCAAATAAATAAAGAGCCTTACTGGACTGCATCACTGCCCCCTGTCTCGTCCTTTCTACACTTGTGCCGAAACCCGTGAAAACGTACGCCCCATGGAGTCCTCCCAGTTGGCAGAGGTCCTTCAGTCCCTCGCCGGCATACATCCGGGTCACGGCACCAGCGTAGAAAGGACGAGACAGGGGCAGTGATGCAGTCCAGTAAGGCTCTTTATTTATTTGCATTTTGATGTCTGTGCGGTCCTCTCCTATTAAATCAACATGTAACACAAACTTCTTCAACAGCAGCTACACACACTCTTCAGCTTCACAACAATAGTATACATGGCGGTTGTGTGGCTGTTTATATGTCAATCTCCCGATGCTCACTGGAATTAGAGACAGGCATTAGACATATTTTATCTCAGGTACAAGCGCCCAGGGCTGGACAGGAAGGGAAATCGGCCCGGAGTTTTACATAGCAACTGGCCCAACTGGTGAGCGGGGGGGGGGTTTGCATAATGCGGCGGCTCATTTTTGCTTATCGCGGCACATTCGGCCTGTTTCGCGGCCGACCCACTGATCTACCAATGGCCATTCCGTCCCAGAACCGGCCCACCGGGAAAATGCCCGGTATGCCAGTTTACGAGTCCAGCCCTGCAAGCGCTCTTACCGCTTTCTCTCTCCGGACGGGCGCTTGACCACGCCCCCGCTGCCACAGATCTTTTTAAGTTTAATGCTATATCTTGATATAAATCAACAAAACCGACCTCCCTACCCTAAACCTAAAAGATAGTGTCATAAAAAGCAAATGTAAGATAAAATAAACGCAATTGCATGCCATTTAGTGATAGCTTCTATGACAATATTGGCTCACGTGTTGACTTTGCGTGCTCTTCAGGACTTTTACTGTGTTATATTGGATAGTATATAGAGGAACAGGGTGAAAAGTAAGTGTTTATAAACTGATAATCTGCCGTTTACTTGTGATTTGTGTGAAAGTGAATAAAAGTCTTTGTTGTAGGGCCCAGGGATGTATTACTGACCAGGCCTATGGGGCCAGTGCCCAGGGGCCCTTGACTACCACAGGGTGCCCTGTGCTTTAAGGCCCCCCCCCCCACCCCCCCCCCCCCCCCCCCCCCCTTGGAGATAATTGGCCCCATGGCCTGTGCAAGTCATAATCCAACCCTGGTATTGCCTCAAGTGTTCATTTCACCAGGAAACTGTTGCAATACATACAATAAGCCACGTAAATATTATTTTGCAGAAATGTAGGTACTGTATAGAAACATGTTTCTATGGGACCAGGTAGTAATGGTCAGTCACTTTCAGGAATACACAAAATAATAATATGATAAATCCTTGCAGGGCCCCAAATTTCATATACTACACCCTACGCATCAGCATTTAATGTATGGTCGTGATTTTCTGCGAATAGCAATAAAATGATAACAAATGATAACAATAACAATATTTTTGATTCCATGATGCACCCTTGCCCTGCACACAAAGCGTCTCCTTGAAATCAGATTTCCAGACCTCAATGTTTTGCTAGTTTTAAGTAATTCTGCCTGCCCTGTATCTTAAAGCAATGATGTACAGTTTAGTTTGGAGAGATTGATTTGTGGATCTACTGAGGATTTACTGTGGCAGGAATTTGACAATATCGTATTGTCTGCCTTCCCAAGGTTACAACAGTCGTTCCATTGGCGCTGTGTGCACACCGCGTGTTTTACACTGAATTTCTTGCCATCTCTCACCACGCTTATGTTTTAGTGGCTGGCAGTAAAAATGAGCATTGTGTAGGAAAGCCTCATACATGCTGCTCTTACTATTTCATGAGTATATACTTCTATGCAAGTTTGTGTTTGCAATTGTGTGCATACAATACCAGGATAACCTACTACATTTATCAAAATATGCAATTTACAACAATATTGTTGGTGGATTGGCTACTTGCACGGCGACCTCGTCATTGGTGCTCCCGTCTGCCAGAGCGATCTTATCATTGGTGATCCAGTCTGTCCGGGGTTGGGGGGGGGGGGGGGGTTACGCATTGGCACCCCTGCCCCCCAATTTACGTATGAATACATTTATGGATTATTTACAGTGGTGGCCAAAAATATTTACACCCTTGGTAAATATGAGCAAAGAAGGCTGTGAAAAAAAATCTGCATTGTTTATCTTTTTGATCTTTCATTAAAACAGTTAACAAATACCTAACCTTTAGTTGAAGTAAATCAATTGAAAGAGGGGAAATATCTCATTATTTAATATATATTTTTCTCCAAAACATGTTGGCCACGATTATTGGCACCCCTAGAAATTCTTATGAGTAAAACATATCTGAAGTATATTCCCATTAATTTTTAAGATTTTTTAGTGTGCTTGGGTGACAAGGAACATTAAATTGTTCAGCCATGACTTCCTGTTTCACAGGGGTATAAATATGAGGTAACACACTGGCCAAATTCCCTTAATCATCAATCACAGTGGGCTAGACTAAAGAATATAGTTCTGATGTGCGGCAAAAGGTTGTTGAGCTTCACAAAATGGTAAATGGCTATAAGAAAATAGCCAAAGCATTGAAAAGACCCAATTCCACCATCAGGGCAATAATGAACACCTTTCAATCAACTGGCCGTTTTAAGAATTGGCCTGAAAGAGGACTTGTGTGTATATTGTATGAGGATGATTCAAGTGGCCAAAGGATCTTCAAGGATCACAGCTGGAGAATTGCAGAAATTGAATGGGGACAGAAATTCTCCAAAAAATATATCAGACACAGGGCTGGAATGGGCAGAGATATCGGCCCGGGATTTTACATGGCAACTGGCCCAAAACTGGTCGAGCGGGGGTGGTGGTGGGGTTGATGGTGATCCAAAAGTTGTTGAGCGTGGGGGGGGGTCTGGTGCTCTGCATATCGCAGCGCCATTTTGTGGTCCGTTCTGCATAACGCGGCGGCTCATTTCAGCTTATCACAGCCCATTTGGACCATTTTGCGGCCGACCCACTGGCCCGCTTGGTTCTCCCGATGGCCAGTCCGCCCCAATCAGCCATAAAGTGTGTCGGCACACCGGGAAAATACCTGATTACCAGTGCAGCCCAGATCAGACATCGCCTACATCACCACAAGTTGCTTGGGAGGGTCTCATCCAACAACAAACTCAAGCGTCTTATGTACGCTTTACACATACATTTGTTTTACTTGTTTTTTACGAATAAGGCCCCCACTGTTTTCTGCAAGCCATTTCATTTCTGTGTAAACCGTATGTAAAACCATTCTATCGTAATTTGTCACAATGAATTCAATGGGACAATTTACATAAGAATGGATGCTTCATTCTACTCATGTTTTATGAATAAGGCCCAATGTCATTGTTTGTTTTCCCATGCCTATATACAAGTAGAGTTCATACTTTCAAGTTAAACCCTGGTACTGTTGTGCATGATGGCATTTTAAAAGTCCTGATGATTAGCGACTGGCACAGTTGAATGTTCTCACAGTTCTCTGAGCATGTCGGAGCAAGATGGACAGAGAAAACAAACCCAGCCATCCAGGCTCATCTATCTGAAATATGTGGAGGGATCAAAATGAGATGTGTCAAAGAAAAGGATCATGTTTTGAAAGGGCAACGTAGCACCTGCGGGTGCATTTCAAGCCGATTTCTCCTTACGGGTTCCTTTTGAGGTCAAGTGGGCGAAAGCATCGATTTACTGCATGCTTATGGAAGACCTTCGTCAAGCTTGCAATCTAAGCCAGATTGAATCCCAGGTTACGGGAGTTGAAAGGCTCAAGTAAATATAAGCTTAACCCGCCATGCCTTTTCCACCCCCAAAATGCACCAGAACCCTTTGATAAGTATGATTAGGTCAATACTACTATTTAAACGCCATATATCGAGGAAAAAACCCATATACAGTACCAAATCTGGCATCATTAAACAAGAGGGAACAGTCAGAATGGTCACAACAGAAACTATCCTAGTCTATATTTAGCAGATTACAACAATATCACACAGGTAATTGAGGATTAACTCAAAGTGAGAGTCTTGCTTGAATGCCAGCGCAATTTACGTTTGGCAACTGCCCATAAATATCTCTATATCTGCCTCTATACACCCATATCAGTCAATATTTTGCAGATTCCAACAAGATCTTTCAAGTAAATGAGCATTAACCCAAAGTGAGTTTCTTGGAACGCCAGCACAACTTCTCTATAGAAACTTCTCTAAAAATGGACCTAGCCTAGATTGAACTGCCCAGAAATACCTTGATATCTGCCCCAGCTTACATCCGCTTTGCAAAAGTATGAGTGGAAAAAGACTCTGTCAAGCTTGTTGACCTTGTGTTCCACTGTATGGACGTGATAAATGGTGACCCCAAGGTTTTGGATCTCTTGACAGGAATCAAGGGTTCTCCTAAGGGATTTCAGAGTTTTTTTGTGGTCTAATGCAAAAACCATCAAACAGCTGATTTAACAATGCAAGATCTAATCAAGATTTCAGCCCTTGCAAGAGATAAATGCAGATTTCTTAGTAATCCTCAAGAAAATACGTTGTCCCCAAGTCAAACTTAGTTTTGATGATGCATACATGATTTACAACTTCTTTAGTTGTTTTTGAGTTTTTTTGATAACATAGCTACAATGTACTTTATCAGAAATGGATGCAAACTTGTAATTCAATTGCACTGCGTCTGATTAAATGAATGTTTCGGGTTCAACACATGTTAAGCTCAATCCACAGCATTTATGGCATAGTGTTGATTAGCACCAAAAAATAGTTTCGACTCGTCTCTTCGAAATATTGGTTACAGTGAGGCACTTACAATGGAAGTGAATGGGACCAATTCGTAAACAGTAAAATATTCACTGTTTTAAACGTATAGCCAAAAAAGGCATAAATGCTATGAATGTTAACATGATATTAGTGCGATAAAATCACTTAATAACCATTTCTGTGTAAAGGTATATCCAATATCCAAACCTTAATGTTTATGGATTGTCTCCCATTCACTTCCACTGTAAGTGACTTAATTTTTTTGAATAAATGAGGGACAAGTCAAAATTATTTTTGTGGTAATCAACATTAAGCTACAATTGGTGTCGATTGAGCTTATCTTGTACTGAACTTGGAATATTCCTTCAAACAATTCAAGATCTAATAAAGATTTCTGTCCTCATCAAGAGATAATGTTCTAGATAACTTGTCCTGAGATAGATGCAGATATCTTACTAATCTTCAAGACAAGTCAAACTCAAATGTACCACTGACAGGAATACAGAAAACTTCAGCATCTTGATTCGATTAATAAAACAACCTGTTTGCTAATCTTGTATGCTGTCTGGCACATTGGCACATCCTGAATCTGTTGCGATCTGCCTGGTTTAACACCCTGGATGTAAGTAGCAGCTTAGGTTAACAAAAGAAGATGTCCTTACCAAGTGGCTAGCTAAGCCAGACTTATCAGGTTGGTGTTGTCTTGGCTTGACCTCAGGCAACAGGAGGGGAGGGCCAATCCTTCATGATGAGCAGAGAAGCTTGTGCCGTCGTTCTATGTACTGAGGCGAGAAAGTCCTCTATTCGCGGAAAGTCTGGGATGGGTTGGTTTGTATGGATATTAGGTGCTATAACAGTGTCCTAGAGACTGCAACTCATGATGTCTTCTCCTCTAGGCTTTCCCAGTATGTTTACATCACAAAGTGTTCCAGCCCCTTCGGAGGTGGGATCGGAATTTCCTCATCCATGGACATAGTTAGTTATGCCAGTCTGAGACTAGCAGACCATGTATTTTGCAATTTAAATCAGCTTGTAAACTGAGCATGAAGCTGGAGGGGTGTTTTGTTGATAGTTGTTTACTCTTGTCCGTTTCTAGGATTCCAGACCTGAAACAGAAATTCTCAATGGGGTGGATGAACTTTGCACACTATGGTTTTGCAGGTGGACACAATCTAGTGAGCTGCCTTCCTAGATTTAAGGCATTTTAAGGCATCCTAAGTGCTCTCCCAATCCGAAGGCTGTTCCAAAAATTCTAAGGCAGCATTTCATTTAATGCTCAATAAAAAACTTTTAGGCAAGATAAATGTGTGTGTATATATGTATATACTCGGATAGATATCCAATTATTTGGAATAACATCTGCTGATATTTTGGTGGTTCTGATTTTTTTCTGTATTTAAGTAGGGAACCACCAATACAAAATTTGTGTGCTTATATCACTATCCGATTATTTAGAACAACATCTCTCTCTCTCTCTCTCTCTCTCTCTCTCTCTCTCTCTCTCTCTCTCTCTCTCTCTCTCTCTCTCTCTCTCCCTCTCTCTCTCTCTCTCTTCTCTCTCTCTCTCTCTCTCTCTCTCTCTCTCTCTCTCTCTATATATATATATATATATACAAATGTTGTGTCAGTGCATCCCTAATTACAGTACATACAAAAAAGCAGAACCACCAAAAGATCAGTTTCGGCAAATGTTATTCTAAATATTGTTAATTAATATTGGCACACAAATTTTGAAAAAGAAAGCAGAACCACCAAAATATTGGTATCGGTAGATGCTATTCTAAATAATCCGATATCGGTATAAGCACACTAATTTTGTATTTGTGCTTCCCTACTTATATACAGAAAAAAACCTGAACCACCAACATATCGGTATCGGTTGATGTTGTTCTAAAAATTCAGATATCGGTATAAGCACACAACATTTTGTATTGGTGCATGCCTACTTATGTACAGAAAATAAGCAAAACCACCAACATATCGGTATGGATAGATGTTATTCTAAATAATTGGATATCAGTATAAGCACACAACATTTGTATTGGTGCTTCCCTACTTATATACAGAAAAAAAGCAGAACCACCAAAATATCGGTAGTTATTCCAAATAATCGGATATCGGTATAAGCACACAAATGTTGTGTCAGTGCATCCCTAATTACAGTACATACAAAAAAAAAGCAGAACCACCAAAAGATCAGTTTCGGCAAATGTTATTCTAAATATTGTTAATTAATATTGGCACAAAAATTTTGAAAAAGAAAGCAGAACCACCAAAATATCGGTATCGGTAGATGCTATTCTAAATAATCCGATATCGGTATAAGCTCACAAATGTTGTATTGGTGCATCCCTACTTATAGCATACTGATATTTTATTAAAACTTCCCTGAACTATTAAAATATTATTAAAATGAACTGTTTGACCAAATATTTGTGTGCTTTTTATTTGTATGCTCATTAGAGTATTTAGTCGTAAGCTTATCAACATTCAAACTCTACTGGAATCAGTTGTTTCCCGTGCAGACTGCTGTTTGTGCGGCACATAGAGCTGATTTTCATGTAGAGTGTTTTCAAAACAGTCACTAACGATGTTCTGTATTGATTAGGATGTTGCCTTTGAAGGCAACTCCCTATGTAGGCTGTAGACTGGATGGCAGCTCACTTGGGTTTGGATCAGACCTGTTGAATGGAGCCAGCAAATATTCGTGTCCTGTCTAAATTCATTCCAGCTCTGGACTCTTATCTGATAATTTAAGGTTAAGACCAATGACTTGATCTTCATTTTAGACCAAACTGAAATGTTGCAAATTCTCAAAATATTAGTCTAGGAAAGTAGTTTTCAATTTTATTTTCTCTCTCTCTCTTGCTCTCATTTTGAATATGCTTCAATATTCAGTTTATACCATAACTCTGTTCTGACTTACTGTAAATTTAATTTGAATATGAACAGATCCAAATAATGTTGTCACACAATGACAAGGTTTTTAAAAAGACAACAGCTACAACACAAGGGATAATCGTCTACACTTCCATGTTGACTTACCATGCGCCATGTGAAGCTTAAAGGCTGTCCTAATTCAGGTTTAACGTCCTCTCATACACAGAGCGGAGTCTTCCTAAAATCCCTGCCTGTGTGTATAGCGATGTTTGAGACCAGGAGTCTGCGTGTGTATGTTTTAGGGGTTGTGTGTATGGACAACTCCCCCCCGGGTCTCTGTCTATCTCTCTGTTTCTCCTCCCTGTGTGTGAGACTCCTCCTTTGGCTGTGTCGGATTACTGTAGGCTGTAATCGTTTGCGGCGCAGTCTTGGATCTCCCCATCTCTCACTAGATGGGGCCCGAGGATGCTCAAAATCAGGGTACCATGAACAAGGGCTTAACACCCACTCAACATCACATACTTGACAGCTGCAATGTGGAACAATCCACATACTTCACACATAGCTTGTCAGTCACTCTTTCTGTCTGTACACAAGGATGGAAATGACACTCAGGCCAGCGCTGGCAACAAAGCAAGATACCAATAGCCAATCGTGTGGCAGCAGTGCATACAATCATGCAGATACAGGTCAGGAGCTTCAGTTAATGTTCACATCAACCATCAGAATGGGGAACATTTTTGATTTCAATGATTTGGACGTTGGCGTGATTGTTGGTGTAAGATGGGCTGCTTTGAGTATTTCTGGGATTTTCTCACACAACAGTCTCTAGAATGTACTCCGAATGGTGCCAAAAACAAACAAACAAACATTCAAAGATGCAGTCTGCCAGGGAGATACAGTCTCCGTAGAAGATTGATACAGACTCAATAGACTGTCGCCTAACCGTCAGAATCACACCAGCTCTTATAGTGAGTGTGTTAGAGTCAGCTAATGTAAAGCAGATGGAAAACACACAGTCTGGCCTTTAGTGCACTGATCTTCAGAATAAATAAATGTCGTCTGTACGACAGCATGGCAGAAGTCAAATTCTGTAACAACTGACTCCAAAATCTGCGACTGTTATTACATTCCAACCGTGTGATTCAGCAACTGCTTCATGTGTCATGGAGAAAGGCAAGTGTGCTCAAGTGAAGACAGACTTTGAATGAAAACAACGATAGTTTATTCTAATGGAAATTTCTGCGTATTGATGAGTAGGATTGAAAAAAAATAGTAGATTTTGTCTGTTTATCTGAATTGCATAACATTCCACTTCTTTTGCATAACATTTTCCACATATTTGCATCTCGCTATTGCATATTTCTTCTTGTGGTGCACTTTGTTTGCTGTGGTTCTCTGATTGGTTAAGGGTTTCTCTTCAGGATCATTGGTAGGGGCAGCTATTAATCCTTGTGATGTGTTTGTTTTGTGCTTACGCTAATGACGGGCCCACCAGGGCTGGACTGGGAAGAGAAATCGGCCTGGGATTTTACATGGCATCTGGCCCAAAAGTTGTTTGGGGGGTGTTTGTGGTCCATTCTGCAAAACGCGACGGCTCATTTTAGCCCATTCGGCACGTTTTACGGCCAACCCACCGGCCCGCTCGGTTCTCCCGATGGCCAGTCCGCCCCTGATCGGCCCCAAAGTGCGTCGGCCCACCGGGAAAATTCCCGGTATGCCAGATTACTGTCCAGCTCTGGGGCCCACTAAGAATGTTTATACATCTCTCATATTGTATATATATTATCCCAAGATATTGTATTAGAGCTTTTTATCAACTTATAACTTTTTCGGTTATAATTACGTAATTTACATAATAAATAAATTACGAAATTCTCACAGACACATAAATGTAATACATATAAATATAATAAACAGGAGTGTTTTTTTGTCACATTTTTCCATATTACTTCTTGAAACCAATATATAACCTAGACAATGACATATCGTAACTTACAGCAGACTATCCCGATTCAAACGTGCCCAAACACAACATCATATGATAGACAGATCTTAAAACATTCCTGAATGAGTGTGCATGGAAAGACAATGCACAAAAGAGTGTGTGTGCACATGTCCGAAGACTTTGTTTCACACATCCACATATGTGCTCATCTAAAGGATTGGGATGCTCCCGAACTCTTCATATTTCTGTATTTTGTTGTCTAATCCATTCATTTCCAATGGCCGGTCATTTTTGACCGGGAACACAACAAGTGTAACAAAGTGAAATAAAACCCCAAACAAATTCAAGAAAATGGTCCATATTGTTTAGTGTGTTTTCAGAGACCATATGTGAAGTCAAGGAATTGAATTCCTATTGGACTGAGTAAAGAAAAAAAGAAAAGCAGTCCAGCTCAAATTGAACGGAACACAACAAAAGGGTTAGTCACGAATTGTATTAAAATGTGAGGTCACAAGGTGAGGTCCATAACGAAATATTTACTGAGGCTGGTGTGACTGGCCTGCACAAAGCCCAGACCTGAACCCCATTGAACATCTTTGGTATGCCGACCGTAAGCCAGACCCCATCACCCAAAATCAGTGCCTGACCTCACTGATGCTCTTGAATCTGAAAGATAGAAAATCCAGCCATAAATGGTGGAAGCTGTTCTAGAAGCAAAGGGAAGAATTAATGGCAACAGTTTTTAAATTAAATGCTCGACAAGCGCATATGGGTGTGGAGTTGGGCATCCACAAATATAGGCCGTATAGTGTATTCCTTGCAGATTTGTTCATAGAGTAATTAAGGGCTTTGTTGAATTAGCCCCGACATTTTGTTAACTTTGTGTCAAAAAGTGGATAAATATTTATATAAAATATTCTTTCTCCATCTCTTTTAGACAACCACACCTTTATATTGTATTACATACTTCTTTCTGTGGAACCTGCTTAAAACTCCTGACTTCACTTTTCTGAGCCATTTAGGATTAACTTGATCAACTAATGTCCAGGGGATGTTTAATGGATGTCAGATACCCATTTCCACATATTCAAGAAATTGTGTGCTTTCATATTCTGTCCTTAATATACTTCCTAGGAATTTAGAAGTTGATACATTTCCTATTAATTCTACATGAAGTGTTCATTTCCCTTGAAGGCCTTTAAACAGTTTGGCCTGATCATTCAAAAGTCCTTTACCGGGAAGGCATCTGTCAGCTGTGTCATTTGTAGCTTAAGTGTGCCGTCCAGAAATGTGTATATATATAAACTTGAGTTAATTGTGTATCACAGACAGTGCACTACAGGTCAAGCATATTGATACAGGCCAAGCAAAGCTGTTTAATCTCTATTATAGAGGCTATAATTAGCTTGAAAATTTCTAATTAGAGCTTTATCATGTAATGCAGGTAAGATCAAGCAACCGGGAGCAAACATGCAGCTTTTAGCACGTAAGTTGATTACATAAGATTCTTACAGGTGTGTGTATGCATGTACATTATATGCAATTGGACTTTTAATTTTCCCATGTTTTATTTGTGCATTCATTTCCCAATTTGATTTGGAAGTTCTCGATTCAGTTTAATTTTTATTCTTATTCATTTTTGGATATTTCAGTTATAAAGTTCATTTTGCTTACATATAAAATAAATTCTTGGCTAACAATGTCAATTATACAGGGAACCTTCTAACTTAGTAAATTGCAGAAATATTAATTTTAATCTTCCTATGGTGTTGAAAAATGGCACCTCCCTTTGTGACCGGAAGGGTGAGATGTGTAACCCTTTTTTATAATGATAATGAGACCATTTCTTCTTCCCTGAAGAACAACAAAATTATGCATTTTTTGGGGGATTTTATGATATTTTTATGATATTTTTTTAGCATCTTAAAATTGATTTGAAGTGTCAGTTTTTCAGTTAGTCATTATGCTGCAATCAAACCTGACCATGGTGTTACAAAGAGAAGACACAGAATAAGCATTTTTCTACCAATAATTTATTTCAAACATAAAAATTAGATAAACATAAAAAGTAAATGCATAATAATGTCAAGAAACAGAAATAAATAGCAAAATTCAGAAAATTCAGATATAATTCAGAGTATAAAACTGAAGAATCATAGTAAACATTTTGCAATTTCAAACATTTAGTGTGCGTGTGTGTGTGTATGTGTGTGTGTATGTGTGTGTGTGTGTGTGTGTGTGTGTGTGTGTGTGTGTGTGTGTGTGTGTCAGATTACTGTCATCAGCTGGGAAACAACAGATGATGATGTATTATAGTCTCACCAGTTCATTTGTATGTGTAAGTTTGTTTGTGTGTATATGTTTTGCACTGAGGATGTTTTAGAGCCTCACTCTTTAAGTTCTGTCTGTTTTTTTTCTGCATTGTGGCTGATGTATTGATTGTTTTTGATAGATAAAAAAGATTTCGCTGTTTTTTGGTCTTTTTCATCCAAGTCACCAAGTCTTGTATTGCTCAGATAAAGGAAACCATTTTTATTAAACGTATTTCAGTCAAAAATTACCATAAGAGGGTTAAAAAGGAACACAGGGCCCAAACAAAGCAGTTACAGTGCATCCGGAAAGTATTCACAGCGCTTCACTTTTGCCAGATTTTGTTTAATTCCAAAATTGATTAAATTCATTATTTTCCTAAAAATCCTACAAACAATACCCCATAATGACAATGTGAAAGAAGTTTGTTTGAAATCTTTGCAAATTTATTAAAAATCAAAAATTAAAATTTTTTTTTAAAAAAAATAATAAAAAAAAAAAAATCACTTGTTCATATGTATTCACAGCCTTTGCCATGACACTCAAAATTGAGCTCAGCTGCATCCTGTTTCCACTGATCATCCTTGAGATGTTTCTACAACTTGATTGGAGTCCATCTGTGGTAAATTCAGTTGATTGGACATGATTTGGAAAGGCACACACCTGTCTATATAAGGTCCCACAGTTAACAGTGCATGTCAGAGCACAAACCAAGCCATGAAGTCCAAGGAATTGTCTGTAGACCTCCGAGACAGGATTGTATCGAGGCACAGATCTGGGGAAGGGTACAGAACAATTTCTGCAGCATTGAAGGTCCCAATGAGCACAGTGGCCTCCATCATCCGTAAATGGAAGAAGTTTGGAACCACCAGGACTCTTCATAGAGCTGGCCGCCCGGCCAAACTGAGCGATCGGGGGAGAAGGGCCTTAGTCAGGGAGGTGACCAGGAACCCGATGGTCACTCTGACAGATCTCCAGTGTTTTTCTGTGGAGAGAGGAGAACCTTCCAGAAGAACAACCATCTCTGCAGCACTCCACCAATCAGGCCTGTATGGTAGAGTGGCCAGACGGAAGCCACTCCTCAGTAAAAGGCACATGACAGCCCACCTGGTGTTTGCCAAAAGGCACCTGAAGGACTCTCAGTCCATGAGAAACAAAATTCTCTGATCTGATGAAACAAAGATTGAAATCTTTGGCCTGAATGACAAGCGTCATGTCTGGAGGAAACCAGGCACTGCTCATCACCTGGCCAATACCATCCCTACAGTGAAGCGTGGTGGTGGCAGCATCATGCTGTGGGGATGTTTTTCAGCAGCAGGAACTTGGAGACTAGTCCGGATCGAGGGAAAGATGAATGCGGCAATGTACAGAGACATCCTTGATGAAAACCTGCTCCAGAGCGCTCTGGACCTCGGACTGGGGTGAAGGTTCATCTTCCAACAGGACAACGACCCTAAGCAGTCAGCCAAGATAACAAAGGAGTGGCTACGGGACAGCTCTGTGAATGTCCTTGAGTGGCCCAGCCAGAGCCCAGACTTGAACCCGATTGAACATCTCTGGAGAGATCTGAAAATGACCCATCCAACCTGATGGAGCTTGAGAGGTCCTGCAAAGAAGAATGGTAGAAACTGCCCGAAAATAGGTGTGCCAAGCTTGTAGCATCATACACTAAAAGACTTGAGGCTGTAATTTGTGCCAAAGGTGCTTCAGCAAAGTATTGAGCAAAGCCTGTGAATACTTAATGTACATGTGATTTTCTTTAATTTTTTTTATTTTTAATAAATTTGCAAAGATTTCAAACAAACTTCTTTCACGTTGTCATTATGGGGTGTTGTTTGTCGAATTTTGAGGAAAATAATGAATTTAATCCATTTTGGAATAAGGCTGTAACATAACAAAATGTGTAAAAAGTGAAGCGCTGTGAATACTTTCCGGATGCACTGTAAATTGCTATTTATTCAACACATCTACTAATAAACATAACCAAAACTGAAGTAACATTTTAAAGTAAAAGTAAAATATCAATCTTGGTAATTTAAGAATCGATATTGGGATTGTTTAAATGAAGTACGCAATTAATCTGAAAATCAATATTTGTACCCATATCCTACATTTGAATATATCTTTGTGCATAGAAGCAAAGTCCACATTCTGTCTTCTTGAATTATGGGATGCAGTTAGAGTGTTGTGCCCAAAACATACTTTACACAAGTATGCAAACTCTTGACTAAGGTATTGCATGTTCGCAGTTTGAATGACCTTGTTCAGTAACATACCTCATTACACAAGGGGTCGATAGTTACCTTTAAATGTCTGTTCCATTATTGTAGCTAAAAACATTTTAACAGTTTAACTAAATGTTACTAACTTGCACAGCATGTAGCAGTAGTTGGCCTGAAATTGAAAACTGAGTGTATTAGATGCACGTTTATACTAATGTGATGCTCCTGTTCTACTCGCTCCATACAGGACTCGAACAGGCATCTCCGGCATGGGAGGCGGGTGCGCTAACAAGGAAGCTAAAGGCTACAGCCCCTAGCGTCAGTTGCTAGTGCACCTCTTGAGGTCAGGAGAGTGAGGTTTTTGATATTTTTAAACTGCAAAAACAGAAGTGCAAAAATATTTTAGAAGTATAAAATATCTCCCCTTTTTTTACACCAAGAAACAATTCCTGAAAAAAAAAATTCCTGATCTGGAAAGTGGCTAAATATTGGTATTGGCCAATAGTTATTTGTTAAAATCGGTATCGGCCAAAGATGAGATCATATACACAGATAATGGTGACATCACGCTAAACAACTATTTGCAACAAAACAACATAGTACTACAAAAAAGCTAAAACCTCCCCCTTTAAATGCCCCCATATATTCCCTTTGACCAAGGACACATAAATAAAAACTTGCACATGGTATTCCCCATAGCCTCAATTTTTTACTCAATAGTTTGAGAATAAATCTTAAGTCTATGGATTTTTAAGAAAAACAAATTTAATGAACATAGATATTTGAGTGATGAGCCCAAAACATTACATTTTACGTAAAGTTTAATTAAGACAATTTGATTTTTCCAGAAATTACAACATTATGGTATACAGTTTGTTTGTTGATTGGTTGGTCTTTATGGAAATAAAGGTTGTACTATATCGTACGATTACGATTCACAAGTTTTCATGAGACTATGTTGGAATCTGCAGCTGTAACACTCACACACATGCACACATTGAGTTCTCGCCGCCCTTCCTTTCGTCTTTAGTTCTGGAGGTTTGCATGAACTTTTCAGGGATTCCCGAACAGAGATCTGTAATTAGGTACCAGTATTTTTAATTGTCAGAAGTACGTTCAAAATATCCAGATGTTATAAACATGTCTTGTCAAATCATGTAACCAATTACGCTGATTCAAACCACAACCGCACGGAGAAAATGAATCCTCTTTAACATTGTTTTAGATTTGAAAAAAACTAAATATGTATTTACATTTCTGAATTATATCGAGAGTGCATGAGTGCCTCATTTCATGTCGTTTAAACCACCAAATAACCACAATGCTTTTAAATATATCCGATAAGCTTCTCAATGGCCTGAAATATGGCATTTACATATTATAATTATGGTCTCAGACGTGCAGACTACACAGAAATATGACTAGCTAGGGAAGGTTTTGTGAAAATATACACACAGCATGGGTTGCCGTATGGCACATGATGTTGGCGTTCTAAAGTTGCTCCGATTGTTGTTGTTGAAGGCTGTGAAGGACTGCAGTATAAATATCTGGCCAATTTCTTTGATTCTGGGCATCCTGAACGTGTTTAAAACATAACACCTTCCCAAAACAGAGAAAAGGAGCTCAGATTTTTAGTGAAATAAACTTTAACCCTGTAAAGCCTGACATATGAAAGAATTGTCAGAAAATTATCATTTTAGTACCATTATGCAAACTATAAAAATAAATCGTAAAAAAAAAAATATATATATATATATATATATATATATTTATTTTTTTATTTTATTTTTTTATGTATCATATTTAGGCTTTAAAGGTCATTGTCCTCCTGAGGCCCAGCAATTCATTTTTGTGTAGGAAATTTGTTATTGAAGTTTTTCTTACCCAAGACATGCTACAGTGGTAAATCTTGGGGTGTTACCAGAGGACTCCCTGGGCTACCAAATGTTACCAGAGATACCAAATGTTAGATTTTGTCTGTGGGTTTTCAATAAAATAATATTCAAAATTTTAACCAAGCACAAGTTGCTTGCATATATTCAGCAAATACTCACTTTAAAACAATTACTTTCACTTTTACTCTATTAAAATAAGCTGTCATTTATCCCAACATAAGAGTCACTTTTAACGCAAGTCCTCCACCATTTTAAATAGATCGATATAAACATTGAAACCACTTTTTCCCCCAGAAATAACCACTAGATGGTGCTATAAACATATAAAACGTTCACACCATATTGTGTTTTGTTCTTCAGCTTGAACAGAGTGTAAAACAGAAGCCGTCAAATGTTGTGTATCATATTTGATACACATGGCATTGTAAGTTTAAGAGTCATTTTAAGAGAGGTTGAAAGGCACGGCTGGGAATGATATAGTGAATGTGAATATATGCGGATAGCAAAATAAATAGGCCAAAACAAAGAAAGCGCTTTTGTTTTCTGAGATCCACAGATTGGAAATATCTAACGGACTCTTGGCAATATAATTTTTGACATTATTGTTTTTTATTTTTGTTGTTGTTATAAATAAATAAAGGTGCATTTATAGTTTTTACATAATTTGTTCTTAAAACCTTTGTTCTGATCTTGATCTAAAAGTATATTACGATATTTTTAATACTTATGGAGTTATAGGCACTTCAGCTTTAGACAAACAACAAAATTTGTTTGTTTTATTTTTCTCCCATTTTTGGGCTCAACTGATTTTAGTAAAACACCGTAAAAAAATAAAATAATGACGCTGACACCTTGTTAGGTTATTTTTTGACCTGCAGTTTTGCTCCAAAATTACAGGCAAATATTGTAATTTTTAATGGATTACTTAATAAATATTAACCCATGGCATTTAATAATTAGGCTTTCATCATCATTTATGTTTATCTATCTTTAGAAATTATTAACAAAATCCAAACTTTCAGCCGAGAAGTTGCTGAAATTTGGTTGATTTAACATGGAATAACCCCCATGTGTTAGTTAATGTTAGTTCATTTCTCTTTTAATGATGTTGGCACTGTGTGGTGTCACCACTTTACATCTAATGTAAAGTTCTTGAAGCAAAACCAGTTTAGAAATACTTCTATACCAATGTTATTTAACTACATTCACAATAACTAAGAGTTTAAAGTCATAGAATAACTAAAGAGCAACACATCCTGTTCTCAAGCAGAAGCTGATGAAGTTTAAGGATCACAAGCATCCTCTCGTGGTTGTCCTGTGAGATTACAACTTTTGCTTTTCCATGACAGAAGTTGACCTAAAAGATTATGAAATGTTAAAAGAATGCAACAAAAATGTATTGCATTGCTGTCACAAGTTATCTATCTATCTATCTGTCTGTCTGTCTGTCTGTCTAACTGTCTATCTATCTATATATATATACTGTATAAATGTGTATTGAGAAATACACACTTCTTATTCAGTATCTTAAACCAGCTCTCTTACACACATAGTATGAATAAAATGCACAGAGGAAGACAATTATTATAATTTTTTATTTTCATCAGTTTATATATATATATGTGTGTGTGTGTGTGTGAATGTGTGTGTATGTGTAAGTGTGTGTGTGTATGTGTGTGTGTGTTTATTTATTTATAATTTTTAATTTTATTTCTTTTCCAAGACATTTTCTATGCACATATTTTCAGGCAGTGCATGATATAGTGCTTTCCCATAGATATACTGTATGCAACACACACATCTGACACAAATTGAAGTACAATGTTCACAGTGGGGTACAGACATCAGTACACAACCAGAGGAAGAAGAAGAAGAAGAGGAGTTCTTCATTCAGTCTGTATAATAACATTTACTCCCTCAAACCAAGAAACGTATTCCACTTCAGAAACACGTTCACTCGCACAGTCCAGAAATATTCCTTCATTTGACTCGTGTGACTCATATTCACTCTTGATCCATACATGGAGCCTTTGGCAGTTTATAACAGTATTGGCCAGTATTGTTCATTATTCTGTTACATTTTATTTTTATTACATTTATTTTATCTCTCCAAAAAAAAAAAAAACATTATTATTATAATAATAATAATCCCAGCCTGTACAACTTCTACCGTGTGTCAGCAGAGAAAAGTTTAGCATCGTTGCATAATACCCTGTTGAATGAAGGTGTTCGGTTTGTCATGTCTTTCTTCTGCAATGTCAGATAATGAATATGTCAGCGCTAGCCTTGTGTACTGACCACCAATCAAACACGAGAGAAGCCATTTGCACCACTGGATGACAGAAAACTGAAAAGGGGAAACAAATACTGTACACTGGGGGGGGGGGGGGTGGCATTTGGCATTAGGTGTGAAATGAATGCATTAGCTTATATGTTACTGTATGCCCCGATATATCGGCCACCGACATTTATTTTTTGTTGTATAAAGTTTATGATTTTTTCTATCTTTTAATAACATTTCAGCAATACCTAACCAAATAAATGAAATCTGAAAAAGTATGCTGAATGTCTGAATGTCCCCCCCCCCCCCCCCCCCCGCATCAATCGTCATGTCATGTTTTTAAAATCTTTTATTTATTTTTCATTGTGGCTTTCTTAAAATTGGTGCCTGTTATGTGTTCAACAGATCCAATCCATGTTCAATGAAAAAATAAATGGCTTTTGTACATCATCGTATAATTTTAAAGCATAATTCCTGAGCAAAATGGTGATCTCATGACAAAATAAGGTAAGTGGCAAAATATGTTTTTATTTATTTAATCAATATCGACCCAAAAGTTTACATCAGTGCATACTGTACACATAATGTAAGCAAATTTGACTCGTATAAACAAGCAAAAATCATGTTTACATAATGCACTTGAAATGGAAGTCTATGGGGCAATGCATTGCACCACAATAAATGTTAAAATATGGTAAATGGTCTGCACTTATATATGCACTTATATAGCGCCTTTTTAACCTTAATGGTATTCAAAGCCCCCGCGACCCTGTACAGGATAAGCGGTTGACGATGGATGGATGGATGGATGGTATTCAAAGCGCTTTACACTGTTGACTCATTCACCCATTCACACACCAATGGTGGCAGAGATGCCATGCAAGGTGCTAGCCTGCCATAAGGCACTAGCCTGCCATTGGGAGTAACTTGGGGTTCAGTGTCTTGTCCAAGGACACTTCAGCATGTGGAGTCGTGTGGGCTGGGAATCAAACCACCAACCCTGCGATTAGTGGCCGACCCGCTCTACCACCTGAGCCACAGCCGCCCAAAAAATACAGTTTCTAATCTTGTCTTTGCAAAGTTTTATGCACTATTTCAATAATAATTTAGCAAATTGTCTTTACAGCTCAAAAAACAAAGTTTTGTGTAGAAAAAGTTAGAATAGCGTTTTAACGAAAATAAAAGCTGCACATTTTTGCTTTAAAGCACTCAGGTATGCCCCATTGCCCCATTACGGAAGCCCCAAACCGCACTGTGATATTTTATTTTATTTAGGTGACTTAGTGCCTTCCTGAGCCTATGTCCAAAAAAAAAAAAATTCTCAATTTTTGTTTCTCTCAAATAATTTTTTTTGCAAAATGTTTTTCTTCTCAAGAGGCAACATATGAGAACATTTTTTTAATTATTCATTTAATTGTATTATAACATTTCATGTATTAGTAGACTCAAACATTGTTTCTTTCCTTGATTAAGATTGAAAAAACATTCTTGTTATTGTATTATGCAACTATAAATCATCAGATCAAGTACCACAGCTGTCATCTGTCACCTTGTAAGCATAAGATTTCATGCTTACTGATAGTGGCACCTGGTGGCCGAGGTTGGTACCACATGCTAATTGTTAGCTAGCATTTTTTTGTAAGGAATAAAAAAGATTGTGAGAGAGAAAAAATATGAGGAAAAAGATAGAGTGAACAAAATTTAGGGAGAATAATAACAAAATACAAATTATACTCGTTGTTTTTGTTGTTTTTGTAGGAAATCTCTTTGTAGGCTCAGGAAGGCACTTGTTTTTTTCAACAGTGCAGTTCAGGGCTTCCGTACCCCATAGACCTCTATTGTAAGTGCATTACGGTCAACATGGTTTTTTTTTGGAAGTCGAAAAGAGAATTTGTAAACAATTACACAAATGCATGATTTTCAATTTGTCCTAACTATCAGCTCTTATAAGGGGATGTTTGACCGTTTTATCACATAACTGTGAGGAGACTGCAGATAATGCCTTTGTTTCCTGCACATGTGTAATAATCATCTCCAAACGATCTGATGGACCAGACTGGCTGTTGTCATAGTAACCAGCCAGAGGCTTGCACAAGCCACAATGTATTCTTTGCATTAAATGACAGACAGACTGTCCTATTTAGCTTAATCAAACACAATTATGCTCTAATTGTACTGCATGTGATTTGATCAACCTGGTTGTTAGATATTCATAATATCGTTTAAATCAATTCTACATTTTTGGTTCAATCCGGTACTCAACATTTGCAATTCTATACTATAGCTATCATAAGTGTATGTAGCTGCAATACACTACGATTTGGTAGCTTATATCCTGTTTTTACACAGCACAATGTCATAACATGGCCATCAACAATATTCTAGCTCTTTCTTTTGCTCACTCTCATACTGTATTTGCTCTAATGCCCTACTTCCTGGTTGCTAGGAGATGGCAGAGTGCGCCAATTGGCATGAAATTTCCCATTGCGAAGGACAATTTTATTTGATGTCTTTTGCTTGTCCTGCTTTTGTCCTCCGTGTGAAGTAACATGTGTTCTTTTGTTGTTAAACTCATATAATTTGCTTCAAGTAAAATGTGTAGCTAGCATGTGTTTACAGTACATTATCTTCTGTTTGTCATCTATTTGTTCTGTTTTCAAGCACGGTTCCTCTTTAACGGCAAGTGGTGTATATTTTTTAATAAGGGAAGACATGTAAAAAAAATTGCCCATTTAATATTAGTATTTGTATTGACTTATTCAGAACTTATAACAGTGCTCGGTGATGATGTGAACACAAATTCTGTACAAAATTGTTTAAAGTCAACATGCAATCAAATTGACTCTAGTCACTTTCTTAATTAATGTTCCTGGTCTTATTGTGAACGATTCACCAGTGCATGTTATTCCAAATCAAAGTTTTGTCTTCCTATTCTTTTATGGAAACATAATGACTTGCTCCGCCTCTGAAACAACTTTCCTTTTCAGATGATGTCATCAAGCACTAATTTTTAACCCCTCCCCTTCAACCACTTGGCTCCATTCCAGTAAATGACGCGAACTTTTCGCAATACAATCACTGACGATGAATAAAATCAATCAAGCCCCGCCCTAATTTTTTAACTTATTTCTCTTGAAAATACATCAAATTATGGAAGTAAAATGGGTTGCGAATGTTGTTTCATGTTGACTTTATACACTCTCTCTTGACTTGGATCACGTTAGTTTTTGAAATACCCCAGCAATTGCTGTCTTATCACGTAATTCAGTCCCGTCTAGACTCCAGCACTTTTGAACACTAGGTTACATCCTCTGAACGGACGGACATCCAGTCCTTTTGTTTTGAAAGCACAAGAAGGAAAGATATTGTCCAAAGGTAGCAGAGAGATACAAAGGCATAATGATAATCATAAACCACCATTATTGGTTTAAAATCAGCTGCTTTCTCCAATCTGCTAGTTCTCTTAGAGAGAGTCTCAACACTTGAAACGTTCTCGCCCTCTTCGTGACACACATTCAGGCCTTCTGGCCAAGGTGATGCTTTCACCATTTGCAGCACCAGCCATTAACAGCCTTCTGATTGGTTTACCCCAAAAACGTCAATCATAGGTTACTTGTTGAGGGGCTTGTTGACCATGGGTGTCCCTGTGCTTCTGCTGTTGGCGACACCGAGTGTCTGGACAGGCGTGGTGTTGTCGGTTGTCGTCTGGTCGGCTGTTACCTTGGCAATCGTGTCCTTTTTGGAAGTGTCAGGTTCCCAGAGGAAAAACTCGTGCAGGAGCGTGTTGACGGTCTCGGGGCATTCCATCATGACCATGTGACTGCCTTCCTCGATCACTTTCAAGAATGCAAACAAGAGGATCTGGAAACAAAGGCATTGAACAATAAATCAGTCATAAACAGGCCTGTGCCGATGCAATCATGTATCAATAGGTATTGTATCAATACTTTTAGATTCCATGTATTGATATTTCTATTTATTTATATGTGTATTCTTAGATCCAACAATTACTATAACTAGGGCTGGGTATCGAGTTCGATACATTTTAGGCACCGACTGAATTGCCTCAATCAAGTATCGAAAAATGTCTTGTAGATCGGTACCAAATTTATACAAATTTTGTACCAAATCGGTACAGAGACCTAAGGGGTTAATCTCGTCAATGTCAGTAATAAGCATGTAGCATGCTAGATGTGGCCAAATCTAAAAGTGCCGGTGATTGGCTGTGTTTAGGCATCAAGGAAAAACATTCGTTTACGCCGGTTATGCCCAGAGACGCGGCTCACATATGAGGCTGTAGTGTGTATGCGTCTCAAACCCCATACATGTGAAAGATGTGGAAAAGATCAAAAGTGTGATTACACCAGGCTCGATGCCAACAGCGCACAATGCAATATTTGATAATCAATATCAATATTATTATTATCTTATCAATATTTCTGATAAGCATGCTCATCACACGAGTCCTCCTCCAAAACTACTGATGAATGCAGCGGCGCTATGACTGGGACTCCGACAGTTAAGGTTAAAGTTTAGCAAATAAACCAACAAACAAAATCAGCTAACTTGTAGTGGTACATGCTTGTGTACTTGTTAAATGAACGTTTCTGTGCACATTGTCCTATAAAATGGGACCTACGTAACGTTAGATATTGTTTGGATGTATGGCTAAAGATAGCTAGCTAAATCAATGCTAAAAATGCTTTAAGATGGACAGTAACTGATAGAGTTTAACTCACATTAAACCAGTTATTTTATTAAACCGTACATATCCTTAGGGTTGGCTGAATTAACAGTTTAGCTTTCTTGTTTTTTTTTTTTCCCTCTTCACTTTAATGTTATAGCCTCTGCCCCTGCCATGAGGAGACCAGAAGGCTCAGGAGATGAGTCTTTGAGTCTGTAAAAAAGTTTTTTTGAGGTAATGTTTGTAATCTTGTCAAAAACGGATTTCATAAAATTGGTATCGGAAAAAGTATAGTTTAGGAACCGGTATCGAAGTCAAGATCATTTTTGGAACGATACCCAGCCCTAACTATTTACGTGCTACGTTCTACGTTTCACCGTAGTTGCCTGTTGAAATGAACACCAGAGGTGCTACAACAACTTTCGTTTAATTCACTTTCACACAAATCACGACTACAATGGCTGATTCTAATTTTATGAACACTTATTTATCATACTATTACTCACACACTGCTATGTTATGATATCAAAACACTTCTAAAATATTGCATCATTTGAAAAACACTTTTTAACGCTTGTATTACAGACCAACCAACAATTATACATTTTTCCCAATGTGATTAGCTTCCACGGTTTCTTGTAACCCTAACTAACATGTACCAGCACACTACATTGCAGGTTCGGGACAAAATAAAACATTAAGGGTACAGTACAAATCAGTTAAAACACAATGGGCAAGGCGGTGCCCAAAGAAAGAACTTTGCATGGCTCAAAATCATGGACGGTGTGCTGGGACATCATCCCGCTGTTAGTGGAGAGACCACTCGGGACACCATGGCAGTTACAGTCGGTGAGTTGTCAATGCTATCTTATCTTGCTAGCTAGCTAATGTTTACATAAGATATAAACTCTATATTCTAGATAAATAAATAACATGATACCTCAGCTTGAGCTTCCCTCTTGCTTGTGAAATGGGCGGGGTGTTAAGGGTGTGTTTTAGGGCAGTGCTGCAGGGGCTATTGGCCCAATGGTGGGAACGCAGATCGATTTTGGTTGCACGGCTCGAGGTCCGAGGGTATTGGACCAGTTGGCCAGTTGATAGCCCTGGATCCCACTGGCCCGATGAGCTGCTAATTAGGGGTTTGGGTGTTGGTTTAGTGTAAGGTTGTCTGTTTTGTTCACCTCTAATTTGCTTTTACTACACTATTGGTTAGGTTTAGGTTCAAGTTTTAGGTTAGGGTGGTACGTTTTACTCATTAAAAGTTCCATCTAATAAAACCTTGTCTGATTACGACACCATTTCACTCGTTTTTGGTGGCCACCGCTAGACATTTCACTGGAAATCTGCAGTGAAACGTAATGAAGCACAAATGTTGCCACAGTCATGAAATTTTCATGAGACCAGGCTAAATAGGCAGGTCGTTTAACAAGCTGGTCTCACAGAATCACATTACTATAGCTATATTTTGTTAAATGATTTTTACGTGGCTTGTTGTACTATCGCTGCAGTTTCCTAGTAAAATGAACATTAGAGATGATACAATCCAAATCAAGAGAAAAACAGCAGATTATCAGTTCATAAACATTTATTTTTCGCCCTGATCTTCACACAATGCTATCTTATGACATCTAAACACTTTTACTATGGCGCATGACTTGTGAGGTGATGCAGTTTAACGTTTATATTACATAACCAACTACATTTACAAGCATAGCTCAACTGATAGAGCGTCACACCGGGGTACGAGTCCTGAAGAGCACAGGAGTCAACACATGAACCGAAAGTGTCATAGAAGCACCATAAAATGCTGTGGTTGCTTCAGAATTAGCATTTTTCATCTCCCATTTTAAGGTAGTAGGGTGAGGTTGGTTTTGTTGAATTAAAACTCAACAAAGTATTCACCTTAACCTTGTACGACCCCGCATCCACGTGTGGACATTGTATTTTGGCTTCGCAATATGCAACGCATAATTTAAATGGATAAAAATGACTGAATACTGTTCACAAGAATTTAGACTGTCATTTAAGTGTTAAACTTAAATGTATTCCTATATTTACTGCATTTTCACATTGAGTATAAATGGGTTCATCCAAATGCTGAAAAATGTTGCTTTCAGAGGCTTTATATGGTGTTAGGATGAAAATAAGGTGCATTTCAAACTGTTCTGAGACCAGTGCAGACAGACAGCACACTGGAGGTTAAGTCATTCACTAAATAGGGAGCAAGGGAGCATCCTATAGCTCTCCTATAACTGTTCTGAGACCAGTGCAGACAGACAGTACACTGGAGGTTAAGTCATTCACTAAATAGGGAGCAAGGGAGCATCCTATAGCTCTCCTATAACTGTTCTAATGAATTTTGCCATACCTGCCAGTGTTTTTCTTGCATATACTGACAAATGTCACAGGTCACTGTCACTTGCAGCATCATACACAAGTCACGTCACAAAAACGTGAAGATGATTAATTGTGATTTTGTTCCTAGTGCATTGGTGGCTTTCTGTCAAGAATATTCCACATAAGTATGTGTCGCCAAAATCCCAGATAAGCATCCTAGATACAGTTTTCCACTGAGATAAAATTAGTGTGAAGACGTGCAAGTTAGAAGAGCTTTTCTTAGTGGTTGACGTTTTTAGACTTACTCAGATTATCACAGTTTAGAGTCTAACAGCAGGAAGTCTTCACAGACTGAGTTAAATCAGTATGCTGCTCAGTACAATGAGACACCAGGCTTTCATTCAGAGAACATCTGTGGACATGCGTAACTCTCTTTAACTCATCAACAGCACAGAGACATGCTTGTGTGCAGGAGGAGAGCCGTAATAACACTGTTTAATGTTTGAAGCGTTATAATGCCATCACATGACACAATGGTGACCCCTATTTAAGACCATAACAATTTTGTTGCATTGTGACATTAATGACAATTAAGAACATTTTCTTCCCAAATTATCATTACTGTGATGCATCCAGACATTTAACTTTTTGTCTTTGTCATACTAATAATCCTTAATGGTGATTGTCATTACTGTAATACAAAATTTGCACTGCAATACAGTCAATTATTTCTGCCATAAAATGTTGTCCCTATTGACTTTTACTTCAGCTCAGGGCTGAACTGGTAATCTGGCATACCGGACATTTTCCCGGTGGGCCGACGCACTTTTGGGCCGGTCAGGGGCGGAATGACCATCGAGAGAACGTGCAGAATGGGCCACGATAAGCAACGATAAGCCGCCGCGTTATGCAGAACGGACCACAAAACGGTGCCGCAATATGCAGAAAAGGACAGCGAACACCCCCCCACAACATCCCGGGCTAATTCCTCTTCCCAGTCCAGCCCTGATTCAGCTGTAGGACGATAGCTAGGAACAACACGGCAGTTTTAACTGTATAAACCCAAAGTGAAGTAATCAGAAATCAGCAACATGCGTACATGCCAACAATACGAGTTAAAGGGGTCTGCGGTATCAAGGTGAAATTGTGTGGTTATGGTTTATTGTCTTACTACATACAGTAGGTAACAAACATATGTACTTCCTTATCATCTGTGATGCAATTTTAGTGCACAGTATGCAAATTGGGATAAAGCCAAAGAATGTTACTGAAGTAATGACCACAGTGCGTGAAAGTTTATTCGGTGTGTGCTAACCTCTGCCATTCGCTGATCTTCATCGATGGGCACAAACTTGTCGTACATGCCGTGCACTAGCAGTATGGGTACAGTGAGCTCTGCATGATAAACTTCATCGCCCTCCGGCCAATATTGCCCGCTCATCATCGCCCGCAACACGAACGGAGACACGTTAAACGCGTTTCCTTCCTTCAGGAGCTGCTTCTCTTTAGCACCCTGTCGCGCGAAACCAGCACTGTGAAAAAGATAGAGGAGAGATGAGGAAAAAGACGGAAAATTAAGATTAGGACATGGAACGTGAGAAGGAGACAGATTAAAATGCACTCAAATGGTAATGTTTTTGCATTGCTATGCTAGGGCATTACTAGTCATAATTCATTTTGTTTATATAGTGCCTAAAACCCAGGAAAAAATGGTGGCTGTTAGTGGGTTTTTGCTTAATCGCCTACATCAAAAGAGCCCACCCTGAAGTCTTTATGATGCCGTCCTTGTTTTGGAAGTTTTCTTCTAGCGGGATTCGAACCAGCGTCAGCCGGCATGTGAGGTGGGTGCGCTAACGAGGACAAGCTACAGCTTCTAGCATCAGTCGTTAGTGCGCCAGTCGTCTTGAGGCCAGGGGAGTGAGGTTTACACAGCTATCACGTACCAGCTGGCTCCGGTTACATACACAAACTCATCCCCAAGAATCCCCTTCCCAACCCATGGTCCGGTTGAACATGCTTAACGTGTGCTCCTTCGTTAATGTAGTGGTAACACACCTCAGTACTCAAGGGGGGGCGATAGAGTTACCTTCAAACCTTTGTGTCATAAAACTGGATGTGTAATTATTCATGTCTGTTGCTATACATATAATGCTCAGCAGTATTCTCTTTAAACAGTTGCTCCGCCATGACAGTAGTTGACTTAAAAGAGAAAACTCACCGTAGACGCGGACCAATGTCCACTATAGCACCCCTTGAGGCGACATTAAAAATCCATTGCAGTCTGACACATTTAGCACTATCTAACAAATATGAAGTGTCTTACTTGAGGAAGCTCCAGGCCAGGCACGGAGTCAGACAGTGTAGGACGCAGGAGGGCAGCTGGAAGATGGAGCACAAACTGGGTTCCAGCGCCGTGGGGCCTCCTCCATTAATCATCACCACCTTATGCACCTGTTCCGGATACTCGTGAGCCAGGAACGTACAGAACGACACCCTTTAGATTAAAAAGAAGGGGGTTGGTCCAGAAGTCTCAATATTATCTCAATATTAACAATAACCAAAAACAGTGACTTATACATATGCAATCAAAAGCTTGACAGTTTCTTGTGGTCCAAAAGACCTTTTGATTTACAACAGGGCTGGACTGGTAATCTGGCATACCGGGCATTTTTCTGGTGGGCCAACGCACTTTGGGGCCGATCAGGGGTGGACTGGCCATCGGGAGAACCGAGCATGCCAATGGGTGATAAGCTAAAATGAGCCGCTGCATTATGCATAATGGACAACAAAACGGAAAGGACAGCAACCCAAAGTAAAATGCTATGTAAAATCCCGGGCCGATTTATCCTCCCAGTCCAGCCCTGATATACAGGCTTATGCTCAAATATCTGAAATAGGTTTTCTAAACAAATATAATACTGTGCCTATGTTTAAATGTCTTTAATTGAGCTGATAGTCAAGGAAAAAGCAGTGTCCAGCATACTGTACATGGGGCATATTTTGGATTTGTTAAGCAGTCTAGGTCAACCGATAGAGGATTTAGGATTGGGCGATGTGGCTTTAAAAACACTTCTTTACCCTATTGATGATATTTGATATGCATATTTCTCGATAATTACATATTTGCTCAAAAATGGGTTAAAAGTTGTTTTTTAAATCAGAGGAACGATTATTTCAACCAAACAGCCACTGCAGCCAAGTGGATTCAAAGGCCACATCCACACTTAACAGTTTTGGTTTGAAAACTCATTGATTTTGCTACGTTATGCCTCACGTCCACACTGAAACGACATTTTCCTCCACCAGAAATGGACACTTTTGAAAACAGTAATGTTAGGAAACGGAAAATGTAGGTTTCTAAATTATAACGGATTAATATTGATGTGGCCTAATGCATGAAGTAAATGCTACTTAAAAATAATACATGTAGATTTCCCACTATTTTTTCACTAAATGAAAAATAAGGTAGAATATTGTATAGTTTCTAATTATATGTACTAATATTAAACAACACATTAAAAAAAAACATTATTTACTTATATATGTTTTTACTTTTAATGTTTGTTTGTGCGCATGTGTGCATGTGTATGTGCGAGCGCGCGCGTGTGTGCATGTGTATGTGCGAGCGCGCGCGTGTGTGCATGTGTATGTGCGAGCGTGCGCGCCTGTGCGTGCGCGTGTGTGTGTGCATGTGTATGTGCGAGCGTGACGCGTCTGTGCGCATGTGTTTGTGCGTGTGTACGCGTGCGTGTGTGTGCGTGCGTGTGTGCGCGCGCATGCGCGTTTGTGTGAGTGTGTGTGTTTGAAAGAACAGGGTGTGCGAAAATTTTATGGAACCACATTGAATGTTACTTTGTTGACTTATTATTGTTAGACCCAGTCAAACTTAGTATAATAATATAACACTGAATTATTATTTTGAGTATTAGATTTGTTTTATACAATAGTATTATATTTCTACGATATTTACTTACATTTTACCTGGCGCTATTACTATACTATATTACTATTAGTATATACAAAAATGCAGAGATTACAATTTACAAAACAGTTTACAATGTTCCTCAATACAAGTCCAGTGAAACGCTTTAATCTCTGTCTTTTCTGTAATACTGTGTCACGTTTTTAAATTTGTTTAATAACTTGTAGTTGTTAAAAATCTTTGGAATTGTGCCAATGTGTGAACCAACAACATTAGTCTTATGATGCACTCTTTAGAAAACTTAGTGGCCAAAAAAAAAAAAAAAAAAAGCATTACAATGATCATTATTTTCACAGTTTTGCTTAATTTTATATTGCCAGAAAAAATATTGCAATTATTTAATTAATATACAATACATCACCCAGCCCTTCTGGTAGAGTATAGTGCAAAAATTAATTGAGATATTCTTACCCATAGGAGTGACCAATAAGGATGTTCCTTTTTCTTGCATATCTCTTAAATATGGCTCGCAGATCCTCTGCTAGGGCATAGAAAGTATAAGCCGCCGCTATCTGAGGGGCGATACTAGCGCCATGCCCTGCCAAATCAGGGGCGATGACTTCGTAACCCAACCGTGAGAAGAAATCAAGCTGACTGCCCCAGATATCGAGCGAACCGCCAACACCGTGGATGAAAAACAGTGCCACATCTGAGTGTGTCCCTTTACAGCTGCTGATGCAGCGCTCCGTATCGATTACCACAGTACGCTTCGGTTTCCGTCGCCGACGCCTGGGTGGAGGAGCAGGTTTCTGCTGATCCGAGGTGGGAAGAGGTGGAGCAGGTTTGGGATCAGGTGATGACGGCGCAGTGGTGTAGTCGGACAGCTCCACCTCTACCATGCTGCACGGTTCCACGTCGCCGTTCTGGCACTGCAAGATCTCGGAGTGGAGAACGTCGCCCAGGTTCTCGATTACGAGTTGCCCGTTGCGGTACACCGTGATCTTGCGTTTGCAGTGGACAGTGTTGCCCGGTTCTGGTTGCGATTCGGTGGTCGCGGGGCGTTCTGGGAGGATGTGGCGCACGCGTAGCACCCGACCTGGCTTTACCTCCACAAACTCGAATCCGTTAGCCGGTTTCCCATCAGACGACTCAACCGGCAGAACGACGCCATTGGTCTTTCCCATCAGACAGCAGAAGATGCTCTCGGTGATGCTGGTCAACATGGTGCTTGTTTACCTGAGGACACACAACTAAACACAGTCAGGATGATGGTTACATTTTTTCAATGTTAAAATACTTCACATTATTAAAATGAACGGTCAATGCCTTTGCAACCTCCTGTCCTATAGAGACCACTTTCACAATCACAGCTGTAAGCTCAGCGTAGTTCTAGCGGGAAGACTAGCAGCTGTACATCATCGCATCATTAGCTGGGTAACAACTAGCCAATCACATGTAAGCCATTGCCTTATAAGTCTGCTCACAATCACATTGCTGTTTCAGTGCGCTAACATGGCAACCTCCACCACCCCAGCACCACATGTTGAGCCCTGTCCTGCACGGGGGTAGGCTCCTCGCCCCTGCCTCCTATCTCCGGCAGGGTATGACGGTTCTGAGTACAACGTCTTCAGACCAACAAACAGGGCCTACGCCAAAGAGAGACATTACTTTCTGTTTTATATTCATCAAATAAATGTCATCTTCAATCTCACTCAAGTCTGCGAGACTTCCTGATACTCACCCAGTTAGGTAAGTCTCCCTTGCAACATTTGATCTCCTGTTACACTAATGCAGTGTTGTTTTATTATGGGTGATATTGCAGAACCCTCCAGTCTTTCTGTGATGTTCAAAACTTGCTGTGCTACACATTAGAAGCGCTGCATTGCTGTTACAGCGAGCGACAGTATGACAGCTGTGTTCAGCACTCAAGCGGTCAGCGCTTTAACAAAGACACCATGGAAAACACAAAAACACAGTAGAGAGAGAGAACTAGCGAGCCTGTACTGTTTACATGAACAAAGACACTTTCTATCTTCATTTTTGAGTCCGTAGGAATTGACTCGTTTGTGTATAGTTATATATTATATATTCTCTTAAAGAAAGAGCAAGCTCGAAGCACAAAAAATTCCCTTTCGGAAAAATACTAACATTCACACACACACTCACCCATGCAAAACATTGCAGGCAAAAGCAAGTGGATAAAATGGCATAAGAATATGCTGCATAATGCATAGGGTCTCCGCAGTGGAATCCTGAAGAAGATGTGATGATTCAATCGTGACCTAGACAAATATCTAAAAATAACCCAGGCCCTTCCAGCGTGTTTCCCTTGGACACTAATGGAGAAAGCCGCCCATATCAGATGACCCCTCTGATACCTGCATACAAATCAATGTAGCTTGTATTGTCTCTTAGTCGTAAATGGTCTTCTGCAAAGCATCCTTTCTTTAAGACGGTTTATTCTGTGTATGCAACTTTAAATATAGCCAGGCCAAGGGCTATGGGATGTTCAAAACAGCTCAGTATGTGTTGGATGTGTTTTGGATAAATCTTGTGCAAAAAGTCTAACTAGCATTGTTATTATGAGTGCAATTTCCTTGCACAGTGACTGATTGCATTTTTCACAGATGGAAATCGTGTTTTTTAGTGTATTTTGTATATTGAGTGTTAAGGTATAAATTAATCTATGTTGTAGAGTCCAACCAAAATATACGCAATAAATGTATGCTAGAACTCACTATTTCAATTTAATAAAATGGGCAAAAAAAATGCATAAAAAGTCACTAAGACTAATGTTGAAGGAGAGGCTGGAGTCAAATCATAACAAAGAGACTTCAATCTGAAGTCTTTTGACTTGGCCTGTAAACAACGACATAGAATGTCCTTAGCAACCGCATTTCAATGAGCTAAAAACACCCAGAACACCTTAGCAACCTGTCTGTTCTTTCTGTCTGTCTGTCTGCCTGTCTGTATGTTCATTTGGTCTGACTATTTTTTAACTGTCTGTCTGTTTGTTCGTTCTGTCTGTCTGTATATCTTTCTATCTGTATGTCGGTCTGTTCGTTCTGTCAGTTTTCTGTATGTTTTTTTTATTTGTCTGTCTTTGCATTTTTTCGTTGGTTCTATCTGTCTGTGTGAATGTTTATATGTATGCCTGTCTATCTATCTGTCTGTCTATTAATTCAGTCTGTGGTTCGGTCTATATGTATGTATGTCTGTCCATCTGTCTGTCTATCTATCTAGGTGTCCGTTCGTTCTGTTTGTCTGTCAGTACGTTTGTCTGTATGTTTTTATCTGTCTGTCTATCTGTCATTCAATCTGCATATCTGTCTGTCTCTTCTTTCTGTTCATCTGTCTGTATGTTTTATATCTACGTATGTATCTGTCTGTCTGTCTGTTCATTCTGTCTATCTGTCTGTATGTTTTTTTACCTGCCTGTATGTCTGTCATTCGTTCGGTCTATCGTTCAATCTGTCTGTTTTTTATCTGTCTGTCTGTCTCTCTGTTTGTCTGTCTGTATGCCTTAAGTTTGTTCGGTCTATCTATCTGTCTGTGTGAATGTTTATATGTCTGTCTGTCTGTCATCCGTCTATCTGTCTGTATATCTATCTGTCTGTTCATTCTGTCTATCTGTCAGTATGTTTTATTTATCTGTCTGTCTGCTATTCGGTCAATCTGTCTATATCTGTCTGTCTGTCTATCTGTCTGTCTGTGTGAATGTTTATATGTCTGTCTGTCTGTATATCTATCTGTCAGTATGTTTTATTTATCTGTCTGTCTGCTATTCGGTCAATATGTCTAAATCTATCTATCTGTCTGTCTATCTGTCTGTCTGTTTGTTCTGTCTTTCTGTCTGTCTGTATATCTATCTGTCTATGTGCTATTTGGTCAATTTGTCTATATCTGTCTGTCTGTCTATCTGTCTGTGTTTTTTATCTGTCTGTCTGTTGTTTGTTCAGTCTATCTGTCTGTGTGAATGTTTATAAGTCTGTCTGTCTGTCTGTCATCCGGTCTATCTGTCTGTATATCTGTCTGCCTGTTGTTCGTTCGGTCTATCTGTCTGTCTGTTTTTATATGTCTGTATTTTGGTCTATCTGTCTCTATATCTATATATCTATCTATCTGTCTGTCTGTCTGTTCATTCTGTCTATCTGTCTGTATGTTTTTTTCTGTCTGCCTGTCTGTCTGTTCGATCTATCTGTCTGTATAATCCGTCTGTCTGTTCATTCTGTCTATCTGTCTGTCTGTCTGTCTGTCCTTTGGTCTATCTATCATGTCTGTCTTTTTTTTCTATCTATCTATCCATCCATCTGTCTGTCCGTCTGTCTCTTTGTTCTATCTATCTGTCTGTCTGTTCGGTGTATCTGTCTGTCTATCTAAATATCTATTAAGTGTCTTATACGTTTGTATTTGTCACAAAGTGTCAAACTCCTCTGAAATGTTTTGACTTCAGACAACACCACGCACGATTCGGCAGACAGCAACTGTCTCTCACTGCGAGAGGAAGTGACACGTAGAACACAGAAGCTGCAGCTCTGAGCTTCCTGTACTGCAGCCAGAGAGACCAGCAAACAACAGCAACAACATCATTCATCATTAAGACAATCTCTCTCTCTCTCTCTCTCTCTCTCTGTCTATCTCTCTCTCTCTCTCACTCTTTCTCTCTCTCTCTCTCTCTCTCTCTCTCTCTCTCTCACTCTTGTTGTAGCATAAATTATTCAGACAACTTTCATCATTAACATTAGACAAACTACTACCTGCAGCCACTGTGGCAATATTCAGACTTATATAAGGTGTGTCATTTCTACGCCCCAAATTCACTCCATTGGTTGAGCCAATGTTGCTGTGTCGGGGTGGTCGGGAAGCTCAAACAAACAGAAATGTTTTAAAAGCGCCACAATGCCACATTGTTTACACTTTAAGGGAAGATTAACCTACGAATGGTTTGCTTGTAATTCTCTTCATATTAAGCTGGGATAGAAGAAAGTATTTTAACATAACAATTACAGATTTCAGCTTTGAGGACCTTTCCGGGACCTTCCGGGATCCTCTAGGAATTGGTGTTTTTGCTAGAAGATACTCTTGCAGCTTCTGCAACTGTTAAAGTGTCCAGCTCAGCATCTCCATAAAGGGCAGTTATGCACGTTTTCCCCAAACAGATGAAGTTTTTATGTTAATGTTTGTTTACATCAACACAACCGACCTCCCTACCCTAAACCTTAAACCTAAACCTAACCGATAGTGTCGTAAAAAGCGAATGTGAGATGAAAAACACAACTGCTAAAGCAACCACGTTATTTTATGGTGCGTTTATGACACGTTCATTCACGTGTCGACTCGTGTTTATTAAAATCTATAGGTTTTTTTTTTCACTAGGAAATTGCGGCGAGCCATGTAACAAAAATAATTTTGTAAAAATGTAAGTATAGTAGCTTGATTGAGACCAGGATGCCGATACGGGAGTGCAGAATACTTGTTTTACACAATTTGTAAAAAAAAAATTTTAAATCAAAACTTTTGTACTTTTTTTACGGACACAAGGGGGCGCAGACACTTCGGTTAATGTGCATAGCAAACACAGTTTTCAGCCAGTGCCAATAAAATGTCCAAATACTGGTGGATTAATGCAAGCTGTCAAAACAGCACAATAAAGAGCTTAGAGCTTGTTTGACTTGTGTGCAATATTTACAGTCTTCTCAAAACATACGATAGCTTTGTATGGTAAATGGTCTGCACTTATATAGCACCTTTTTAACCTTAGAGGTTACCAAAGTTCTTCACACTGTGTCCCAATCACCCATTCACACACCAATGATGGTAGAGCTGCCATGCAAGGCACTAGCCTGCCATTGGGAGTAACTTGGGGTTCAGTGTCTTGCACAAGGACACTTCGGCATGTGGAGTCATGTGGGCTGGGAATCGAACCACCAACCCTGCGATTAGTGGCCGACCCACTCTACCACCTGAGCCACAGCCGCCCATTGTATAAGGAACTGTATACAGCCAAAAGAGAATCACACGCAATACTATAGACAGACGATGGAGGAGGAGCCCAAGGAACTACTGAAGATAAATGAGTGTTAAACATGAGGGTGAGTAGATAATGACAGTGTTTTCATTTTAGGGTGGACTATTTCTTTAAGGTTGCTAGAAAATGATTGCTGGCAAGATCAGTTTCAGTAGGACTTTTAAAATGCAACAGTGATTAGTTTGCAGGTGGGGGAGGGGAACATCAAACAAGCCAAGCTAAATGATTTTCCAGCATCAGGTCCTGTTTACTGCTGACCCACAGGGAAACTAATTAACAGTGAAGTTGTGTTGAGATCCACACGGGAAAGATGCACATAATGTAAGAGAGATATAAGTAGAGATGCAAAGGCCCAGAGATCATGACAACAATCTATAAACCTCTGGGTTGTTGAGAAAAACTCAACTGGGTTTTTATTGGAATACCGATAATAATTTAATATGTCCGTCTATCTATCTACCTATCTATCCATCCATCCATCCATCTATTATCTATCCATCTATCTATCTATCTATCTATCCATCCATCCATCCATCTATTATCTATCCATCTATCTATCTATCTATCTACCCATCCATCCATCCATCCATCCACCAACCTGTCTGTCTGTCTGTCTGTCTGTCTGTCTGTCTGTCTATCTATCTATCTATCTATCTATCTACCCATCCATCCATCCATCCATCCATCCATCCATCCATCCATCTATCTACCCATCCATCCATCCATCCATCCATCCATCCACCAACCTATCTGTCTGTCTGTCTGTCTGTCTATCTATCTATCTATCTGTCTATCTGTCTATCTGTCTGTCTGTCTGTCTGTTCTTATGAAAGCGTGCCACGACCGCAACGTTGCCATGGTCATGGCCTTGCAATGAGGACATGACGCATCGGCAAAAGATGTCTTGCCGTGGGCAGCGCCAAGGCACGAAAGACACCGATCATGGCCATCGGAAGGCAAGAGGTATCGACCGCAACCAGGAATAACACACAATCGTAAAGGCATCTTTAAAAAGACGCGTCTTGAAAAAGACGTTCCGATGTGTGCTGCTCTTTTAGAATATACTCTTGAGATTTGCTGAAGCGCCAAGGGGCGATCTCTGCAGTGCACCCGTGCAGACAGGGGAGAAAGCCGCTGTAATGTGTTGTAAGGATCCAGGAGAGGTGAGGGATTGAAATTGCTTGCTTAGCTTGAACCATCGACCGTTCGGCTCCGAAGAGAAAATCTGAATGAGCGGTATGCCCGCCCCCCTCCTTTATACCCGTATGTCTGAGGGAGGGGCATGCAAAGACCACTTGCCAATTCCCACTGGCCTTTTATCAAAGATAAATCATCAGGGAATGGCGGTTACGGAAGTAACCAGGACATTTTTCTTTAAAAAAACAGAACGTAAGGGATGACAAGTTTGCAGTAACAACGTGGACAAGTTTTTAACTCAGGGTTTCACCCATAAAATAGTTATGTTTGTTGTTCATGCTCAAAATGTTTTTCAAGCGGGAGGATTACCAAACTAGATTGCGCAGCCTTAAAGCCCAGGGCACCACCAGGCAGTCAAGGGCCCCCTGGTAGTCAAGGGCCCCTGGGAACTGGCCCCATTGGCCCAGTCGGTAATCCGTCCCAGGCAGTGTGCCATAATTTGTAACAAATTTTAACAAAGGTTTTACAACTTCACTGAACCAAACCACAAGTGCCAAAAGTGCCACATCTTGTTGCTATCTGGGACTGTGTTCTTTTGGTATTCCTTTAGGAGGTGTATGAATACGTCATATGTTGCCCTTGATGTTGCCCTGGTCTTGCAATTGCACGCTGACACAGTTGATTTCAGATGGGGAAAAAATGTAATCCACTAGAAATCCAAAGCTAACAGACCAGTCCGTGCATTGCCCCACATCCGCCAGGGTGGGAGTGTGTTTTGACAAGTCATCACTTGGGCTGCAATGCAGAATTGGAGTGTGTATGCAGACACTGCTGCACAGTAGTGCTATAGTAACCTACAACCAGAACACTACGTACAGTCCCTATGCAACAAGCCAGGTTATCCACCTGGGTGCCATTAAAGCATGCTTAGAATGTAAATGATTTCATTTGTGAGAGCTAATATATAAGATGTATTAAGATGCACTACAATGCGCCTGTGAAAACAACCTTTTAAATATTTATAATAATAAAAAGCATGAATGTGATGCTTTGCAATCATCATTAAAACAGTATTATTATTATTCGCCCCATTGCATTCCACTGAGCAGGTTTCCTTATGTAATTTGCATGGATTGATCGCTTGATGCGCAACACATGTAGCACAGATACGAGTCTGCAAAACATGTCGCAGTAGCATGCATACTTGCATTATACAAAGCGAATATTTATATGATTTTGCAATGTAATTCTTACCTGGATCAATGCCTAGTAGACGAATCGGTTTCGTAACCACGCTAGATTTTAAGATGCACCAATATTTGAAGGACGGGTTATGATGTCGCAAATCAAAAATAAAGCAATTATAATATCTCTAATCTGTTGCATTAAGACAAATAATAATATTAAATAGCAGAACACATGTTTGGTATCGGCTCCGCATTCTAGTCTTGATTTATGCTATTAAAATCGAAATAGTCCGAGCGCGCGCTGTTGAAGGTAAGTAAAAGTGTGCATCGTAATTTAAGCGTCTCCGAACATGGTGCGTCCGCGCGCTGCATCCTCACGGTTGGGCAATTATCTACCCCAGTGCCCTTGTTTTCTCCTGTAGTCGGGAAGCATGCCTTGCTAAGCTTTCTGCTCGACTGACAGGAGTTGTAACGAACTGCAGGGCTTTCATCACTGGATAGTGACCAATACAGAGTCAACTCATGCTGTTGCTAAGCACGGATGAGATGGAGAGCAGCAGTTTTTACCTCTTACATGATGACACATTAACATATATGTCATGCATGAAGCCATTATTCTGTAATAATGCTGCCTTATAGTGTAGAAAATGCACTATTTCTGATATTTGTAGATGAACAGAAAACATTGCATGAAATAGGCTCTATTGTCCTTAATCGAAACTGTTTGGCTTATTGTTTATGATACATGCAGGTATAAAGTAAATATGAATGAGAAACCATTTTTGAATGCCACCAAAACATGTCTACGTCAAGGTCAAGAAATGATCATTTTGACATTATTTTCATTGCAATTATGCACGTTATTGACAAACATTAATGACAATAATCCAGTCCTGAATTTATTGTATTTATTTATTATTTTTTAATAACAGTAAAATCACCATAAAGGCGTGACATAAAATATTTTAATTTTTGTAAAAACTTTTCATTCGCATTACGGTAATGAGAAGAGATATTTTTGCATTATAGGAATGATAATTGGGAGAAATGTGCTTAAAAGAATAGTTCATCCAAAAATGAAAATTCTCTCATTATTCGCTTCCCCTGATGCCATCCCAGATGTGTATGACTGTGTTTCTTCAGCATAACGACAGATGGAGCTCTATCAGGTCCTTCTATTGGAAGTACACGGGTGCCGGCGCTCTGACGGTCCAAAAGTCACATTTAGGCAGCATAAAAGTAATCCACACTAGGGATGCACCAATACCACTTTTTCTCTTCTGATCCGAATCTGATATCAGAAATCTCAGTATCAGCCGATCCCGATCCCGACCCGATACCAGTGTTGTTTTTGGCATAATCATTTTAGAATATTAATATCAATTTCGAATATTTTGGAACTCATTCAAATTAAAACATTATTATAATTTGTAAACAAATAATAATTAATTATAATAGTAATATATAGTAACATATCTTACTCGTGCATCTTTAACTTTTAACTCCTCACGCTTTTATTTTGACATCCTGAACTCTCCTGGAAGTCCTGTATGTGTGTGTTTGTAGGCTAGTTCGCAGTAGTTTAATTCACTTATTCAAATTGTGGTCAAATGCACATCCGGTGCCGTTCTAAATGCATATTATAAGAGAACTATTGAGCATCTACATCTGAGATGTTGTTTGTGAGCAGCGCGTGAAGGCTAAAACTGCGACAGCGTGTAAACAGAGCAGTGCCATTCAATAACGTCCCGGAGCTGCGCGTGCATTTTATATATTTACTAATTAAACACAGCCTTTTGTGATTCACAGCTATCGCACGTCTGCAAGTGGCTTTGAATAAAATGCACGATTCGTATTAACTACTTTAATGATGTTTTTATGGTTCTTTTATGCCATTTTTTGAGCTTGACCGTAACGAACATGACTAACACACAGTATTGGATTTGGATCGGGCTCGTCTGACCGATACCCGATCTGTCTAAGCTTCAGTATCGGATACCGATCGAAGTATCGGATTGGTGCATTCCTAACCCACATCAGTCCAGTCGATCAATGAATGTTTTCTGAAACAAATTGATACGTTTGTGTAAAAATTAAATTGATATTTAAAACGTTAACTTTTAAAAAGCACTTCCAGCCAGCAAAGCTTGACGTAAGCGTGTCGGCGAGTTCATGTGAGAATTCGGAAGCGCCGTTTATTTACAACGTATCGATTAGCTTCAGAAGACAGTCATTGATCAACTGGAGTCTTGTGGATTACTTTTATGCTGCCTAAATGTGACTTTTGGACCATCAGAGTGCCAGCACCCATGTACTTCCATTATAAGGACCTGACAGAGCTCCATCTTCTCCTAAAAATCTTAAATCTTAAATTCTAATTTTAAAGTCTACCTTAAATCATGATAATAATGTCACCTTGAAAAAAATCACAAATATAAGCTTAATTTGTTTTCATGCAAAATATTTGACCTGCACACGTTCTTGACAGGCTTTGTGCGGTTCACCCAATTACAAAAGGTGTGAAGGACCCGACAGAATGCCTCCAGACCTGCCCACTCCACTTGACTTATTTTATTGTACATCACATTGGTCAACAGCTGTTTTTAATTGTGCTTTAAAAATAAATGTGACACATCACCTCAAAAAAGCATGTTCAAAGATGTCTGTCTAGCACTTTTTTTAATGGCCACAAAAACGCATTTTTTGTGAATGGCCCCTTATAGTGTCCAAAAACAATTGGCAACATGTACATCACATTTGATCTGCAATAAAATAGAGTTGTGAATTGCATCATATTACTACTCATCTCCACTCTCACTCTATTGAAAACAATCTTGGTTTAAGATAATTAAGGTTCTAAAACTCTAATATGACACATCTCCCATGTTTGATATGTAAACAATGATTTCCATTCATCACAATTACATGAAAACTATTCACGTCTTGCTCTTCAGCAATTCATTATTCTGTGTGCTTGATGAGCTGATGATGAGTTCAATTCTAATACTGTGAGTGGAAGTGTCCCAGATCCCACCTCCTCCACTACATGACGACTGGGTCTCCGTATGCACAGTTTTGCTCGATGGCGAGGTTGTACCAGTTGCCTTTCCCTCCCTTATATGCACTGGTGACAATCCTGGCCCAGCCCGACTCACCCTATGAGATATACAAAAACAAGATATTCACAGTCACACTGACACAATTATTGCAGGTTAAGGAATATTTAAGGTTCAATACAAGTTACGCTCAGTCGACGGCATTTGTGGCATGATGTTCAACGCATCCCTCCTTTTCTTTACAACAAGCAACAAGAGTCTCACTCTTACTTTGATTTTTGCTTGTTTTAAAGGAAACGAGGGATGAAATCAATTTATGTGGTAGTCAATATTATGCCACAAATGCAGTCAACTGAGCTTAACTTGTATTGAACCCGGAATATCCCTTTAAATCTGTTTTTTTCACCCACGGTGATCGTATCACTTCAGAAGACATGGATTAAACCACTCGAGTCGTATGGATTACTTTTATGCTGTCCTATGTGGAGCTTGAAAGTTTAAGACCCATTGACTTGCTTTGTATGGACAAAAACACCACATAAATTCTTCAAATAATCTTCATATGAGGAAGAGTAAACAATTAGAGAATTTTCTTTTTAGGGGATTCATCCCTTTAAATTCCTCACAATGTACAACATTACTGACCCAAAACTCGCCCCAAGAGTTTCTGACGATCCAGAACTCTGTCCCGTCCTCTGCTACGCCCCAGCCCGCAACTGAGATGATGTGATTCGGCATAGACAGAATGTGAAATTCAGCATATATCCCTCCGGCATATGACTCCAGGGCTTTAGTGGCCATTATTGCACAGCTGCACAAAAAGAAAGGGAAACTTACTAGAAAAAAAGGCATGTCTAATATAAAATAACAGGCTACCATGACCAACACAACACCACAAGAGGCCATTTAGACTTATCGCATATTGCTGTATTTTGTCTTAATTGAAACATTGAAGCTCAAAAAAGCACATAAAGGCAGCATAAAAGTAATCCATACAACTTCAGTGGTTAAAATGATATCTTCAGAAGCGATGACAAACGGATCAATAATTAAGCAATTTTTTAAGATAAATCTCCACTTTTACCAACCCATCCTATGCAAGCTCACTTGCGAGTTCTTCTGCTTTTTTGTTGTTCATGCATATCGCCACCTACTGGGCTGTTGTGAATTATTATAATTATTTATTTTTCATTTTCTCATTTTTGTAACGCCCAAGTCCCAAAGCGCTCTAAGTCCTCGTGGTGGCGTAGTGACTCGCCTCAATCCGGGTTGCAGAGAACGAATCTCAGTTGCCTCCGCATTTGAGACCGTCAATCCACGCATCTTATCACGTGGCTTGTTAAGCACGTTACCGTGGAGACATAGTGCGTTTGGAGGCTTCACGCTGTTCTCCGCGGCATCAACGCACAACTCACCACGCGCCCCACAGAGAGCGAGAACCACACTATAGTGAGCACAAGGAGGTTACTCCATGTGACTCTACCATCCCTAGCAACCGGGCCATTTTGGTTGCTTAGGAGACCTGGCTGGAGTCACTCAGCACGCCCTGGATTCGAACTCGCAACACCAGGGGTGGTAGTCAGCGTCAATACTCTCTGAGCTACCCTGGCGCTCTATGAAAATTGTATTTATTAATTATTTTCCATTGCTTTTATAATTCCCATTTTATCATTGTCCTCCCTGACAATAGGTGGCGATATGCATGAAGAATGCGACTCAAGTTATCTTGTGAACGCGCATCAGATCGGGTTGGTGAAAGAGGTTTATAGTAAAAAAAGGACAAATATTGATCTGTTTCTTACCCACGCCGATCATATCGCTTCTGAAGACATGGATTTAAACACTGGAGTGTTATGGATTACTTTTATGCTGCCTTTAATTGCTTTTTGAGCTTCAAAGTTCGGGCCATCACTCACCTGCATTGGATGGACCAACAGAACTTAAATACTCTTCTAAAAATCGTAATTTGTCACAGTCACACACATCTGGGATGGCTTGAGGGTGAGTAAATGATGCAAGAATTTTCCTTTTTGGGTGAACTGTCCCTTTAAGGATGTTTAACTTGCCTGATCGGCCCATTTTTGTAGATTTCAGCTTTCATCCTGTCTCGTCCTGAGATCACGCCATAGTCCCCAACTTTCCAAACTGTGTAGTTTTGAATTATGGAGCAGGAGCCGAAGAACGTACATGTCCCGCACTGATTAAACGAGTCACATTCTACAAACGCAAATGAGTAGATATTTAAAATCAATACACCTAACGTTGTACATGTCTACATTATGGCCATCATACCTGGGAATGGAGAGTAAGGTGACAACAGTAATTACTGTATGAATGCAACTAGTTGGGCAAAGTCTCCCAAAAATATTTCGATATTATAGAGTTTGGTACTTACTTTGATTACGGGCTTGGTAATTATTACAGGTTTCATCAGGAATGCCTCGCTCGTGTGCGTATGCATACACTCTCACATGATCACCACCATAACACGAGCCCGCCCCGCCACAGTCAATCACATTCTGCACAGATAGGTATGCAGAAGGCCACGCCCCTTTCCTCTTGATGTTAATACGATCTATATTTGAAGGAAAGAGAACAAATCAAGGTAAGTGGCATTGACTTGGTTTCTGTGTGCTGCATCTAAAGACTTCACACTTTGATTCTACTGCAGTCATCTGCAAACTTTAAATAGATGGTTTCATATTGTCCATGCTTTTTTATTTGATAACGTCCTTCACAATGCTTCATGGGATTGTAGTTCATTCCCTCATAAAAGACGTTAAGTACTTTGTCTTTTTGTCTGATTTTCAAATAATTGTTTGCTTCAAATCAAAGTTTGTAATGTTGTGATTCAGCCAGGAGCTGGCTACATTGGTTCATTGCTTAGTACGGTGGCCCAGCGGTGCAAAACAAAACACAAAACTCATTTGCAAAGCAAACAAAAGTTGGGACAAACAACAGAAATAAGACACAACACCATTAAGCCACAACACAACAGAAGCCACAACACAGAAAATATATATTTTGAACACTGCTTTTTAATTTGTGTGGCAGTTCTGATTCAATGCAGGTGAGATCATGACTTTGTTGCAGCTTATTTCCGCTGATATCCGTTGTGTTGCGGCTGATTTCTGTTGTGTTGCGGCTGATATCCGTTGTGTTGCGGCTGATTTCTGTTGTGCTGTGGCTGATACCCGTTGTGTTGCGGCTGATTTCTGTTGTGTTGCGGCTGATATCCGTTGTGTTGCGGCTGATTTCTGTTGTGTTGCGGCTGATATCCGTTGTGTTGCGGCTGATATCCGTTGTGTTGCGGCTGATATCCGTTGTGTTGCGGCTGATTTCTGTTGTGTTGCGGCTGATTTCTGTTGTGTTGTGGCTGATTTCTGTTGTGTTGTGGCTGATTTCTGTTGTGTTGCGGCTGATATCCGTTGTGTTGCGGCTGATTTCTGTTGTGTTGCGGCTGATTTCTGTTGTGTTGCGGCTGATATCCGTTGTGTTGTGGCTTATTTCTGTAGTGTTGCGGCTGATTTCTGTTGTGTTGCGGCTGATTTCTGTTGTGTTGTGGCTGATTTCTGTTGTGTTGTTGCTGATTTCTGTTGTGTTGCGTCTGATTTCTGTTGTGTTGCGGCTGATATCCGTTGTGTTGCGGCTGATTTCTGTTGTGTTGCGGCTGATTTCTGTTGTGTTGTGGCTGATTTCTGTTGTGTTGCGGCTGATTTCTGTTGTGTTTTGGCTTATTTCTGTTGTGTTGTTGCTGATTTCTGTTGTGTTGTTGCTAATTTCTGTTGTGTTGTTGCTAATTTCTGTTGTGTTGCGGCTGATTTCTGTTGTGTTGAGGCTGATTTCTGTTGTGTTGAGGCTGATTTCTGTTGTGTTGCGGGTGATTTCTGTTGTGTTGTGGCTGATTTCTGTTGTGTTGCGGCTGATTTCTGTTGTGTTGCGGCTGATTTCTGTTGTGTTGCGGCTGATTTCTGTTGTGTTGCGGCTGATTTCTGTTGTGTTGCGGCTGATTTCTGTTGTGTTGCGGCTGATTTCTGTTGTGTTGTGGCTGATTTCTGTTGTGTTGCGGCTGATTTCTGTTGTGTTGCGGCTGATTTCTGTTGTGTTGCGGCTGATTTCTATTGTGTTGCGGCTGATATCCGTTGTGTTGCGGCTGATATCCGTTGTGTTGCGGCTTATTTCTGTTGTGTTGCGGCTGATATCTGTTGTGTTGCGGCTGATATCTGTTGTGTTGTGGCTGATTTCTGTTGTGTTTTGGCTTATTTCTGTTGTGTTGTTGCTAATTTCTGTTGTGTTGTTGCTAATTTCTGTTGTGTTGAGGCTTATTTCTGTTGTGTTGAGGCTTATTTCTGTTGTGTTGTTGCTGATTTCTGTTGTGTTGCGGCTGATTTCTGTTGTGTTGTGGCTGATTTCTGTTGTGTTGCGGCTGATTTCTGTTGTGTTGCGGCTGATTTCTGTTGTGTTGCGGCTGATTTCTATTGTGTTGCGGCTGATATCCGTTGTGTTGCGGCTGATATCCGTTGTGTTGCGGCTTATTTCTGTTGTGTTGCGGCTGATTTCTGTTGTGTTGCGGCTGATATCTGTTGTGTTGCGGCTGATATCTGTTGTGTTGTGGCTGATTTCTGTTGTGTTTTGGCTTATTTCTGTTGTGTTGTTGCTAATTTCTGTTGTGTTGTTGCTAATTTCTGTTGTGTTGAGGCTTATTTCTGTTGTGTTGAGGCTTATTTCTGTTGTGTTGTTGCTGATTTCTGTTGTGTTGTGGCTGATTTCTGTTGTGTTGCGGCTGATTTCTGTTGTGTTGCGGCTGATTTCTGTTGTGTTGTTGCTGATTTCTGTTGTGTTGCGGCTGATTTCTGTTGTGTTGCGGCTGATTTCTGTTGTGTTGCGGCTGATTTCTGTTGTGTTGCGGCTGATTTCTGTTGTGTTGCTGCTGATTTCTGTTGTGTTGCGGCTCATTTCGGTTGTGTTGCGGGTGATTTCCGTTGTGTTGTTGCTGATTTCCGTTGTGTTGTTGCTGATTTCCGTTGTGTTGCTGCTGATTTCTGTTGTGTTGCTGCTGATTTCTGTTGTGTTGCGGCTCATTTCCGTTGTGTTGCGGGTGATTTCCGTTGTGTTGTTGCTGATTTCCGTTGTGTTGTTGCTGATTTCCGTTGTGTTGCTGCTGATTTCTGTTGTGTTGCTGCTGATTTCTGTTGTGTTGCGGCTCATTTCCGTTGTGTTGCGGGTGATTTCTGTTGTGTTGTGGCTGATTTCCGTTGTGTTGTGGCTGATTTCCGTTGTGTTGCGGCTGATTTCTGTTGTGTTGCGGCTGATATCCGTTGTGTTGCGGCTGATTTCTGTTGTGTTGCGGCTGATTTCTGTTGTGTTGTTGCTGATTTCCGTTGTGTTGTGGCTGATTTCCGTTGTGTTGCGGCTGATTTCCGTTGTGTTGCGGCTGATATCCGTTGTGTTGCGGCTGATTTCTGTTGTGTTGCGGCTGATTTCTGTTGTGTTGTGGCTGATTTCCGTTGTGTTGTGGCTGATTTCTGTTGTGTTGCGGCTGATATCCGTTGTGTTGCAGCTGATTTCTGTTGTGTTGTGGCTGATTTCCGTTGTGTTGTGGCTGATTTCTGTTGTGTTGCGGCTGATTTCTGTTGTGTTGCGGCTGATATCCGTTGTGTTGCGGCTGATTTCTGTTGTGTTGCGGCTGATTTCTGTTGTTTTGCGGCTGATTTCCGTTGTGTTGCGGCTGATTTCTGTTGTGTTGCGGCTGATTTCTGTTGTGTTGCGGCTGATTTCTGTTGTGTTGTGGCTGATTTCTGTTGTGTTGTGGCTTATTTTGTAAATATGATGTATAAATGCAAGTAATGTTAATTCCCAAGTTGAAGTACCTCAGTAGATGGGTGCAGAGTATATAATATGTAGAATTATAATATATAATTACAATAAAGTATTAGATTAAAACTATACCCTTTAATTTCGTTGTGTTGTGGCTTTTCTGAACGGGACCAAAACAGCTAAAAAAGTGGATAAGTGCTTCTCCTCTCTCTCTCTCACCTGCGAGTGCACTGGTGGCGCCCATGGCCCAGCACGAGCCGCAATACTGTGGAATGTGCTGATTGCGAGTGATGCTCACAAAGTTTTTGCCATCGATGTTGCGCCAGTCCCAAGAGGTGGGGAGATCGGAGGCATTTACATATTCATGAGGTCGCAGGTAAGTCCTAAAACAACAATAAACATGCACAGATTATTATTACATTACAAATGTCATTCCAGTCCATTGCATTGCTATATCAAACAGAAGACATTATAAATGACATATTAAAAATACAGTTTGTGCATTTAGCTGACATTTAATAATTCTGTCATCGTAATCTGCACATTTGCTTTAAGTACATGTTATCTAAACAATAATTAGTGTGACCGGACCATTATAAAGTGAAGTATTTTGATATATAGCTTATCATTAACATACTCCTACTGCTAACCATTGTAATTTTATTAAACACCAAAGTACATCAGAGAATACTATAGTATTCCCATCATGGTACAAAACACATGGTATTGCTATGGTACATAATAACCAGGATAATAATAATAAATTGCACAGTATTACAGTATTACAAAAACAGAATTACCATACTATTACCACATAATTACCATATTATTGTCCTAGTACTTTTTATAAATGTATGTATTGTATAGGTGCTCATACAGCAAGCAAATATACTCAATATAACTAACAACACAGAATATGTGCATACTTTATAAATGATGGTCTGTGGTCTTTGATTGGTTTGTAACATGCGTCTAGTATCTGCTGAGCTTCAGTGAATCCTCTCGAGTTTACAGACACATCCAACAGAAATAAGAACCAAAACAGACCAGCCGCCATGATGAATGTTTACGTTTGACTTGCGGAAGAATCTAAAACAAGAGTTTTGTGGCCCTCTAGAGCACCGGAGAGACACAGTCCTGAGCTGTGTCTCTGTTTGTGGTTATTTAAACCGACATAAATTAAAAGGCTGGAAAAAATACGATATCTAAAAGTAAAAGTTTGATAGCAATATGACTATTATGAGCAATGCAACTGTTTACTATGTACATTAGTTTTCTGTTATGTAATTCATGCTGCTTCACTTTCATATATTGTTTCCATATACCCTTGCCATGTTTATTTTATACTATACACTTGTTTGTACAATTTGAATTATACTTAACCCAAGGACAATTCAGCATGTGGAGTCATGTGGGCCAGGAATCGAAGCACCAACCCTGCGATTAGCGGCCGGTCCGCTCCACCACCTGAGCCACAGCCATCCACAATGTCCTCATAAACCACATTTATAACATAATACTCTTGTAATTACCAGCTTGTAAACTAAAAAAAGTCCTCGTAAACCACTTAAACCTGCACCCCCCCCCACACACACACACTTCTCAATACACACATACAAAACACACTCCATACCAACACACACACAATTTTAGCTGCATCAGTTATTCAGTTGTCCTGCAATATAATACAGCAAACAGAAAATAGGAGAAAAGCATGTATTTGCTCCATAGGCTAAACATGAGGAAAAATGGTGCCATCTGCTAGAAAACAATATTTTTTTAATTTGAAGCCAGGGCTCCAGAATGAAAGCATCATATCATACAATATCATGATTTTATGCTTTAATGTCACTGGGATCAAATATTGCAGTTTTAATGGGTTTCAATGGGGACATTTTTGTTCTGAAGGTCCTGAGTGTAACTATTGTGTGCACACAGTGTATTATAGATGTTTTATAGGAACTGAGGTTTAAATATCAAAATTCCCCCAAAAATACACACCTTTGGCAAAATGTATGCCGTTGGCATTAACACAAATGAAAAAGACAAAAATGTCCCGAGGGTCAAATGTATAATTTTGAAGGACTGATAAAGTCACCTGTGGTGGATCATATATACTATAGTCACCAGATGGCACTGCATGATTTATTTTATACTATACTCTTGTATGAAAACAACATTACCTCAGTTTCTTATGATTTTCTGGGGATTATGAAACAAAGAAAATGGTTTTATGTTATTTATGGTTTCAATAGGGAAGAATGCATACGTGTAAGCAGCAGTTCACAGTCTGAATACTTTGTTACTAAAGAAATGCAAAAATAAACAAACAACAATGTTACGTGCACCTTATTAAATAACATTAGAGCACGGCGGTGCCTTACACCACACCATACATTTATTAATAAAGAAAAATATTTGCACAGTCGAAAAGGTCGCGCAGATTAAACTGATAGTCTGATCTATCGGCCATGTTTTAATGTCTTTATTACACGGCTCTCTGGAATACTCGATTCTGATTGGTCAATGGCGCCATCTAGTGGTGTTATATGTAAGGGATAATGTACAGCCAGCTGGTTATAATCGCATTAGGGGTTATTGTTAGTGCTTTATTTTGCAATGACAACAGACTGACCTTATATTTCCCACTTATTACAAGGCATCTAACCAACATAAAATATTGATTTAATTGAATGATGTAATTATGTGAGAAGGAATCAATCGCTAAACTGCTGAATTCTACCTTTGGTTTTCATCTGAGTTCTGTTGGTGTTTTTTTGGTTAAATGCAATAAACATGCAATAAGTCTAAGTCTAATAAGTTCTAGAACTGCAATTCCCATCACTCCCCCCCCCCCCCCCCCCCTGCCTGGTTTCCCTCATCACCGTTATCAGTGTCACCTGCGAACCCTTATCTACCCTTTATCTGAACTGCTCCTTCCATTCTCCCTTTGTGAAGTCTTGTTTCGCCACGCAGACATTTCCTAGTGTTTCCCTGGAATTTATCCTTGCCCTAAGATTCCCTGGACCTTTGCTCTATATGTGCCTACCTGAAGTTTATGTCTATCTTCCCCTGTTTCATTACCTGTGTGAATAAAATACTGCAGATGGATCAAACACAATTTTTAAACAAAGTTGAAATAACGTGGACTAATGGCTTCAACAAAGGTATTTAGCTTCGATGAACAACCTCAGAGCTCACTGTGGGTCTGTCTTTAAAGGTTTATATGTTTTCATTGAAAATCATCATCTCTATTGACAGAACGCAGCTGGAAGTTTCGATACACAGCTATCAGAGTCGGATGCGACCAAAAGAGATGCATGAACATACTCTGACATTTTGAGTAAAGTTTTATTTTGTTTCTGTACATTTGTGTTGATAAAATAAAGGTCTGTAATTCTTAAAGGGGTCATGACAATTTCTTTGATCTTTTAACATATAAGAGGTCACCGTACTTTAAAAATATACTGTATGTTTCAGAACTCAAAACATCCTCCCCACTGCAAAAAGGGCATTTGTTGAAACAAAGCTGCCAAAACGACTCTATAGAATGTTCTCTACTTCTTCCACATTGTGATGTCACACCATAGACCACCTCCACAACAACACATCAACGCCTACTTGACCTTTAATCAATTCCGTAGCCCCGCCCAGTAGAGGCGAGCAGTGAGATGGCAAGAAGTTGAGAGCCAATCAGAACAGTGGCCGTGCACTGTAAAGTCTTAAAGGAGAAGCAGCACCAAAACTGAGCAGAGGGTAGAATGAGATTGAAAAAAATTTGCATTTTTTTATTTTAAATAATAATAATGCTTTACATTTACATAGCGCTTTTCTAGGCACTCAAAGCGCTTAACATAGTATAGGGGGAATCTCCTCACCTGGATGATGCAACGGCAGCCATAGTGCGCCAGAACGCCCACCACACACCAGCTATTGGTGGAGAGGAGAGAGTAGAGTGATGTAGCCAATTCAGGAATGGAGATTAATACAAGTCCATGATAGGTAGGGGCCAATGGGGGGAATTTGGCCAGGACACCGGGGTCTACCCTTTACGAGAAGTGTCCTGGGATTTTTAATGACCACAGAGAGTCAGGACCTCAGTTTAACGTCTCATCCAAAAGACGGTGCTTTTTTACAGTATAGTGTCCCCGTCACTATACTGGGGCATTCGGACCCACACAGACCGTAGGGTGAGCACCCCCTGCTGGCCTCCCTAATACCACTTCCAGCAGCGACCTTGGTTTTCCCCAGGAGGTCTCCCATCCAGGTACTGGCCTGGCTCAACCCTGCTTAGCTTTAGTGGGCAACCAGTCAAGAGCTACAGGGTGATATGGCTGCTGGATAAAGTGAACCTCAAGGAACATATTAAAATAATAAAAAAGGCATGTCATGACCCCTTTAAAGAGTTAGCTCTACCAAAACGTCTGTGAAAGACAAGAAAAAAAAAAATGTCTCCATTGACATTCACTGCATCCTTTTTCCATATAATAAAAGTGAATGGTGACTGAGGCTGTCATTTGGTCTAACGTCTCTTTATAATTCATAATTCCATATATTTTATTATGATTGATTGTTGATGCTATTATTGGATATGGCATGATTATCATTGAATTATTATTTGCTTAGATATATACATTTATTTATTTATTTATTTTGGACTGGCCAATATGTCTACTCTATGTACGTTGTTTATTGATCAAACTCACTATGAAGGAATGATTGTCAGTGCTCTCAACTTTCGGAAGTTATTTAATAACCTCAGTTTGTCCACTCAGCAGGATGCTTAGACTGAGTTTGCCATGTGATTCAATTTCATATCATCCTGTTGCTTCCAAATGCAGCTCTTAATATCCTCCCGGTTCAATTAAGGATTAAATGCATGTATACCTCCAACATCAAAGAGTTTTCCCGCTGTGATACAGTATGTCGTTTTATGACACCCTGAACATGAATTAAGTTCTAACTTTGGGGAGGCGACAGTTTTCTTTATTAAAAAGATTGTCATATATTTGCCCTGGACTGTGGTAGAAAGTATTAAAGGTGCATTAATGCGTTACTAAAATCACTCTTTGACTCCATCATTTATCGTTCTTACATAAACAATGACTCAGCTTAAACAGCAAGTTTTAGAGAAATAGACTCATAGTAATGTGCTGTAGAAACTAATCATTTTAGGTTATGTATTGTCTAATCTCAGTATCTGACGGTCAGTTCACATTATTGACCGTTTCATGCATATAGAGGACAGAACCATTCATATTTCATAGTGTAATTCATTTTTAATGATTATGTATAAACATTTAAAGACACACCTACAGTAAGCTCAGAGGCTGTTAACTGATGGTATTTTCTTTAAGGCATGTTTAAGTTGAAAAACTACACTACCCATGATGCACTATGGATGACGTAATCTCCCGATACACTCTCAAATTTCTTGTATATTTGCAAATATCTGAATATTTTGAAATAATATTATTCAAAAAAGATATTTAATTTTCTTAGAATCAGCTTTTAAACTTTTTCAATTAACCCTTTTAATTTGACTGCATCACTCGCAATGCATCATGGGATTGTAGTTCATTCCCTCATTGAAGACGGTGAGTACACAGTCTTGTACCTTTGTCTTTCTGCACAATTTACAAATGCTTTTTTGCTTCAAATTAAAGTTTGTAATGTTGCGATTCACCTCGGAGCTGGTTGGTTTGGTTCACGGCTTAGCAGTCTTTTATGAAGACGTTTAATGAATTCCCCATGGAAGAAATTAATGGGAAAAACACTTCTGGAACCAATGGGGCTGAAAAAGTGAATGGGAACCGTTGCGCTCTAAAATAGCAAGTGCTGTCTGAAATCTCTTTATCGCACCTTTCTGATACGTTTTTGGTAACACTTTCTATGAAGCCCATATTTATAATGCATTAGTAATGTCTCATAATACACCTTATATTATGTTATAGCTTCTAATAAATAATTGTAACCACAATTATAATACATTATAATACTCACCTATTCATAGTTATACCAAGACAAGTCATGCTGGAAGTTATATACATTACACATTTAAATTTAAATGTAAAAATACAAAATATTACACATTTAATGTAAATTTTGAGATATTATGAAAATCACATGTAAAGCTACAATGTTAAAATATATCAGAAATTCTCTCTCTCTCTCTCTCTCTCTCTCTCTCTCTCTCTCTCTCTCTCTATTGCTCTCTCTCTCTCTCTATTGCTCTCTCGCTCTCTCTCTCTCTCTCTCACTCTCTCTCTATTGCTCTTTCTCTCTCTCTCTCTCACTCTCTCTTTCTCTCTATTGCTCTTTCTCGCTCTCTCTCTCTCTCTCTCTCTCTATTGCTCTTTCTCTCTCTCTCACTCTCTCTTTCTCTCTATTGCTCTTTCTCGCTCTCTCTCTCTCTCTCTATTGCTCTTTCTCTCTCTCTCTCTCTCTCTCTCTCTCTCACTCTCTCTCTCTCTCTCTCTCTATTGCTCTTTCTCTCTCTCTCGCTCTAAAAAAAGTATGTATATTACATTAAACAGCACTTATACGATAAACTTTATTAACTTCTGCTGCGTTAAAACTGGATGTTGCTTGTGTTATAATGCATCATAACTATAAATAGGGGACTTCTAATGTATTATAACTGTAGTTATATACAAGTTATAAGTTATATCTTATTATAAGGTGTTTTATGAGACATAATGAATACAGTATAATGCATGTATAATGCCTTTACAATGCATTATAAATATGGGCTTCATAGAAAGTGTTTCCAAGTTGTTGTTTTATCAGTTTGCCTAAAACAAAGATGTGTTTAACCTCTTTAACTCTTGTGTATTTTTGGGCTGCCAAGTGCAATTGTTCACACTCAAATGTAAAAGCTCACCATTCACACGTACTGTGGAATAACTGCAAAGAATTGGTCTAATTTTTCAGAAAACCCCCAAATAAAAAAAAAAAAAATACGACTCAAAATACTAAATATTATTGTATATGTTTTGTAAGTCGCTTTGGATAAAAGTGTCAACCAAATGAATGAACAGAGTGTTGAACAGAGTGTTTTTTGTTGTTTTTCTAAATTTGTAAGCATGTACAAACAGTTCTGTTCACTCTATCTGCTTGCAAAAAGTTTGATTTTATTCCACTAGATGGCAGAGAGAACTTGGAAAGATATTTTCTCTATCACCTTCCATCACAAAATGTCAATCTGAAATGTAGGTGGTGTTATAATGCATCTCAGCCCTCACAGATGTGCTCGTCCATAGACATTCAGTCTACAGTTGAAGTCAGATGTTTACATACACTTAGTTTGAAGTCATTAACACCAATATTTTACTCACTCCACAGATTTCATGTTTGCAAACTATAGTTTTGGCGAGTTGTTTAGGACATCTACTTTGTGTATGATATGAGTCATTTTCCAACAACTGTTTACAGACCGATTGTTTCACTTTTAATTGACTATATCACAATTCCAGGGGTCAGAAGTTTACATACACTGAGTTAACTGTGCCTTTAAGCAGCTTGGGAAATCCCAGAAAATGATGTCAAGCTTTTAGGCAATTAGCTTCTGATAGGAGGTGTACTGAACTGGACGTGTACCTGTGGATGTATTTTAAGGTCTACCTTCAAACTCAGATCCTCTTTGCTTGACATCATGGAAAATTCAAAAGAAATCAGTGAAGACATCAGAAAAACAATTGTGGACCTCCACAAGTCTGGTTCATCCTTGGGAGCAATTTCCAAATGCCTGAAGGTGCCACGTTCATCTGTACAAACAAGTACACAAGTATAAACACCACGGGACCACGCAGTCATCACACCCATCAGGAAGGTGACGCATTTGGTCTCCTAGAGATGAACGCAGTTTGGAGCGAAAAGTGCAAATCAATCCCAGAACAACAGCAAAGGACCTTGTGAAGATGCTGGAGGAAACAGGTAGACAAGTATCTATATCCACAGTAAAACAAGTCCTATATCAACATAACCTGAAAGGCGACTCAGCAAGGAAGAAACAACTGTTCCAAAACCACCATAAAAAAGCCAGACTACAGTTTGCAAGTGCACATGGGGACAAAGATCTTACTTTTTGGAGAAATGTCCTCTGGTCTGATGAAACTAGAATGTAACTGTTTGGCCATAATGACCATTGTTATGTTTTGAGGAAAAAGGGTGAAGCTAACCAGCCGAAGAACACCATCCCAACCGTGAAGCATGGGGGTGCAGCATCATATTTTGGGGGTGCTTTGCTGCAGGAGGAACTGGTGCACTTCACAAAATAGATGATATCATGTGGCAGGAAATTGATGTGGATATTTTAATGCAACATCTCAAGACGTCAGCCAGGAAGTTAAAGCTTGGTCCCAAATGGGTCGTCCAAATGGACAATGACCCCAAGCATACCTCCAAATTTGTGGCAAAATGGCTTAAGGACAACAAAGTCAAGATATTGGACCATCACACACCACTGACATCAGTCCGATAGGAACTTTGTGGCCAGAACTGAAAAAACATGTGTGAGCAAGGAGGCCAACAAACCTGACTCAGTTACACCAGTTCTGTCTGGAGGAATGGGACAAAATTCCAGCAACTTATTGTGAGAAAATTGTGGGAGACTACCCAAAAAGTTTGACCCAATTTAAACAATCTAAATTCAATGCTACTAAATACTAACAAAGTGTGTGTAAACTTCTGTCCCACTGGGAATGTGATGAAAAAATAAAAGCTGAAATAAATCATTATCTCTACTATTATTCTGACATTTCACATTCTTAATATAAAGTAGTGATCCAAACTGACCAAAGACAGGGAATGTTTTCTACGATTAAATGTCAGGAATTGTGAGATGATTAATCATAATAATCAGTGGAGTGGACGGAGCAAGCCCCGCATCCATCTCCCAGGCCCAAAAATCAACTTAATATATGGTCCCCGGATAGGGGACGTATCAGATATTAAACTGATAAGAACAGATACTACACTTGATCTTAGCCAAAAGGACGAGAAGCGATGCCGTAGTCACGCCGTGAGAGGAAGGCCGAAACGGAAAAGGGAGATGAGGTCACGGTGAGCGTGTCAAAGGTCACAAACAATCAAGCAGACATGGACGGTTTGACCAGTGCGGGACCAAACGAAATGGACCATGCCACTCCTCGATGCAATATCAGCGTGCAGCACTTTTCAGCTAACAAGCAAAGCATTGTTCCCCCTAACAAACGCTCAAATCGTACATCACTTGATGCTTTTCTCTCAGCTCCAAGGCCGCTGGTGTGCCGTTGGCCGAAACCACGTGTGGAGGCCAAATTGATCTTTCTACTCACCTTTGAACATTTGGGATTCATTATTTGTCCCTGGTGTTGTCATGCCCTATTGCACTACCCTTTCCATGTAAAAGGGGTAAGAAGTATAAACATTGTCAATGCATCCACTCCCCCACCCAATGTCTCGATGAAGGACCGAGGTCTCTTTGTGTCAGCGTAATCAAACGCGGAACTGACTATTTTATTCACATTTGAACGCAAATCATGGCTTTCCCGGATCCATTTGGGCCCGTTGTTTTATGTCGGCTCTGTACTACTTTTAAATTAGTGGGGCTTAACTTACATTTCTCTTAAATGTCACATCAGTAGGCTTGGAGAGAAAACGGAATCAATTGCCAGCACGGTATAAGGGAACAATGTGTAAGCATTGTCAATGCGTGCCTAACCAATCGTGGCTTTATTTTTGTTCTTTTCTTTTTCGGATCCATTGCAAGCACGTAGGTAATCCTACGTGTTTAGGTGAAGGCGTCCACTTCAATAGCAGATACAGTTCTTTATTTCTATCTCTGTGGGATCGGTGAATGCCGAAGTTATTTGTCTTAATTTGATATGGTAATTTTATTTCTATTTCTGAGCTCGTAGGATGCCGTGTGGTCTTTGGCTTAGTTGATACAGCGCAAGAATATTCAACTTTAATATTCAAGTTTAAATGTATTTGGCTAAGATGTATGTAAACTTCTGACTTTTCAGTTCATGCACCCCCATTGATTCATCGATTATCTTCTGGACTAGAAGCTCAATCTAGGTGTCATTAGAAAGCTGAGATCTTCGCCATTGTGATGATGTATACAATTGTATCATCTATATATTTCCCATGATTTGTTTAGCATGCTCTTCCAGCTGGACAGCATATTTTTTTCCCCGGAGATCTAAGATATAACATTGTATTACTCCCCAATTGAAAAAAATGGCTAATTCTGAAGAAAACTGCCTAAGGTAAGAGCAGATATAACGTTTATGGCTACTTGGGGCTAACCGCAGCAGTGAGTCATTTGTATTTGATGTCTTACACAAATCATATTTCTCATAAATCTTTCGAACTGTGGTATTAGGGCAACACAATAATCTATACAGTCGCATTCCTGAGGATGAGGCATTTCATTTGATATATGACTTGTCAAATTAAGTGCTTTTATATTTCTATACATTTTTCTATCACATTACCTCTAGGTGGCGCTTATTTGGGATGCAGATGTTTTCAGTCCTTATTTATATTTAATGTGACATAAATGCAAAAGTGATGGTGTTTTATGAATGTTTAGATTCTGATCTTTTCAAATGTTACCTGATATGCCTGACTTACGTATCCGGGGACTTGAACGTTTTAAGCGCAAACTTACTTCGCAATATAGCGCCCCCCTCTGGACCACTTCCAGAACTAAGAATGCTCAAAAAGAAGATAAACACTGGATTTGTCAACATTTTCTGGGTTAGAGACATCCACACCAAGTTGAACATGACTACAATTTGTTAAGGATCCCAGCCAGACAAAAACCAAACATCAGCCTGTTCTCTGATTCACTGTAGCTATCGCTCATACACTACATGGCCAGAAGTACGTGGACAAATTCCCTTAGATTTACATTGACGGACGGATCCAAGTCGTATCTAGAGACCACAATATCATACAGACTTAAGAGTGGACACTTTTGCAACCACCTAACCACCCAAAACACCCTAAGAAAGGCTGAGACTACCATAGTGGCATTGACTTTTGCACAAGCGATTGACACAATGTCTTCAGAAACTGTGCTTGTTACTTTAATTGTAGCTAACAGAAAAGAACATTTGACAAGTGCTCCTGTCAAGTATGTGACGGACAAACGTTGAAACTCAATGCTTAAAAGCTTTAGCTGCTCTTAAATGCTAATTCTAATTGTATAGATGGCTAAAGAGTCTTTAATAATGCAAAGCTTTAAGGGTAGATGGTCACTCGTGGTTAAAAGGTTATCATCAATGTTTTTGGGCTCTATAAGGATGAGGATGTTGCTAGTGAAGTTACTTTGAAGGAAGTAATGCCTGGAACACGACATCCAAATGCTAAACTGTGCAGATTGTATAAGTGCACTTGAAGTAACAGGGTTTGATGGCATCAGTTAGACGGCATGCGTTTACTGGTTTATCATGGAGACAAAGCCTGTGGTCATTCCAGTACAAAGTAAACCATTAAAGGGACAGTTCCCCCAAAAATGAAAATTCTCTTATCATTTATGTACCCTCATGCCATCCCAGATGTGGATGATTTTCCAACTGTTAGACACAAATTAGGAGTTTTTTGAAAAAAATATCTCAGCTCTGTAGGTCCCCACAATAGAAATGAATTGTGGCTAGGATTTTGAAGCTCAAAAAGCACATAAAGGCAGCATAAAAGTAATACATAAGACTCCAGGGGGGGGGGTTTACTATAAATCTCCACTTTCATTTTCTTCTTTTGTTTTTGTCAATTCAAATTATTTGTGCATATCACAACCTACTGGGCAGGGAGGAATAATTTTAACTTGCATATTTATCTATTTATCTACAGTACATGTACTCGTGTCCAAAAAACATAGTAGTAACATGGTATAATTTCTAATAAACATGGTAATAACATGGAACCTTTTTGTAAGCATATAAAAGGCTCTAAATTCAAAATAATTTATTAAAAATACTTTTAATGGGTTTAAATATTTTAAAAAGCAAAACCAATCATTAACTCTTTTTTCTGAGGCATGCACACAATGACATTGAAAATAAAAGCAACTATATTTTTTAAGAAAAACATGAAATTGTTATTTTGGCTCTAATGTGTCAGAAAATAGGAATAAATTGTTTTTCTGAGGTTTATTTATAATTGTAATTTTTAAGTATGTTCAATGGGACCATGTGCTTATACTGTGATGTCATAGCATTGCTATGCCATTTCTAGGGTGCTCTGGTGGTTGCTAGGTAGTTACTAACTGGCCCAAGTCAAAAGGACCCTCCCCCAATTCTCTAGGATATTCTGGTCACTACACGGTAAAAAAAACAACCAAAAACATTGCATTTACGGTAAAATACCGGCAGCCGTGGGTCAAGAAATGTAAGTGCAGCGTAGTTCTAGCGGAGAGACTAGCAGCTGTATATCATCGCACCATTAGCTGGGTAACTCAGAGCCAATCACATGTAAGCCATTGCTTTATAAGTCTGCTCACAATCTATCACATTGCTGTTTCAGTGTGCTAACACGGCAACCTCCACCACCCCAGCACCACCTGTTGAGTCCCGTACTGCACGGGGGTAGGCTCCTCGCCCCTGCCTCCAATCTCCGGCAGGATATGACGGTTCCGAGTACAACTTCTTCGGACCGCCAGATGAGGCTTAAGCCAAAGAGAGACATTACTGTCCTGTTTTATATTCATCAAGTAAGTGCTGGGGTAAGCTACTAAAAAAAAATACTATCTAGTTCGCTAAAATTACAGTCAGATTACTTTACTGATTACTTCAATGAAAAGTAATCACATTACTTATTATTATTCTTACTTTTAAGTTTAGTTTTTAAGCTTTCAGCTGTCACAGAAATGCAAACAGACATACATATGAACATATTAATTTACATTTTAAGTAAAGTGAAAATGAAAATGTTCTGATAGCTTAGAAAGGTAATAGCACCTCACCTCAACAAGCCACTTGATTTAAGGGATCATTCATGTCCATAGAAATGATAGATGCTGAAATGTAGACTGGGTTAGAAAAATCCTGAACCCTTAGAATTAAAAATAGTATTATTGATGCTTGCATTAGCAATCGTCCCAAAAGTGTTACAGCGGATTTTAAAGGAAGATCGAGGGATGTAATTGAGCACGTCTCTAGACAGTTCTAACGAGAACTCAATTCACTGTATCAACACCAATTTTACACAAACCCCTCTTCTTCAAAGTCTTTTCAGCAAAGCAAAGAAACAGCAATCACGCCTAAGTGGCTCACAGCTAATCAATACCGTGCAAAAAGCAAGCCGTTGATCGATATCTATAGTTTTTACGATTGTTCTTGAAAGGCAGAGCCTCTATGACAAACAGATGTCAGGAAACATTCACCATCTATCCATAATTCATGAGAGAGGATGAGTTAAACTTAAACATAATTCTTTTCTGATCCACGCCCAGTCCATAACGTGGGTGGAGATTATGTTGATTATCCTCCTAGATTTCAATTATGCATAAACATAAACTTGATTGATTGTACAGCTCAACAAACTTTGTTTTGATTGTCGTTTAACGATGGCCTGCGTCCATCAAAAATGCATCATCTTGATTGACGACGCCAAGGGATGTTGCTTTCTTTTGTTTGGTATCGACCGTAAACAAATTTTCGATAGTCACAGGAATAAATCATATAATTAAGTATTTGTGACTGGCAAAGCTCCACATGCAAATCTTATGTTTTACAGTGACCATTAAGAACCGTTTATAAAACGTTAACAAATTTGGCTCAATCAAAGCTGTCTTGAGAACTAGGTAAAATGGGGTGTGGTGGTGGTGGTGGTGGCGGCTTAGTGGGCTAAAGCACATAGCTGGTAATCAGAAGGTTGCTGGTTTGATCCCCACAGCCACCACCATTGTGTCCTTGAGTAAGACACTTAACTCCAGGTTGCTCCGGGGGGATTGTCCCTGTAATAAGTGCACTGTAAGTCACTTTGGGTAAAAGCATCTGCCAAATGCATAAATGTAAAATAGAAATGATGTTAAATTTAGGCTTCTAGGTATAAATGTCATACAAGTATAGTGATAAATCCACTTATTATTACTGTTACTATTCCTGCACTGTTTGTACTACAGACACACATGAATCCTCAAAATGGCAATGTATTGATGAAATATGTGCTTTGAGTTTTCTAAACATTATCGAGGATCGGTTTACTGAACACATAGTAAATCTGGCCTAGAATAACATCACAATGTCAGCGACGGTTTTCCAAAGAAAACATTGTAAACTTGGTCTTTAAGAAACTTGTCCATTGTGTTTGTTCTATCATGTTTTGTGGTTCAACATGAAAGTACTTCTTAATAACGTGATTTAAATATTTATGCTCGGTATTGCATCGGTGTGTATATATAAAGGCTATTAAATAGACCACAGAGTATGTGGATTATAGACATTATTCTATTCTTGGGTAGTTACGAGAGTCAAGGAATTTAACATCCAGGAAGTTTGATTCAGTTTAAGTGCATTATGTTAAAATGTTGGTGTCATCACAGTTGATGTAAAGTCTTGGTGGTGGTGGTGTAGTGGGCTAAAGCACATAGCTGGTAATCAGAAGGTTGCTGGTTTGATCCCCACAGCTTCCACCATTGTGTCCTTGAGCAAGACACTTAACTCCAGGTTGCTCCAGGGGGATTGTCCCTGTAATAAGTGCACTGTAAGTTGCTTTGGAATGTTCTGTGTAGAATACAATAAGTAATATAATCATCCCGGCTAACCGATGCATGTAAAGACTAGAAATAGCATCTTCGTTTACCATAAAGCTAAATGTTCTGAGTGACTCAGATAACCGCTCTGTACAATTGTGGTGAGAATACCATCTCAGAATGCTGTTCTATACAATATTAGGCAGGTGGTTTTAATGTTGTGGCTGATCTATATAGATATCTCCGGTGTTGATCTCAAAGTGTAACTTGCGAAGTGGATTAACAGGTTATAGAGTTGTCATAAACTATCATGTGTGTTTTAAAGTGTTCAGGGGATGTCATATCAAGGGACAGCAGAGTGGGGAGATTTTAAAACAAGAGCACTTCATTTATAAATACACAAGATCCTTCCTTCAGTCTGTGGATGTACTGATGTGCCTCTGTGCTCATTAAACTCCAAATATCTTTAAAATATATCTTGTACGACACCTCTGACCAGTTTATCATGTCATTCAACTATCGCGTTATAGTTAATATAAACAGATTTTTTGAGCGTTAAACGTGGACGGGAGAAGGGTGCAACTATGTTCACACACATACACACATGTGAAAGTGTATGTTTTATTTTATATTCCGTTTACAACAATTGTAACAAAAGTTTAATTGTAATTTTCTTTAATGTTGAACTTGCATGTGTAATAATACGAGTTGTCACTGTTGGACATTTCATATCAACTACACATTTTAACACAAATTATTAACAAGTTGAAACCAAAACATTAAGGAGAATTACACGTATAACAATGAAACACTTGTATAATGAAAAAGTGCAGTGTGTCATAGCTGTCCGAAAGTGATCTGCCAGGTCCAATTTACCTCCATGGGTGTCGTAAAAAACGAGGGGTGCTGTAGACTCACACCATCAACTCTTGGGGAAAAATACTAGATCGACTCTTCTCTGTAGCTTCAATACAAACAGGAAGTTAGATGACAAAATTCGGAAGAGCAGAGCGTGGAAAAGGGGCTGGTCTGAATAAGGTTAATATATTAATATATAGACCATTCTAAAACAAAAAAATTAGGGGCTCTATTTTCGTGACAGTGCTATGCACAACGACCGTGCGCTAGATTATCTTATCCAATTTTGTGAGAGTGCCAATATTAAGCGCAATTTCCTGCCAGCGCAAAGCGCAAGTGGCCGTGTGTGTGAGTGTTTGCACTATCTGTGGTTGTATGGGCACAAACGGTGGGTTATTATATGTAAATGAAGTGGCGCGAACCGCAATTTGCTGTTTTCCCGAGAAACAGGTCATTGTGCTAAGACGTTTGGGAAGCACGTCTAATCTCAGCTCAAAGTCTAAACTCAATGTCTACAGTTGGAACATCAGATTATGTCCCTGACAATCACTGTTGTAGCCGTTTTATGAAGCTAGACTTTATTTGATTTGTGTTAAACTTTCTAGAGGTCATGTCTTATTTTTTCAATTATTATTATTATTTTTAGGCTACCTCTCCGGGAACCAGCACCTTATAATGGTGGAGAGGTTTGTGTGCCATTATGATCCTGAGGGCTGTGTTGTCTGGAGCCAGGTGCTCCTGGTAGGGTCTCCCAAGGCAAAGTGGTCTCAGGTGAGGGGCCAGACTAAGAATGGTTCACAAAGATTCCATGAAAAAAACCGCAAGAGGAGGAGTTACCCTGCCCGGAGGAAGCCCGGGGCCCCCGTCTGGAGCCAGGCCCAGATGGAGGGCTCGTCTGCGAGCGCCTGGTGGCCGGGCTTGTCACGGAGCCCGGTCGGGCACAGTCCGAAGAAGCAACGTGACACCCCACTCTACATCCCTTGGGCCCACCACCCATTGGAGAAACCGCAGGAGTCGGGTGCACTGCCATATTGGTGGCAGTGAAGGCCGTGGGTCTCGACGGACCAGACCCGGGTGGCAAAGGCTAGTTCTAGGGATGTGGAACATCACCTCACTGGGGGGGAAGGAGCCGGAACTGGTGAGGGAGGTGGAGCGTTACCAGTTGGATCTGGTGGGGCTTACCTCGACACACAGTTTTGGCTCTGGATCCGTACTCCTGGATAGGGGATGGACTCAATTCTTCTCTGGAGTTTCCCAGTGTGTGAGGCGACGGGCGGGTGTGGGGATACTCACAAGTCCCCAGCTGAGTGCCGCTACGTTGGAGTTTACCCCGGTGGACGAGTGGGTCGCCTCCCTTCGCCTACGGGTTGTGGGGGGGAAAACTCTGACTGTTGTCTGTGCATATACATCGAACAGCAGTTCAGAGTATTCAGCCTTCTTGGAGACCCTGAATGGAGTCCTGAATAGCGCCCCAGTAGGGGACTCCATAGTGATGCTGGTGACTTCAACGCGCACGTGGGAGATGACAGGGACACCTGGAAAGGCATGATTGGGAGGAACGGCCTCCCCGATCTGAACATGAGTGGATGTTTTTTATTGGACTTCTGTGCTAGTCATGGATTATCTATAACAAACACCATGTTCGAACATAAGGATGCTCATAAGTGTACGTGGTACCAGACCACCCTAGGCCGAAGATCGATGATCGATTTTGTAATCGTGTCATCAGATCTGAGGCCATATGTTTTGGACACTCGGGTGAAGAGAGGGGCAGAGCTGTCAACTGATCACCATCTGGTGGTGAGTTGGATCAGGGGGTGGGGTAAGACTCTGGACAGACCTGGGAAGCCCAAGCGAGTAGTGCGGGTGAACTGGGAACATTTGGAGGTGGTCCCTGTCCACGAGATCTTCAACTCACACCTCCGGCGGAGTATTTCAGGCATCCCTGCGGAGGTTGGGGACATTGAACCGGAGAGGGCAATGTTCAAAGCTTCCATTGCCGAAGCCACGGTGGAGAGCTGCGGCCTCAAGGTTTTAGGTGCCTCAAGGGGTGGTAACCCTCGAACACCGTGGTGGACACTGGTGGTCAGGGAAGCTGTCCGACTGAAGAAAGAGGCCTTCTGGGATTTGTTGTCCCGGAGGTCTCCGGAGGCAGTTGCAAGGTACCAAAAGGCCCGAAGGGCTGCAGTCTCAGCCGTGAGGGAGGCAAAGCAGTGGGTGTGGGAAAAGTTCGGAGAAGCCATGGAGAAGGACTTTCACACCACACCAAAGTGCTTCTGGAAAACCGTCTGCCACCTTAGGAGGGGGAAACGGGGAACCATCCAAGCTGTATACAGCAAAGATGGGACGCTGTTGACCTCAACCGAGGAGGTTATTGGGTGGTGGAAGGAACACTTTGAAGAACTCCTAAATCCCAACACGCCCTCTATGCTAGAGGCAGAGCCGGAGGCTGATGGGGGATTAGATTCTATTTCCCTGAGGGTGGTCACTGAGGTAGTCAAACAACTCCGCAGTGGCAAAGCCCCGGGGATTGATGAGATCCGACCAGAAATGCTGAAAGCTTTAGATGTGAAGGGGGTGTCATGGATGACACGCCTCTTCAACATCGCGTGGAAATCTGGGACAGTGCCTAAGGAGTGGCAGAACGGGGTGGTGGTTCCCCTCTTCAAAAAGGGGGACCAGAGAGTGTGTGCCAACTACAGGGGTATCACACTTCTCAGCCTCCCTGGTAAAGTTTACTCCAAGGTGCTGGAGAGGAGGGTGCGGCCGATTGTCGAACCTCATATTGAAGAGGAACAATGCGGGTTCCGTCCTGGCCGTGGAATGACGGACCAGATCTTTACTCTCGCAAGGATTCTGGAGGGGGCCTGGGAGTATGCCATTCCGGTCTACATGTGTTTTGTGGATCTGGAAAAGGAGTTTGACCGGATCCCCCGGGAGAGACTGTGGGAGGTGCTTCGCGAGTATGGGGTGGGGGGGGGTCCCTTCTTAGGGCGATCCAATCCCTGTACGTCTGAAGCGAGAGCTGTGTCCGGGTCCTCGGCACGAAGTCGAGTTCGTTCCATGTGGGGGTTGGTCTCCGCCAAGGCTGCGCTTTGTCACCAATCCTGTTTGTGATATTCATGGACAGGATATCGAGACGTAGTCGGGGTGGGGAAGGTGTGCGGTTCGGTGAGCTGGGGATCTCATCGCTGCTTTTTGCAGATGATGTGGTCTTCATGTCATCATCGGTCCGTGACCTTCAGCTCTCACTGGACCGCTTGGCAGTCGAGTGTGAAACAGCTGGGATGAGGATTAGCACCTCTAAATCTGAGGCCATGGTTCTCAGCAGGAAACCGATGGAGTGCGTTCTCCGGGTAGGGAAGGAGGTATTGCCCCAAGTGAAGGAGTTCAAGTACCTCGGGGTCTTGTTCACGAGTGAGGGGACAATGGAGCGGGAGGTTGGCCGGAGAATCTGGGCAGCGGGGGCGGTATTGCACTCGCTCTATCGCACTGTTGTCACAAAAAGAGAGCTGAGCCGGAAGGCAAAGCTCTCGATCTACCGGTCAATTTTTGTTCCTACCCTCACCTATGGTCATGAAGGTTGGGTCATGACCAAAAGAACTAGGTCGCGAGTACAAGCGGCCAAAATGGGCTTCCTCAGAAGGGTGGCGGGCCCTTGGAGATAGGGCGAGGAGCTCAGTCATCCGTGAGGAGCTCGGAGTAGAGTCGCTGCTCCTTTGCATGGAAAGGAGTCAGTTGAGGTGGTTTGGGCATCTGGTAAGGATGCCCCCTGGGTGCCTCCCTAGGGAGGTGTTTCAGACACGTCCAGCTGGAAGGAGGCCTCGGGGAAGACCCAGGACTAGGTGGAGAGATTACATCACCACACTGGCCTGGGAATGCCTCGGGGTCCCCCAGTCAGAGCTGGTTAATGTGGCTCGGGATAGGGAAGTTTGGGGCACCCTGCTGGAGCTGCTGCCCCCGCGACCCGACTTCGGATAAGCGGCTGAAGATGGATGGATGGATGGATTTTTAGGCTATATTTACAATTGTATTTATGATCTAATTTATATTGGCATTTGTCCACCTGTTGTCGTAGAGTGATTTTTAAAAGGGCCAGTGGAAGAAGTTGGAGAGGATAAAATGTTTGTTTTTTTTTATTTTTTTTTACCACTTCATTATTTTTATTCTATTTTAATTTCATTTGAAATGTAATTTGAATTTAGAAATATTGTTGGTTTATTTATTTTTTTGTGTTTCAATAAATTAATTAAATGTTCGGTAAAATTGATGTGTGTGCAAAAATCCCTAACCACAGGCTAACCTGGAAGGCTGATAAAACATTTTGAATATGATTTGTGAATCAGAAGGGAAATATGATTAATAATACGTACATTCTCTGTAATTTAACAGAGCATACATCCAAATCCTGACGAGAACTAGATTTTCCATGCACATTAAAGGAGCGTGTCACTGTCATAGGAATATATTGAATAAAAAACTCTCTCTCTCTTCCTCTTCCTCTCTCTCTTCCTCTCTCTCTCTCTCTCTCTCCCTACGTGTCTCCACGCAGCAGTGCAGCACACATTGGTACATCAGACACACAGACAGGCAGGCAGACAGACAGCAGCCCCTCCCAGCTCCTATCCCAGTTGTACTTTTCTTGACTTGTGTGGAGGTGAGTGGTGATGAACAAAAGACTAAGCTACCAGTGCCTGGACTTTACAGCTAATTAGCCAAAAGCCAAATATAAGAACATGTTAACATGCATGACTCATGAGCTACTAGCTAATGTAATAAGTTATCTACAGTTTAGCTAAAGCGGTATATCATGGCCATGCAGGCTAATGTTCTGTACTTAATGGAGACACTACAGGTGAATACAGTAGCATTTGTGTCTAATAACGTCATCACAATCACCACATTGATATGCAAATTAGCCGATAACTAATTAAAATATGCTAATTTGCATACATTGAAGTGCTATGTATTCCAATTACAACAGAAGTATTAAAACGATGTATTGCCTTGTGCAAAATAAACAAATTATTAGTGAAACTATGTCCCTCTCCTTGGAGCAGTCATTTATTCTAAATATATACTTGAAACTAGTAGCGTAAAAAACATGCACATTGTGGCATAGTTTCCTTTGCTGTTGCTCTTGTGATAAACCTAGTGAATACTGAAGAAGACCATGATCTCTGATATAATTATGAGAAGTGCCCTTTTTTCCACTTGAGCCCCTGCCCCCCCAAATGTCTGTGCACATCCCTGATGGAAAAGATGTGTTTTTAGCCATTCTTTGTAGACAGAGAGTGAGTTAGCTTTACGAATGGAGTTGGGAAGGTCATTCCACCAACGAGGTACAGTGAAACCGAAAGTCTGGGAAAGTGTTTTGGTGCCTTTTTGTGTTGGTACAACAAAGCAACGTTTCTTAGCCGACCGCAGGCTTCTAGTGGGCCCGTAGCTCTGCAGAAATTATTTTAGGTATGTTGGATTAGACCCAGTGACTGTTCTGTATGCAGCATCAGAGCCTTGAATTTGATACATGCATCAACCGGCAGCCAGTGGAGAGAGACAAGGAGTGGTGTAATATGCTCGGTACAAGTTATGATATTTATAATGTTTAAATTCAACTGATTATAATTTGAATAGGCTTGTTAAAAATAATAAAGACAATTTGTATTGTTACACACAGCTGTGGGCCTAAAACTGTGATTATATGTTGTGCTCAGTGATGTGATTTGTGAATCAGAAGGGAAATCATACAATGTCCGTTTATGGTGACCACCTCTTCAAGCTTCAAAAGAACACAAAAGTATCATTCAGAAGTCTAATTAATTATTCATGAGACTCATGATTGTTATGAAAGTATATGATAAGGTTTGGTGAGAAACAAACTGAAATCGAATGTCTTATTTAGTGTAAATCTTCACTGACCGTTGATCTCCTGTGTGTGTTCATGATAGGACACGAGAGCAACAGTTCACACAGCCCCCTCATGACATGGGTCATTCAAGTGTAACACATTCACACAAAACAGAGAACAGAACTTACTAAACATGTCTGAAAGTTTTGTAGTCAAAGAATTGATGCACTTCTATGCCCAGCCTTTTTTTATTAATTTTTTCACGTTTTCGGCAACGCACTCTGGGGCGACACAACAGGGTACCTGATCGATCGCCCCTGCAAAGAGCTTGCAAGTTCGTGATGGGAGAAAGGTGCCCCGAATCGTGCCACCCCGCCCCTGGCTCGCAATGGGTGAAAGGTGAATAAATGGTGCTAAATTACGCCACCGCGCTCAGAGATCGCAAGATCGCAATGGGGGAAAAGGTGCGCCAAGTTAATCCTGACAGGCTACTCAGCCTAAAAGGCTCTAAATTATTAGGATTATAGATGTTCATAATGTATTGCTCAACCATGTGATTGCTGGGCAAGGAGGGGAGGGTTAAAGTTGAAATGAGGAATTATGTTTAATAGCACCAGCAGAAATCTTTAGTTTCTTTATTTATTAACTCTATAATTTAATTATGCAAATTAAGTTCTGTATATATTATGTGCATGTTAAGATAATTTGCCATATATATATATATATATATATATATATATATATATATGGTTAATTAATTTCTATATTCATTGTCTAGTTATATCCAAAAATTTAAATTCTCTCATCATTTACTTTCATTCCAGTAACATGATTTTCTTTCTTTTGCAGAATGAGAAATAGATTGATACTTTAAATCTCCACGTACACTTTCAGATCTGAAAGTGAAACTAAACAGGCATTGCATGTGACTTTAAGATGTGAAAGTGGAGATATAAAGTTAAAAGATGACTTAGTTAAAATATGTATCTGTTTCTCACCCACACCTATTATGTCGCTTCAGAGGATTAAACTACTGGAGTCTTATGGATTACTTTTATGCTGCCTTTATGTGATTTTTGGGGCTTCAAAGTTCTAACCAACATTTACTCGCATTGTATGGACTTACAAAGCTGATATATTTTTCTAAAAAATGACATTTGTGTTCAGCAGAAAGAAAAGGAGTTGGAAAGTTGATGGTCCACGTCGGATCTCGTCTAGGGCACCAAATAAACCAGAAACTCATTCCTTCATTCATTCTCACACAACTTCCAAACTGTTCATTCCGACCTGAAATAGCCTTAACATTTATTTATTTTTGAAGAAAGAAATAAGAACACTCAATCATATTAACTATATAAGAGCGCATGGCGGATGCGACAGTATCTTTTCTAGAAGCCCTTGTAATGATGATGAGTTCCTTGTTAACCAGCAGTCCCCTCGGGGGCCACAGGACCCTCCTCCCGCTGCCTCTCATTGGGTACAGGCTTTAATGTTAGTCATTGACCACAATCTGTGGCTTTCAGTTGTGAGAAGTCAAGAGCGCGTAAAAGTGAAGGTTCGGCGCATAAGGGCCATCTTAGTTGCGTATCAAAACTGTTATAAATAGGCATCTCTGTAGTTCCACAGGACATTGATTCGGCTTTTATTTCCTCTGGAGACACGTTGTGACTCGGATGCATCCTGTGCGCGCCGGTACAGACGGTGAGCTCTTGGCCGTTGTGCGCTCCGACATCCCGAACGCGCTGGAGAAAACCAAACAACAAGAGATTTTATGGTGACCATGACATAGATTATCGACTTTCACCCGCTTAAGATAGACATAAAGCACTTTGACGCATTGTTGCTTAAGGACAGAGGGTGATATGGAACTTTAAACCTCATCCACAGGGACGCAAGTAGTGTCCGGGATAACGGTACGCGCGTGCGGTGAACTTTAAGGGCGCCCGAATGATGCCGTCCTGTCCTGGGTCGAGGAGAGACCGGGGTTTGACATCTGTGTGCGGGACACTGCGGTTTGTCCATTAAAATTTGAGAGCTAAGTTGGAGCGATGGCTTCGGAGGTTGTATGTGGACTGATCTTCAGAGTGTTACTGCCGGTGTGTCTGGCGGCAGGTAAATATCTTTCACCTTTGCTTAACTGGTCAATCTAATTTGGTTTTCGGTCTGCATTGCGGAGCAGGTGTAGGTCATGGAACAATTATTTTGTCAATAGCTGTTCAATATGGAGAAGAGCAAGTCAGATGGGCAAAATGTACCGGTAATTAAGTACCAGGACGCACCGCCCAATGTAGGAGACCCAGTTGTAGTACACTTGCAGTCCAAAAAATATCTAAACTCTTAATTTGTTAGTCAAATAAGATATCAAACAAATTGATTGTATTACTAGTTTACATATATAGCTAGAAATTAGTGTGTTATTATAATATACTACTACCATACATAATACATGACAGTATAATAAAGTATGATACATACAATAATATATTATAAAGTATAGAAATGTTGACCCAAATCGACATTTTTGCTCAATTGAGTCAAAGAAAGGTGTGAAACAACAGCATAGAAGGGAGGCCGGGGTTAGTTGTCACACTTTTTACATTGAATGGGCATTTCTCTTTTTTTATTTTTTTATTTTAACAGTAAAAGACTGTAAAAATGCTACAGAAGTTTATTTATTAATGAGTATTAACTGTAAAATATACAGTAACATTTTTAAATATATTTTAAAAGACAATACAGTAGTTTTTATATTAAAATGCTGTAAAAAATATGTTTTTTTAAGATGTAAAAAGTATGATTTTCCTTTATAATTAGTGGTAAAAAATGTACGTTGTTTAACAAGAGTGTACATGTACTTTTTACGGTAAATTATTGTTAAAATTACGGTAAAAACAATAATCAGCGTTCCCAGAATTCCCTGCGTGACTCATTACATTTATTATATTTAATGGGAATACATTTACATTGTTTAACAAGAGTGTACATGTACTTTTTACGGTAAATTGTTGTTAAAATTACGGTAAAAACATTAATCGGGCGTTCCCAGAATTCCCTGCATGACTCATTATATTTAATTATATTTTATGGGAATACATTTACATTGTTTAACAACAGTGTACATGTACTTTTTATGGTAAATTGTTGTTAAAATTACGGTAAAAACATTAATCGGGCGTTCCCAGAATTCCTTGCATGACTCATTACATTTAATTATATTTTATGGGAATAAATTTACATTGTTTAACAAGAGAGTACATGTACTTTTTACGGTAAATTATTGTTAAAATTATGGTAAAAAGAATAATCGGCATTCCCAGAATTCCCTGCATGAATCATTACATTTAATTATATTTTATGGGAATAAATTTACATTGTTTAACAAGAGTGTACATGTACTTTTTACTGTAAATTATTGTTAAAATTATGGTAAAAACAATAATCGGGCTTTCCCAGAATTCCCTGCATGAATCATTACATTTAATTATATTTTATGGGAATAAATTTACATTGTTTAACAACAGTGTACATGTACTTTTTACAGTAAATTATTGTTAAAATTACGGTAAAAACAATAATCGGGCTTTCCCGGAATTCCTTGCGTGACTCATTACATTTATTATATTTAATGGGAATACATTTACATTGTTTAACAACAGTGTACATGTACTTTTTATGGTAAATTATTGTTAAAATTATGGTAAAAACAATAATCGGGCGTTCCCAGAATTCCTTGCATGACTCATTACATTTAATTATATTTTATGGGAATAAATTTACATTGTTTAACAAGAGAGTACATGTACTTTTTACGGTAAATTATTGTTAAAATTATGGTAAAAAGAATAATCGGCATTCCCAGAATTCCCTGTATGACTCATTACATTTAATGATATTTTATGGGAATATCAGTTATGTACATTGGGGTGTTCTGTGTTATATCTGATGTAACTGTTTACTGCATTATTTGTGTTACCCTGATGGTGTTTGTGTGAGTGACACTGAATCTCTACATGTTTATTGATCATTGCTCCTGGAAGAGCCACTATTAACTTCATGTCATCATGTGCTCTTCTGTAATTTTTACGGTGATGAACAATACATTATAAAGTAAAAGCAGATTTTTACAGTTTAAGAAGGTTTATATCAAGTGTATGACGTTATTTTACTGTAAAACAGAATTTATTTTTCTACAGCGCCATCGTGATCATGTAAATTACAACAGTTTTAAACTGTAAAATTGACGGGTTGTTCTGTAAATTTGTTTACATTTTTACTGTATTTTTTTACATAATTATTCTGGCAAACACAGCTGCCAGTGCAGGTTTAAATTTACATTTACGCATTTGGCAGGTACTTTTCTCCAAAGCGACTTACAGTGCATTCTGTACAATAGGTATAGGTTTTGGTCAAAGGTCAAGGTCAAATTTTGAGAATTTCACTACCTATTTTGCGTACATTATTGTAGCCAATTGTGCACCTTTTAAAGACACATTTATATGTTTTGTTACTAATTAGCTTAATTTTCATTAAGAGTACAAATACATTTACATTTATGCATTTGGCAAATACTTTTATCCAAAGTGACTTCCAGTGCACTTATTACAGGGACAATCCCCCCGGAGCAACCTGGAGTTAAGTGTCTTACTCAAGGATACAATGGTGGTGGCTGTGGGGATCGAACCAGCAACCTTCTGCTTACAAGCTATGTGCTTTAGCCCACTACACCACCACCACTCCGGTACAAATATGTACCCAAAACAAGGGTACCACCCCAAAGACGGTTAACATATAATTATTTTATCTGAGAGCATAAAGGGTATGTTGTCACATGGGGAACTTATCGACACTGCGTCTGTAAAGTGAATTGTATAGATATTTAATAGCTTTTCAGCCAAATGTATTTATTTTCATATAAATATGAAACAGCAAAATGGGTACAGGCAACACCAGAAGATGTAATTGTTGTTTTGGCCAACAGAAATGGTCATTCATTATTTGTTTAAGAATACAACATATGGTCTAAAACACATGTGGAAACTGCACCAGAGCTGACATTATAAAACTACACTTGTCCTGGTAAAATGCGACCTTTATTGCAGTATAGAGTGAACGATTAGTGGTTTTATTGTGTTCAGTTGTTTATTCAACAGCTATCACGCAAATATGAGGATATTGTTATTTTAGTTTGGAGGAAATAATTCTTAAAATACATAAATTCTTAAAGTTTTGAGATAAGTGATTGAAGTGAACATTGATAACCACTATTAGAGAAAACAAGCATGCTTTGACATTTTACTCAACAGCTTACAGATACTGGGATACGTCGAGCTTGTGACAACTTCCCCATTTGACGTCTAGCCCCGGTTTCACCTGTTTGCAATTCCAAAATTATTTAAAAAAATCATTAGATTAGAAATGATTTAGTAAAATGTTATGATAATACATTACATCCGGTTGTAACAGGCTAAATGTTTAAATATGTGGTTAATAACTTGCATTCATTTCGGTTTTAAGAGAGTAATGCGGATTGCGTCAGACACCTTTATGCAACGTATTAATGTGAATGTTAAGCAATGCAAAACATGAATCTGTCCGATTGAACCTCCTGTAAATTTAACTCCCTTTGTAGTCATTATGGCTGTTTAATGGCACTATTGGGTGTATTTGATATTAATTGTTTGAGTTGATGTCACACGTTATTGACAGAGTAATACACCAAAACCCCTCAGAGTGTTTTAAAAAAGACATTTAACACCGCTGACATTTACATAAAACAGTAGCTGAATAGCTTTTCCTTTACTCATAGGCCATATTTCAACATGTGTGCACGCTTTTTGGGATAAACTCATCATTTTATGTCCTATATATAATATATATATTGATATATATTTAGAAAAATAAACTATATAAATATTTAATAATATTGTTTTTATTTATTATTAAATATTATAGTAAAACGTAATGAAAACATAAATATCACACATATTTATTTATGATTAAACATTCAATAATTTTGAACCATATTAATTAGATTAATAGTATAAATAATGTCAAACTTGCTAAATATATGTTAAAAAAATCAGTAAATATAAGAAGATAAAAATGCAATGTTTGTAGTGTCCATAAAAGTCTTGTCTCTGAAATGAGCGTCAGGTTTAATTCGTGAGATCGGAATAAATGATAAATTATAATAGAAGGGACGTTTCAAAGTTTGTCTGTTCTTCGCTGGATGGCTGCTGAAATTATTGTTGCACTAACTGCTTGAAAAATCCATTTTCCAATATTGCACAGCCCTTCTGTTAGCACTTACTGCTGCTTTTACCAACATGAAATTAATTTAGATGCAGGTTTACAGTCTGTGTTTAAGGGTTTTAATCGGCCCTGTGGTTTCCCACAATTCTCAGTTTCCCCTGATTTATACATGATAAACACCTCGAAATCCTCACACATGTAAATTGCAAATGCCCCCCCCCCCCCCCCCCCCCCACCCCCCCTTCCTCTCTGTCTCTGTAAGCAGGATGCTTCCTATAGGTAGATCAGATCGACTATATAAGATGGTAATGTATCTCTTGACAGCCTAAGTCCTTTCGGTTTTTCCTCCATGCGCATTTGCCGCGCTGTGGAGCATCTCCATTAATCGGTGGAAAGTCGTTTTAACCGCATGAATTAATAATGTGGCATCGGAGAGAGTAGAATTGGCTGCCCATTATCGTAAACACACCTTTAATATTTGATGATTTTATTTTTTCGGTTGAAGTAGTACTGAGCAAAGGTCATGCACTGAAAAAAAGAACAGAGTGTTGACAGGAACACTAAATGATGAGAGGAAAATTCAGTTCATGTCTGCACATCGGCGCAGTGGATGGGTCCTAATAGTTCTGTTTCCAGAAATAATTTGTTGCTTGAGTGACTTGTACAGTTTGATTTGGTGTTGTTCAGCTTCTGAACGGGGTTTCTGGAGATGGCGCTTTTGAAAAGAACGTTTTTTTGCTGACATGTCTTTGGAAATTGGGGTTTTGGAGAGAGGCCATGTGGTTGAAAGGGCTGTCTAGTTTAGTGTAGCTCACAGCACCTTTAACCAGGGCTGGACTGGGAAGAGAAACCGGCCCGTGATTTGACATAGAAACCGGCCCAAATATTGTTGAGCAAGGGAGGGAGGGGGCAATCTGCTTAGCCAATGGCTAGTGGTCCAAATCAAAGGTCATCACAGGCCAGCTTTGGCCCATGGGCCCTAGTTTGGGTATCTCTGGGTCAGATCAAGCAAGTGGTTATTAATTTATTTAATAATAATAATAATAATATTTTTTGAATGTTTTCCGCAGGGAGTGCTCCCACTAGCCCGGTATAATCTCAGATCAATGAATCCTTCTATAGATATATGTATATATTTGAAAAATATGTTCAAAAAAAGAATATAATAATTACTAAAAAAAGATCTAATGCAATATCTTGGGATAATATATGTAATATGAGAGATTTATTAACAATCTTTGTGGTCTGGTCATTTTTGACCGGGAACATAAAATTATCAGAAGAACCCATAATTTACAATAAACAACGTGTACCATGTAGCCAAAGAACAATTTCAAGAACCTTATACAGCACTTAATAACAAGAGGGTTCTTTGAAGAACCTCTAAATTAATTAACATTTTCACTTTAAGTTAAAATGAATTAAAATTTCTTAATACATGTTCCTGGTATTATTTTGAAAGATTCATTGATAAAAAAAAATTAAAAATACTGTGAAATGACTATTTGCATGCTGTTGTAATTAACAGCTGCCACATAATGTGGCTATTTAAACCCAAATTATTATTAATAATATATTAATATTATTTTTAAATACTATATATATATATATATATATATATATATATATATATATATATATATATATATATATATATACTGTATATATATACTGTATATATATATATATACTGTATATATAATCAAATATCAATCAAAAATATTTTTAAAAATAATAATATTATTATCAATGTTATATTATTATTATTATTATAATATTAATAATAATTAGAATAACGACATTAAAAAATATTATTATTATTATTATTAATTATTATTAGTATTATTAGTATTAATATTCTAAATTTTTTCATTCATTAAAAAATGAAATTTATACTTTATAGAGAAAACTGACAGAAAACTGACTGAAAAATGAAAAATGAACCCGGCCCAAAATCTGATGCTTTGTCAAGTCCTGTCAGGTTCAGGTCGGTTAGCAGACTTCGCCATTCCGGTGTGGAACGCCCACTTTTCACGATCCAATCAGTTCCTGATGGATAAAATCAAATCCCACCCTACATTTCTTGATGAGTATCCTAGTTAAGACTCCAGACGTTATTAATTATTGTTGGGTTAATAAAACATCTGCTCTGCAAACATTAAACTGTTTTAACATCAGGAAAAGTGACAAAAGCCCTAAATTTGACTGTCCTAAACTGTTGTCCTTTAAACCTCAGAGCCGAAATTCATCTGTTTCTAGACCGCATTAGTCTAAGCACGGCTGCAGTGGCTTTCAGTTTTTTAGAAGCATAAATAGTTCCTGAGATGGATGATCATTTGAGTGGTCAGTTTGGTTTAGCCTCTACTCAGTCTCTGAAGGAAACGGGTAAATTGAAGCTTTGTGAAGGAATTAAGCTGGATTCTGATGTAGCCACAAGTTAACTGTCCATGTCAGAAGCGTCATTTTACATGGAAAATATCTGATAGATAATGTCTAATTACATATATATTAAGTAAGCTGTTTGACAACACATTGGGAACAAAAAGGAACCAAAATCTAACAGTGTCTACAGTTACAATATTTCATATGTTCTCTATTGTGCCTGTTGGAAATATTTGAGTGTTTTTGGTTTATTTTTGCAAATAATAAGGTATTATGTGTACTCGTGCAAAAGTCACCAGCATGACGCAAAGGTTTTCTGGGTGGTTTGTTCATGCTTGTCTTGGCAAACACCAATATTTAAGTTTTAAATAACTTCATTGTATTGAACTCTTTAGTCAGGAATTTTCAGGAGTGTTTCAGTTTGTAATTTAGCCTCAGACGACTCCTGGATAACTCTGGGCTTTTCCGCTGTATTTGCTCTGCCTGCTGGTTTTATTGCCAGGATAACTGTCTGTGCTGTAATCTATAAGACTGAGTTTAATGACTTCCATCACCGTGTTTAGTGGTCTTACGGTTATCTCTCTCGCACAAGTGTGTCTGCTTACCGCCTGAACCAATGTCAGAGCTGTTTTTCTTTCAGTGTGTTTTATTAACAGACTCCAAATGATTCCACCTCTGATTCACATAGTTCAGGAATCTTTCAATATATGCTGTGCATGTACACATAGATGATGGTTTTCTAGAAACTTAAAAATCTCTTCTTTTTTTTTTAAATCAATAGAGCTTGAAATGGTACTTTATAGGGTTATTTGGGATTTAAATAGAACTTTAAATGAAATCACAAGAATGTTTAAAGGGACAGTTCACCCAAAAATGAAATATCTCTCATTATTTACTCACCCTCATGCCTTCCCAGATGTACGATTTTCTTTTTTCTGCAAAACACTAACAAGTTTTATTAGAAGAATATCTCAGCTCTGTAGGTCTATACAATGCAAGTGTGACCAGAACCCTAAAAGCTCCAAAAAGTAGATCAAGTCAGCATAAAAGTAGTCCATAAGACTACAGTGGTTTAATCCATGTCTTCTGAAGAGATCCAATCGATTTTGGGTGAGAAAAGACCTATATAACTCCTTTTTCACTGTACATCTTGACAGCAGTCTCCTTGGCGATCATGATTTCAAGCTCGATTACACTTCCTAGCGCCATATGCGTCAAACACTAGGAAGAGTAATCAAACTTGAATTCATGATCGTGCCTAGAGACTGAAATGGTAAAATGTACAGTGAAAAATGAGTTATATTTTGGTCTTATATTACTTGGTCACTTCAGAAGACATGGATTAAACCATTGGAGTCTTATGGATTACTTTTATGCTGCCTTTATGTGCTTTTTGGAGCTTTTGTAGTTCTAGTCACCATTCACTTGCATTGTATGGACCTACAGAGCTGAGATATTCTTCTTAAAATCTTTGTTTGTGTTCTGCAGAAGAAAGAAAGTCAAACACTCTGGATTCTCTTATGGAATCATAAGAACTTTCTAAGTTGCAATTATGACATCATAAGAACTTCAAAAGATTCTCTTATTGGATCTGACTCTTAAAACCCTTTTTTGGAACTTTTCTTTTTAGGAGTGTGTAACAGACATGAAAACAGGAACAGATCTATAGACTATTCATGACACCTTGTAAAGACGTTTGTACCCTGTAATTGTGGTTTCTGGTTTAATCCCTCTGGAAGAGCTGTGCGTTTAGTGTCCAAACAGTAGATCTCAGTAACCTCAAATACTTCTTCAGCAACTCACAGATCCTAAATCACTATGCTAGCATCACACTAACTGTAGAGCTACTTTCTAACTAGAGTTAAGAGCATTTAAAATTAGCCAAAACATGAATGTTGAATGATGTGTTGCAAGATCTGACTGCACTGTACTGCTGTTTTAGTTTTGTTGTCAATGGCAAATAATGAGGGTTTTCTTTTGACATCTTAAGACAATGGGATATCATTATTATCAGGTTCAGGGCAAGTGAGGTCTTCTGCAGGGCTTCGTGTTTGGTGCTGAACTTTCTACCCCTTGAATAAACCACACATGGAAACAGATGGAATAAACAGGACTAGAATCATCACTATTACACATACGGACTTCTCTAACCCCTAGTATAACATCTCGGCATGTAACTCCCACATCGTTTGTGCTATAGGCATGAATGATTCCTTAAATCGTACTGTTTGCTGAGCAATAAAACCATTCTGAACACCTTAGCAACCACTTAGCAATGTCTTGGCAACCACCCACACAACACCCTAGCAGTGTGGCTGTGAGTTTTGCACATTCAACATTTTTGCAACTACAATAAAAGAATAAGGGGGTGTTCAAGATTATTATCATTGGTATTTGTCAAGTGTATAATTAAGTGTCTCTCATAGTGCCTGGAGAACATTTTGAGCTTTGAAGCTTCCCTTAAAAGATTTCTTACCTCCTGAAAAAAATTAAAAAATAAATTCCCTTGTGGCAGGGCGGAGGGCGGGGCCGGGTCGTGATTCTGCACACCCGGCCCCTAATCAGGCTAATCAAGCCTCAGAGAGGGATAAAGGCCGACTGGAAGCTGCAGTGCGAGAGAGAGAGGGGAATCACGGGCAGCTGTCCGACACCTTTGTGTGTTTGTCGTTTTTGGTTAAGTTCTTCATTAAACGATTATTTATATCTTCAAGCCGTTTCTCGCTTCCTCGTTTCCATTAATCCCTTTTACCAAATTCCAATATGTCTTATTCTGATGAATGGAGCAACATATCTTCAGGTCTGCTCCAGACTGATGAGTTTCACAGAAAACCCCAGTTTATAAACATAGTGGTTACATTTCAAACGCTAGTCAGAAACCCTCTCCAAAAAGACTCTCTCTGTCTGTCTGTTTTATATTTAAGTGTTTTAATAGTTTTGTAGACATTAGCTGAAGTTGTCGATGTTATTGTATTTCATCTCTGGTTGTGAGTTGTTTGTAAGGGTGAATCGGTGCTGTATATCACCAGTCATCACTCACTGCTTAATTCTTAGTATTAAACTTATTAAACAACCTTATTATAAAGTGTTACTGACTCATTTGGGCTCCTTTGACTTAAGTAACACCATAGCAACCACAAAGCAATGCCCTAGCAACCACCCATTACATGTCAGCATCTTTACGGCAAGTTTTGTACATGCAAAACATTTAAAAAATGTCAAGCGTTGAACATTAAACGTAAGTTTATAAATTTCTATGCTCATTAAAATGGATAGTTTATCCAACAATGCAAATTCTGTCATCATTTAATCACCCTCATGTTGTTCCAAGTACATCTTTCTTCCGTGGAATACAAAAGGAGATGTTAGATTGTATGTTAGCCTCAGTCACCATTCACTTTGATTGCATCTTTTTTTCCATGTAATGAAAGTGAATGGTGACTGAGCCTGAACATCCTGCCTAACATTGAACGTCTTGTGGGTTTGGAACAACATGAGGATGAGTAAATGACAGAACCTCACTTTTTGACCTGTCTTTTTGGTCTACCTTTTACCGTGTCTCCATGCGTGCACCTTGTGTTGTTATTCATAAGAACTTGTCTATGTGATTACTCTAAAGATTGTTTTAATGTCTTCTCTTTGCAGCATGTCTGTTCAGGTACAATGGGCTCTCCTTTATCTACCTCCTCTACCTCCTCCTCATCCCTCTTTTCCCAGAACCCTCCAATATCACCATGCAAGGTAAGACGCATTTCTCTCCTGTAAGTGTCACACATCCAATGCATGAAGCCAATGGAGCTGAACTGTTATAAGAACATCAGTTGAAACTGTACTACAATGAGCAGGTCAGAGAGATGGACTCAAGCACACTTAGAAAACTATTTATTAAAGGTGTGCATGGTAATTGAGAAGAACATTCTTGAAGAGGCCAATACATACAGCCAGATGCCATGAAAATTACCTGACTGTGGCAACATTTTTGCAAAAAGATATTAACGGGTTCTTTTTGCGTATTGCAGCAGTTCCGAGGTGAAAGGTCAACTGCGTGACTCTAAAAGCAAGTTACATTTCTCCCAAAGAGACAAGGTTTTCAAGGTTAATCCTCTATCAAGTTATAAATCAGCAAAACTGACCTTCCTACATGAAAAATTAAACCTAAACCTAACCAACAGTGTCATAAAAAGCAAATGTGAGGTGGAAAATACAATTGAATCATTTTGTGGTGCTACTGTGACACTCGCATGTTGACTCGTGTGTTCTTTGTTTTCTGTTTGTTAATTATGTATAAGAGAAGGTTTTTGTGGAACAAGATGAAAGAGGAAGAGGGATGAAGACTTTTAAGTGGTTCACTTACACTCTCATTAATAGTTTAGCAGACCTGTGCTCATACGTAGTGCTCATAGGTAGCCCTTATTATTCCTCCTGCCTTTCTCAAACTGTTCAATTGTCAGATTGTCAATAAATGTCGGCATATCAAACGATGCCATTACTTTAATCATCAACAGCTAATCTATGCACACACCAACACACCGCATCAATCTAATTCAATCTACCCAACACAACATCCAAACTCTACCCTGTTCAAACACAATGCCACCAGCACAAAAGTAATGGACCCACTTTATATTAGATCTCTTTACCCTCCTGAGACCCAACGTAACTGCTGTGTGCATTTTCCATTTCCCTAAATGATTTGTAACTAGTAGCACTTAATAAAGATGAAAGAAAAAACAACTAAAATGACCAAAAAGACCAAAATCTTATTGTTTAGTATGTTTCTAGGAGTGTTGGTTGTTCATGTTTTTCAGACGTTACAGACATTAGATCAGATATTAGCATAATTAATTCAGATTCAAAGTAATGGTCAGCATCATCCAATCACAGCCAATCATGTTAAAATAAAATGATACATTATAAATGGTGAATCTATGTACTGATGATCATCGTCCCATGTGTGTCAAACATGTTGATCCAAACATCATCTGCAGCCTGAAACTGAACTTTAAATATGAAGTTTGGATTTAATGCACTTAGCTGCATTGAATAAGATGGATAATATAAGATGCTCCCTTGCTCTCTTGCTCCCTATTTAGTGAATAACTTAACCTCCAGTGTGCTGTCTGTCTGCACTGGTCTCAAAACTTATTTTCATCCTAACTCCATATAAACGTCTCAAAGCAGCATTTTCCAGTTTTTGGATGCATCCATTGATTCTCAATGTGATAATTCACAGTGAATATAGGATAATTTAAATGAAAATGAGCATGCAGTCCATGTACATGTTCACTCAAATTTAAAACAAATGGCATATTGAACGAAACTAGAGGCTCTAATCTTTCGACTCAAACAGGCTAAATGTAACACCTTGATTAGGTTTCTTACCAGATGTAGTTTTGTTGGCGTTTCAACCAAACACATAATCTGCTTTGATCGGTGCCATGTTGTTTGGTCACATGACTTCGTGCATCGAACGTTTAACCCTTTATTGACAGCCCAGAGTCTCCTGAACTGAGATCAGTCAGTTTAAATGTAATTTAATTATGCGCTGCGTATAACGAAGACAAAATATGAATGCGGGATTGCACTATGTAACAGGTGAAGCATTTGATACAGTGCACTTATTATGTAAATACGTGTTGTTGCTTTGTATTTACATTTAAAGTGCCTGCTTTTAATTACGTCTGTAGTTACACTGTTAACCTTACCCCTAAACTTAACCCTACCCCGACCATAACATTAATATAAACCCTAACCCTACTCCTAGAATTACCTGACCTCAACCTCAGTAGCAGCAAATGTGAATCTTTTGAAATAATTTACATTGTATTATATGTATTTTAATGTTAAAACAGTAGTTAAAAATAACTAATATAAAGTAGGACCAAAAATTATTTTAATAGCTTGAGAAATTAATATCCCGGACGAGCCCCCAATAATGTTACGACCCTAATATTATTTATACTGACTAGCGTCTTCAGCGTCAATGACGCCCTAACTAATCTATACTCTAACCAAAAAGAGTTTGAGACCTGCTTACCTGTCCACTTCTCCCGGTGGGAAAACACACAAAATGAAATTACAGATTAATGACGGGTGTATTAAATAGAAGGAAGTTGGTACAGATAAACAAAAGCAGAGATTATCATACAATACTAAACAAGCAACACAGAAACAAAATTTGTAACAATAATTGAGGATTAGCAAAAGTAAATGGCAATTAGCGAAGCTTGTACGGGTGGTCTGGCGGGCTGTTTTATTTCTCCTGGGATGGGGTGATTGGCCACAAGGGCGTGGTGAATACAGTGAGGTAATGATGAGTGACAGGGGAATTGGGAGGGTTACTTTTGAAATGTATTCCACTACAGATTACAGAATACATGCTGTATTCTCTTATGCAGTGTTGTTTCTAAAACAAGATCAATCAAATTGATCTTGTTTTAAGGATTTTTAGATATTTTTAAAGGAAAACAATACAAAAATTATTATCAAGAATACAATTTTTGCTCTAATATCAAAGGTCTTACTAGAAAAAAGAAATTATGATCCAACGTGAAGTTTTTTGATAAAAAATATGATCGTGTCTGGTAACATGAGCATGTAAAATGGCTAGAAATAGCATTTTAGCTTAACGTAAAGCTGAATATTTACAGAAGGTTTATTTCTATTTCTTCTGCTCCAAACTTACTTCAAACGTACTTCTCTGTCTGCTTGTATGAATGTAACACATCATAAGAAAGTTTGTGGCAGGGCGGAGGGTGGGGCCGGCTCGTGATGATAGACACCCGGTCCCGTATCAGGCTAATCAAGCCTCTGAGAGGGATAAAGGCTGATGTCAGACGGTGGTGCAATGAGAGAGATCATTTACGGACATGTCCGTCATGTGTGTGTTTGTCCTTTTAAGTTTATCATTAAAATATTATTTATGTTGACAAGCCGGTTCTCGCCTCCTCCTTGCCCGGCTAAACCCTTTACGGTCCTGCCCTCCACCCCGCCACAAAGTGTTTCACCGCTGTTCAAATGCACTTTGGATCGCATCATTTATATGGATAAATGTTTTCCATCTGAAAGAACTAAATATTAAATGAACCAAAAGACAATAAAATGCAAAGTAATCTCTTCAGTAACAAAAATACTTTTTTAATGTAACTGTACTGTAAATACCAACAATTTAAACTGTAGTGGAATACAGTTACTTATATTTTGTATTTTAAATGCGTAATCCCGTTACATGTATTCGATTACTCCCCAACCCTGCCAATAACAGAGATCTGTGAAAATGACGGGGAGAGAGAACAGAAACACGACACAAGGACGTTGCAGGCTTTGAGTTGTGAGAATATTCAAATGTGATTAAACATTGTAGGAAATGTTTACTATAGCAGTATTACTGGATGTCACCTTTCTTTTATCTTATGAAAAACAAAAAAAGCTTTTAAAGGTGCTTTGCAGTATGAATTAATTCTCTCATTTTACAGTATGGAAATAAATTATTTAGTTTTAATTGTATTTTTGGGCTTTTGCATTTTATTGCATCGACATGGTGATGCTACAGGCAAGGTTCAAACCTATATAAATGCCATATCCCAACAGTTTTTTTCAATTACTATTTTATTGTGTTTATTGTTATTGTGAGAATGCCTGCAGGTGCCTATGCATTATAATGAGCTAGCATGTGTCATGTACGCGTTATAATAAATATATGAAAAGGTGTGTGATGTGCGTGTAAACACACAATCCTATAGTTTTGTTTGCACTTTTGTCGGGTACTTTCTGTTTGAGTTTCAAAAGATAAAACTGTTCAAAAGCTTCAAATTACAGCCTCGTTCTGGTCTGATTTGGTTATAAAACATGCGTTAACATGTTATAACATGATATAAAAGGATGCCTTTCTTATCATTTGAGTATGGCAGTTCACATGTAAGTGCTGCCTTTGCAGTGAACCCTATACAGTACGTTTGTATAATGTTTATTGACATTCAATGAAAATATTAAGAACAACAGCCTTCATTTTCCATAATCTGGTTATAAAACATGTATTAACATGTTATAACATGTATCTAAAGTATGTCATTCTTTTAATTTGTGTATGGAAGTTCACCTGTTAGTGCTGCCTTTGCAGTGAACCCTATACAGTATATTTGTATATGTTTATTAACATTCATTGAAAAAAAGTAGGAACAACCGCCTTCATTTTCAGTGATTTGCTTATAAAACAGGTTAAAACATATGTTATAAAAGTATTTTATTCTTTTCATTTGAGTATGGCAGTTCACATGTAAGTGCTGCCTTTGCAGTGAACCCTATACAGTACATTTGTATAAGTTTATTGACATTCAATGAAAATATTAGGAAAAACAGCCTTCATTTTCAGTGATTTGCTTATAAAACATGTATTAGCATGTTATAACATGTTATACAAGTATGTCATTCTTTTCATTTGAGGATGGCAGTTCACCTGTTAGTGCTGCCTTTGCAGTGAACCCTATACAGTACAAATTTATAATGTTTATTGACATTCAATGACATTATTATGAACAAAAGCCTTCATTTTCAGTGATTTGCTTATAAAACATGTATTAGCGTGTTATAACATGTTATACAAGTATGTCATTCTTTTCATTTGAGTATGGCAGTTCACCTGTATGTGCTGCCTTTGCAGTGAACCCTATACAGTACACTTGTATAATGTTTATTGACATTCAATGAAATATTATGAACAACAGCCTTCATGTTCAGTGATTCGCTTATAAAACATGTATTAGCATGTTATAACATGTAACTAAAGTATGTCATTCTTTTAATTTGAGGATGGCAGTTCACTTGTGAGTGCTGCATTTGAAGTGAACCCTATACAGTACGTTTGTATAATGTTTATTGACGTTCATTGAATATATTAGGAACAACAACCTTAATTTTCCTTCATGCATTTATGAAATATATCTCTTAAGTTATTATGACTTCACATTTTCCTATTTAAGGGGAAATCAAGTAAATTGGGCCACTTTTCCATTCATCTGGATGACAAAAGTTATTGTTTATGGCCCAGTTTACCAGAATTCACTTGATATGAAGATTTATTAAGCTTGACATTTGTCAGGTTATGCTAATTAAACAATGGTCAAAGTGATGAGAAAAAGATTCCTGACTTTTTTGGTAATGGAGATGAAGTGACTGTACCACGGGAAAGCGTGTACAACTGTGAATTGTAACTTTACGGCAGTCAGGGGAGATGCGTTTAGAACAGAGAACATCTTTTTAACCTTCTTGTTGTCCTCATCAGGAATGTTTTCATTTAATGGTGATGAAATGTATGGCATGAACGAGAGTTTTGGCAGAGATCTCTTGACCCGAGGTGCTTGCTAAACTACACTTTAACAACCCTGTTTGGGGGAAATAAGCACTGATTGTTTTGCACACTCTGTTTTATTAAGTAGGACAAACCATATTCCAGAGACATGACAAAGTTATTGCATCTGGCAAAGCATCTCACCGTCTGGATTCTTGAGATTGTATCTCACTTGTGGCTAAAATGAGCTCCATTAGGAAGCATTACATATGATGGGCTACACAACAACACTGCTCGCGCTTCTGCCATCGGAAAATATTGATTGTTAGAAGAGAAAAAAAAAACACTCTAAAAATAATTCAACACTTCATTTGACCTTGATGTTTGGAGAGTGCTGAAACAAAGAGGCTCTTATGATTAGCTTTTGTTCGTCTTGCAAGAAGAACTTAAAACAATAGAACTTGATCAAATCTCTCTGACAAAACCCTTATACTTCAACCCTTGGAAAACATGAAAATCCTTATAACGTATACTTGAAGGGTAATTCAGTTTATATGTGTATATATATATATATATATATTACCTTTTCTAATGACAGTATTTTAGATTTCATTTGTTTTCAATTGATGACTGATATTTTTCCAGTATTTCTATTTTCAGTTTAGTTTGAGTTTTTCAGGATATTTATATTTTTTAGCTCATTTATATATTTTAAAATAGTTTGTAGTTTAGTCTTAAAATTTTAAGATGTTAAAATGTTTAAAGTGTTACATTCTCAAGGCGGTGTTTTTGCTACCTAGTGTTATTTTCATGTTTAATGAAGGCGCAGTGTAAAGAGTTTTTATTTTTATTTTGTTATCGTGGTCATTTTTATTTATTTTTTTTGTATTTTTTTTTCCGTTTATTTTAACTTTTTCCAATTATGTTAATTTTTATTTTATATATTTTTTTTTCTTCATTTTATTTTATTTTATGCTAGTTTTTGAGTCATGAAAATATATTTTAGGTTAGTTTATGATTTTCCATATTATGTTAGATTATATTTTTATTTATTATTTTATTTTATGTTTAGCTAGTTTTTTGAGTGGTGAAAATGTATTTTAGGTTAGCTTAAGTTTTTCTTATTATGTTAGCTTATATTTTATTTTATTTTATGTTTAGCTAGTATTTTGAGTCATGAAAATGTATTTTAGTTTGTAAAGTTTTCAGTTGTAAAATTTTATATCAGTTTACAAAAAGGTTGCCACATATTTCATTTTTTAATTTGAAGTTTTTGTTAATGATAATAACATTACTGAAAGCGCTTATTCAGATTTAAATTAGCAACTAAACCACTATTAGCATCTCCAATAGCAGAAGGTGCCCTATAATAAGCTTGTGCAAATCGGATGAAGCCATAAATCATGTAGACATTCATATTTTCATTCAAACCCTGTTTGAACCCTATTTCACCATGATTTGCATCAGTTCTTATATGAAGAGCTGAGGATCTTTGGCCTACGTCTTGTTTGTTCAGAACTGTTGCATAATATTCTGGAAGACCTTGGTGGTCATCCCTTTTGAATTTGACATTTTGCATGTGTAAATCATGTTTTTCCAAACCTGTCTGCTGTTATTTTTCCTGTGGAACACAAAGGTTTAAGTTGCATGAGCAGCATTACAAGCGTGTGATAATTTGGTTCATCAACATGTCAGACACAGATCATCATTGAATCTTGTTGCTGTTTTATTTCCAGGTCACACAGGGCACCTGCTGAAGTCTTTATGTTTCTGCAGTGTGAGCTTCCTCCTGATCCACATCATCTATCAGATCACCATCCACAGTCTACTGGCTGGAGGGTCTATTGAGAATCCTGGATTCAACTGTAAGTTCATCGTATACATGTACAAATAATTGGATTTTGAATGGGAAGAGAGTTCATCAAGGTTGCCATCACCAACATTTAAAAACGTCCCTCAAGTCTTCGTCTGTCCATTGTTGTTTTTTTAGTGTAACTTTAACCTATAACAAAATAATAATTAAAGGGATAGTTCACCCAAAAATACATATTCTGTCATCATTTTCTCAGCCTCATTTTGTTCCAAACATGTACTCTTTTTGGTTCTAACTGTAAACTTTATTATTTATTATTGGGTGGGCTGTGGCTCAGGTGGTAGAGCGGGTTGGCCACTAATCGCAGGATTGGTGGTTTGATTCCCAGCCCACATGACTCCACATGCCGAAGTGTCCTTGGGCAAGACACTGAACCCCAAGTTGCTTCCAATGGCAGGCTAGTGCCTTACATGGCAGCTCTGCCGCCATTGGTGTATGAATGGCTGGTTTGTGTCACAGTGTAAAGTGCTTTGAATACCGATAAGGTTAAAAAGGTGCTATGTAAGTGCAGACCATTTACCATATTTATGATGCATTTGAAGCTTATTTGTGTTGCTTTGAAAAAATCCTTCATGCTACATATGCCTCCTGTTTGATATCTTTGCACGTTAGGGATGTAAGTTGGTCACATATTACTTGATATTGAGGAAGTAACTCAGTCCTGAAATGAATCTATTTGCAGCACGCTGTCTTTCTCACTGTGAATAAAGACTAGGAAGAACTTTTTAGTGTTTAAAGGGGGACGGAGTCCTTGCACAGGGGTCACTGACCTCAGAGATGTCAGTGTTATCGCCATCACTCCTGGCCTCAAGCATCACTGCTTTCTGCTGAGCATGATCCTTTGATCATAATATTGCCGGGCATGAATTATGGACCAATGAATGAGATGAACTGTTAATATTTTTCACTGACAGCAGGCACAGGGGTCAATTAAATGAAAATATAGACATTTATAACCTCTAAACGAGTTTGCTATTGTGAAAATGCTGCCTCAAAAATCTGTTTTTAAAATTTTTCTTGTATATTTTGAAATATAGTATGTCTCTAAAGTATAGTACTGTTGCATAGAATAGTAAAGTAGTATTAATGCAGAATAGTATTACAGTCTAGTGTAGAACAGAATATTGTAGAGCAGTACAATATAGTGTAGTGTAGTATAGTGTAGTGTGTTATAGTATAGTCCATCCATCCATCCATCTTCAACCGCTTATCCGAAGTCGGGTCGCGGGGGCAGCAGCTCCAGCAGGGGGCCCCAAACTCCCCTGTCCCGAGCCACATTAACCAGCTCTGACTGGGGGACCCCGAGGCGTTCCCAGGCCAGTGTGGAGATGTAATCTCTCCACCTAGTCCTGGGTCTTCCCTGAGGCCTCCTTCCAGCTGGACGTGCCTGAAACACCTCCCTAGGGAGGCACCCAGGGGGCATCCTTACCAGATGCCCAAACCACCTCAACTGACTCCTTATCCTATAGTATAGTACAGTATATTAAAGTGCAGTATATTATTGTGTTGTACAGTGTAGTGTAGTATAGTGCTGTGTATTATAGTGCAGTATAGAACAGTATAATATAGTATAGTACAGCACATTACAGTTCAGTATGGTATAGTATATTACAATATATTACAGTGTAATGTTGTGTATTATAGCGCAGTATAGAATAGTATGGTAACATTTATTATAGTACAGTATGGTATAGTACAGTATAGTGTAGTGTAGTACAGTGTAGTGTGTTATAGTATAGTACAGTACATTACAGTTCAGTATGGTATAGTATATTACAATATATTACAGTGTAGTGTTGTGTATTATAGCGCAGTATAGAACAGTATAATATAGTATAGTACAGTATATTACAGTTCAGTATGGTATAGTATATTGCAATATATTACAGTGTAGTGTTGTGTATTATAGCGCAGTATAGAATTGTATGGTAAAGTTTATTATACTATAGTACAGTATGGTATAGTACAGTGTAGTGTAGTACAGTTTAGTGTGTTATAGTATAGTACAGTTTAGTGTAGTGTAGTACAGTGTAGTGTGTTATAGTATAGTACAGTACATTACAGTTCAGTATGGTATAGTATATTACAATATATTACAGTGTAGTGCTGTGTATTATAGTGCAGTATAGAATAGTATAATATAGTATAGTACAGTATATTACAGTTCAGTATTGTATAGTATATTACAATATATTACAGTGTAGTGCTGTGTATTATAGCGCAGTATAGAATAGTATAATATAGTATAGTACAGTATATTACAGTTCAGTATGGTATAGTATATTACAATATATTACAGTGTAGTGCTGTGTATTATAGCGCAGTATAGAATAGTATAATATAGTATAGTACAGTATATTACAGTTCAGTATGGTATAGTATATTACAATATATTACAGTGTAGTGCTGTGTATTATAGCGCAGTATAGAATAGTATAATATTGTATAGTACAGTATATTACAGTTCAGTATGGTATAGTATATTACAATATATTACAGTGTAGTGCTGTGTATTATAGCGCAGTATAGAATAGTATAATATAGTATAGTACAGTATATTACAGTTCAGTATGGTATAGTATATTACAATATATTACAGTGTAGTGCTGTGTATTATAGCGCAGTATAGAATAGTATGATATAGTGTAGTACATTATAGCACAGTACAGTGTAGTGTTGTGTGGTATAGTGTAGTACAGTATAGTGCAATATAGAATAGTATGGTTTAATTTATTATAGTATAGTACAGTACAGTGTAGTTTAGTAAAGAATAATGTAGTTCAGTGTATTGTAGTGTAGTACGGTGTAGTGTGTTATAGTATATTGAAGTATAGTGCAGTATAGAATAGTATGATATAGTATAGTACAGTATAGTGCAGTATAGAACAGCATGGTATAGTATAGTTTTTTATAGTATAGTACGGTATAGTATAGTACAGTACAGTGTAGTTTAGTAAAGAATAGTGTAGTACAGTGTATTACAGTGTAGTATGGTGTAGTGTGTTATAGTATATTGTAGTATAGTGAAGTATAGAATAGTATGATATAATATAGTAAAGTATAGTATAGTACAGTACAGTGTAGTTTAGTATAGAATAGTGTAGTACAGTGTATTGTAGTATAGTACGGTGTAGTGTGTTATAGTATATTGTAGTATAGTGCAGTATAGAATAGTGTGATATAGTATAGTACAGTATAGTGTGGTGTGGTATAATTTAGTACAGTATAGTGCAGTATAGAATAGCATGGTATAGTATAGTTTATTATAGTATTTTACAGTATGATATAGTACAGTACAGTGTAGTTTAGTATAGAATAGTGTAGTACGGTGAATTGTAGTGTAGTACAGTGTAGTGTGTTATAGTATGGTGTAGTATAGTGCAGTATAAAATAATATAATATAGTATAGTACAGTATAGCATAGTACAGAGTGGTGTGGTATAGTGTATTACAGTATAGTGTAGTATAGAATAGCATTTTATAGTATAGTTTATTATAGTATAGTAAAGTATGGTATTATTAGTGTAGCATGGTGCAGTATAGTACAGTATAGTGTAGTGTAGTCAGTAGTCATTTGAGTTTCAATTGGAACAATTTGTGAACAAGTGATGATCAGCGTCTGTTGACCAACTGAAGGAGAGGAGGAAGATCGAACCCCGGTCTTCCACGTGACAGGCGGAGATACTGTCCACTATACTAATGAGATGATGTCCGCAGTATGGCTCAGTGGTGTTCGGACTCTGAGGTCAACTGAATGACACACAAACACACCATTCATGGCATTTATACAGTATACATGTTCTATAATTTTTGTTAATGAATGGAGAACAAAAAAGAAATGACGAGGACAGATGAAACGTGTTGCCAATAAATAGACTGATATGATAACATATGGCTTGTCTATGTCTGTTATTTTTATAACTTTATAAGTGTTTATTAAAGAAAATGACTTCATTATGAATGAATATAAGCTGGCTTGAATGATGTAAACACTTAAAACAAACAAACACACAAACAAAACACTATCTCTGCAACAGAGGGGAATACATAAAATAGTGTCATTGGAGGCTGAAACCCCCTAAGATTAAAATCATCTAATCGCCCCTGTAGTTCAGTATAGAATAGCATGACATTTTATAATAAAGTATAGTGTAGTACAGTATAGTATAGTACAGTGTATAATATTGTGTAGTACAGAGTAGTGTTGAATAGTATAGTATAGTGTAGTAAAGTGCATTATAGAATAGTATGGTTTAGTATAGAACAGTACAGTGTATAGGATAGTGTAGTACAGTGTAGTGTAGAATAGTATAGTATAGTAAAGTGCATTATAGAATAGTATGGTTTAGAATAGTACAGTACAGTGTATAGGATAGTGTAGTACAGTGTAGTGTAGAATAGTATAGTATAGTATGGTTTAGTATAGTACAGTACAGTGTATAGGATAGTGAAGTACAGTGTAGTGTAGAATAGTATAGTATAGTAAAGTGCATTATAGAATAGTATGGTTTAGTATAGTACAGTACAGTGTATAGGATAGTGTAGTACAGTGTAGTGTAGAATAGTATAGTATAGTATGGTTTAGTATAGTACAGTACAGTGTATAGGATAGTGTAGTACAGTGTAGTGTAGAATAGTATAGTATAGTAAAGTGCATTATAGAATAGTATGGTTTAGTATAGTACAGTACAGTTTATAGGATAGTGTAGTACAGTGTAGTGTTGAATAGTATAGTATAGTATAGTATAGTATAGTATAGTAAAGTGCATTATAGAATAGTATGGTATAGTATAGTACAGTACAGTGTAGTGTTGAATAGTTTAGTATGGTTTAGAATAGTACAGTACAGTGTATAGGATAGAGTAGTACAGTGTAGTTTTGAATAGTATAGTACAGTACAGTGTATAGGATAGAGTAGTACAGTGTAGTTTTGAATAGTATAGTACAGTACAGTGTATAGGATAGTGTAGTACAGTGTAGTTTTGAATAGTATAGTACAGTACAGTGTATAGGATAGTGAAGTACAGTGTAGTGTAGAATAGTATAGTATAGTAAAGTGCATTATAGAATAGTATGGTTTAGTATAGTACAGTACAGTGTATAGGATAGTGTAGTACAGTGTAGTGTAGAATAGTATAGTATAGTATGGTTTAGTATAGTACAGTACAGTGTATAGGATAGTGTAGTACAGTGTAGTGTAGAATAGTATAGTATAGTAAAGTGCATTATAGAATAGTATGGTTTAGTATAGTACAGTACAGTTTATAGGATAGTGTAGTACAGTGTAGTGTTGAATAGTATAGTATAGTATAGTATAGTATAGTATAGTAAAGTGCATTATAGAATAGTATGGTATAGTATAGTACAGTACAGTGTAGTGTTGAATAGTTTAGTATGGTTTAGAATAGTACAGTACAGTGTATAGGATAGAGTAGTACAGTGTAGTTTTGAATAGTATAGTACAGTACAGTGTATAGGATAGAGTAGTACAGTGTAGTTTTGAATAGTATAGTACAGTACAGTGTATAGGATAGTGTAGTACAGTGTAGTGTTGAATAGTATAGTATAGTGTGGTAAAGTGCATTATAGAATAGTATGGTTTAGTATAGTACAGTATAGTGTATAGGATAGTGTAGTACAGTGTAGTGTAGAATAGTATAGTATAGTAAAGTGCATTATAGAATAGTATGGTTTGGTATAGTACAGTACAGTGTATAGGATAGTGTAGTACAGTGTAGTGTTGAATAGTATAGTATAGTGTGGTAAAGTGCATTATAGAGTAGTATGGTTTAGTATAGTACAGTACAGTGTATAGGATAGTGTAGTACAGTGTAGTGTAGAATAGTATAGTATAGTAAAGTGCATTATAGAATAGTATGGTTTGGTATAGTACAGTACAGTGTATAGGATAGTGTAGTACAGTGTAGTGTTGAATAGTATAGTATAGTGTGGTAAAGTGCATTATAGAGTAGTATGGTTTAGTATAGTACAGTACAGTGTATAGGATAGTGTAGTACAGTGTAGTGTTGAATAGTACAGTGTGGTAAAGTGCATTATAGATTAGTATGGTTTAGAATAGTACAGTACAGTGTATAGGATAGAGTAGTACAGTGTAGTTTTGAATAGTATAGTATAGTAAAGTGCATTATAGAATAGTATGGTTTAGTATAGTACAGTACAGTGTATAGGATAGAGTAGTACAGTGTAGTTTTGAATAGTATAGTACAGTACAGTGTATAGGATAGTGTAGTACAGTGTAGTGTTGAATAGTATAGTATAGTGTGGTAAAGTGCATTATAGAATAGTATGGTTTAGTATAGTACAGTACAGTGTATAGGATAGTGTAGTACAGAGTAGTGTAGAATAGTATAGTAAAGTGCATTATAGAATAGTATGGTTTAGTATAGTACAGTACAGTGTATAGGATAGAGTAGTACAGTGTAGTTTTGAATAGTATAGTATAGTAAAGTGCATTATAGAATAGTATGGTTTAGTATAGTACAGTACAGTGTATAGGATAGTGTAGTACAGTGTAGTGTTGAATAGTATAGTGTGGTAAAGTGCATTATAGAATAGTATGGTTTAGTATAGTACAGTACAGTGTATAGGATAGAGTAGTACAGTGTAGTTTTGAATAGTATAGTACAGTACAGTGTATAGGATAGTGTAGTACAGTGTAGTGTTGAATAGTATAGTATAGTGTGGTAAAGTGCATTATAGAATAGTATGGTTTAGTATAGTACAGTACAGTGTATAGGATAGTGTAGTACAGTGTAGTGTTGAATAGTATAGTATAGTGTGGTAAAGTGCATTATAGAATAGTATGGTTTAGTATAGTACAGTACAGTGTATAGGATAGTGTAGTACAGTGTAGTGTTGAATAGTATAGTGTGGTAAAGTGCATTATAGAGTAGTATGGTTTAGAATAGTACAGTACAGTGTATAGGATAGTGTAGTACAGTGGAGTTTTGAATAGTATAGTATAGTATAGTATAGTGCATTATAGAGTAGTATGGTTTAGAATAGTACAGTACAGTGTATAGGATAGTATAGTACAGTGTAGTGTTTAATAGTATAGTGTGGTGAAGTGCATTATAGAGTAGTATGGTTTAGAATAGTACAGTACAGTGTATAGGATAGTGTAGTACAGTGTAGTGTAGAATAGTATAGTATAGTGTGGTAAAGTGCATTATAGAGTAGTATGGTTTAGAATAGTACAGTACAGTGTATAGGATAGTGTAGTACAGTGTAGTGTAGAATAGTATAGTATAGTGTGGTAAAGTGCATTATAGAGTAGTATGGTTTAGAATAGTACAGTACAGTGTATAGGATAGTGTAGTACAGTGGAGTTTTGAATAGTATAGTATAGTATAGTATAGTATAGTGCATTATAGAGTAGTATGGTTTAGAATAGTACAGTACAGTGTATAGGATAGTGTAGTACAGTGGAGTTTTGAATAGTATAGTATAGTATAGTATAGTATAGTGCATTATAGAGTAGTATGGTTTAGAATAGTACAGTACAGTGTATAGGATAGTGTAGTACAGTGTAGTGTTGAATAGTATAGTATAGTAAAGTGCATTATAGAATAGTATGGTTTAGTATAGTACAGTACAGTGTATAGGATAGTGTAGTACAGTGTACTGTTGAATAGTATAGTATAGTGTGGTAAAGTGCATTATAGAATAGTATGGTTTAGTATAGTACAGTACAGTGTATAGGATAGTGTAGTACAGTGTAGTGTTGAATAGTATAGTATAGTGTGGTAAAGTGCATTATAGAATAGTATGGTTTAGTATAGTACAGTACAGTGTATAGGATAGTGTAGTACAGTGTAGCACAGTGTAGTGTAGAATAGTATAGTATAGTAAAGTGCATTATAGAATAGTATGGTTTAGAATAGTACAGTACAGTGTATAGGATAGTGTAGTACAGTGTACTGTTGAATAGTATAGTATAGTGTGGTAAAGTGCATTATAGAGTAGTATGGTTTAGAATAGTACAGTACAGTGTATAGGATAGTGTAGTACAGTGTAGTGTAGAATAGTATAGTATAGTGTGGTAAAGTGCATTATAGAGTAGTATGGTTTAGAATAGTACAGTACAGTGTATAGGATAGTGTAGTACAGTGTACTGTTGAATAGTATAGTATAGTGTGGTAAAGTGCATTATAGAATAGTATGGTTTAGTATAGTACAGTACAGTGTATAGGATAGTGTAGTAGTGTAGTGTTGAATAGTATAGTATAGTGTGGTAAAGTGCATTATAGAATAGTATGGTTTAGTATAGTACAGTACAGTGTATAGGATAGTGTAGTACAGTGTAGTGTAGAATAGTATAGTATAGTGTGGTAAAGTGCATTATAGAGTAGTATGGTTTAGAATAGTACAGTACAGTGTATAGGATAGTGTAGTACAGTGTAGTGTTGAATAGTATAGTATAGTGTGGTAAAGTGCATTATAGAGTAGTATGGTTTAGAATAGTACAGTACAGTGTATAGGATAGTGTAGTAGTGTAGTGTTGAATAGTATAGTATAGTGTGGTAAAGTGCATTATAGAATAGTATGGTTTAGTATAGTACAGTACAGTGTATAGGATAGTGTAGTACAGTGTAGTGTAGAATAGTATAGTATAGTGTGGTAAAGTGCATTATAGAGTAGTATGGTTTAGTATAGTACAGTACAGTGTATAGGATAGTGTAGTAGTGTAGTGTTGAATAGTATAGTATAGTGTGGTAAAGTGCATTATAGAATAGTATGGTTTAGTATAGTACAGTACAGTGTATAGGATAGTGTAGTACAGTGTAGTGTAGAATAGTATAGTATAGTGTGGTAAAGTGCATTATAGAGTAGTATGGTTTAGAATAGTACAGTACAGTGTATAGGATAGTGTAGTATAGTGTAGTGTTGAATAGTATAGTGTGGTAAAGTGCATTATAGAATAGTATGGTTTAGTACAGTACAGTACAGTGTAGTACAGTGTAGAATAGTATAGTAAAGTTTGTACATTTATCTTTTATTTTAATGTTTTTTAAATTTATTTAGTTTTAATTTGTTTTTTAATTTTATATATATATATAATAGTATATATACTATTGGCAATACTGCATTTAAAACAATCATGCCAGTAAAGTACTTTGAAATTGAAAATTAAATATAGAAAATGAATATAGATTATGGTCAGTCCTTGAGTTAGGATTTGTGTTTCTCAAAGTTTTAATATTAAAAATTAACCACATTAGACAGGCATAAAAATGCACTCCATACTGTATATACAGGACAAGTGGTGTTCATGTCAAGATGGGAAGAAATGGCTCATTTTGCCAGTTTAACTAATGTCTGTGTTGAGGACTTATGGGAATCTGCAGCATAGATTCATTTTTGCCCACCAACTGTTCTCCTCAGAATACTGGACGCACATTACTCATGTCCTGCACACTGAACAGGGGCTAAAGACTATTTACTGTCTCTAGTTTTTGTAATGCTTTCTGGAACTGGTCATTAAATCATTTTTTTTTATTTAGACACTTTCCTCTCTGGTTTATGCTGACATTACATTTAATCTTAACACATAGTGACATTTATCTCTAATGTAATATATATATATACACTGGCAGCCAAAAGTTTGTAATAATGTACAGATTATTGTCTTGTTGGGCACTTCTCACACACCTTACAGTCTAGCTGATCTCACAAAAGCTCAATGTGGTTGAGATCCATAACACTCTTTTTCAAAAGTGTCTTTTTCTTTGCAGTTCTTCCCATAAGAGTCTTCTCTTTACTGTTATACATGAAACTGGTGTTGAGCGGGTAGAATTCAATGAAGCTGTCAGCGGAGGACATGTGAGACGTCTATTTCTCAAACTAGAGACTCTGATGTACTTATCCTCTTGTTTAGTTGTACATCTGGTCTTCCACATCTCTTTCTGTCCTTGTTAGAGACAGTTGTGCTTTGTCTTTGAAGACTGTAGTGTATACCTTTCTATTAAATCTTCAGTTTTTTGACAATTTCAAGCATTGTATAGCCTTCATTCCTCAAAACAATGATTGACTGATGAGATTCTAGAGAAAGCTGTTCCTTACTTTTTCTTTTCTTTTCTTTGTTGTTGCCATTTTTGACCTTATGACATGCCAGTTTATTGCATACTGTGGCAACTCAGAAACAAACACAAAGACAATGTTAAGATTAATTTAATGAACCAAATAGCTTTCAACAGTGTTTGATATAATGGCAATTGATTTTCTAGCACCAAATGATCAATTTAGCATGATTACTCGAGGATAAGGTGTTGGAGTGATGCTGCTGTCTAGATTTGATCAATAATGACTTTTTTCAAATAGTGATGGTGCTGTTTTTTACATCAGTAATGTCAAGATTAAGATTTTTCCCAACTAAGCACAGTTTGGTCAGCCATGAAACAGCACCCCTGGAGCAGATAGGGTCAAGGGGCTTGAGCCCCCGACCTTTCAGTCAGTAACCCAGAGCCTTAACCGCTGAGCTACCACTGGCCTGAAAAATTTCACATATCCCATCTAATCTGGGGTCAGAGCACAGGGTCAGCCATGATACGGCGCCCCTGGAGCAGATGGGGTAAAAGGCCTTGCTCAAGGGCCCAACAGTGGTATCATGGCAGTGTTGGGGCTTGAACCCCTGACCTTCAGGTCAGTAACCCACAGCCTTGACCACCAAGCCACCACTGCCCCGTCCTGACTATACTTTGTGACCAGTCGAATGTCACTTTGGTGAATTAAAGTACCAATTTCCTTCCAAAACAGCAAAATCTGTACATTATTCCAAACATTTGGCTGCCAGTGTGTATATATATATATATATGTATGTATAATTTTTTACAAAAACGTTAGTGGTTCATGCTATAAGTGCTGTTTAGGATGAATCGTGTTTTAGAATCTTCACACTGACGTTTGACAGGTTTTGACCTTCCTAAATTGACGTCTTATTAAATGTTTATGAAATCCATTTCTTCCAATATCTGATATCTGTCTCGGGGAAATGACGTGATAAATGTGCTTTTTATATTTTGCTTTGAAAAATCGATCCTTCTAATATGCTTCTAAACATGCGTCCTCCCGCCAGCTTCGTTTTAGACACTAGAACAGTGTCGTTCTAGAACAAACAGTCTATTCCATCAATCACGCAGTCTATAATTGAAATATTGAGTTGAAACAATCCTTGAAGTCAGCCAGTGACCCCTGACTGTAAAAGTATCCCAGTCTCAAAGGTTATTCAATACCTAATTACTCTCATAATTTAGTAAGAACACAGTCTGACATATTGATTTGTCATTACTGTAAATAATACAGTCACACTGGAAGTGGAGTTGATTTTTCTGTGGCAGTTTTACAAAAGTCAAACTTTAAACCCCAATGTGACACATTTGTCAGCCACAGCAACATGATAAAAGTCCTAAATTGACCTAAAATGACCTTTGGCTTTGGTTATTTTTTTTATGAACCCTCACAACACAGGAAGTTAACAGTTGAATCGCCTTGTTCAGTCAGGGTGGTGGAAAATTGTATACAATGGGTAGTAAACCTTTATCTTTTCTATTCACCAGGTTCAGTGTGGGAGAAATCAATACGACAGATTGGTTTCGAGAGGTGAGTCCAAGCACGCACTTTTATCACAAGCCTGTGAATTGCCTGAGAAATGTTTTATGAATTTTTCAGTTTATGCTTGTTTATAAAACTCTTACTTTTTGCTCTTGTGAATGTGAAAGGTTTTTAATTGAAACAAGTTTTACAACCAGTTTTTATAGCAGGACACAAAACCTACAACAAACACTGCACAAAACAACCTTGATTATTGATTCAGTTTTATATCGAAAGCATTGATGGGGAAAAGGACAATGCGTCTCATTAATTTCTAAATGTGTTTTAAAGTTGCATATTTATACGAGCAGAAAAAATAATGCACAAAAGTTCTGCTGCATAGGCACATACATTTGTTTTTATTTTCAATTTAGAGATGGGAACCATTAGAAATTTAACGAAGTTCCTCTTAATGATTCTGGTGCCTTAACAGTTCCATTAACGATTTGTTTTGTACATTTGAGAAAGAAATATCTGGAAATAATAAATGTAATTTAAATAGACTAATTAAGATGTTTATGCATTCTATTTATATTATTATAAAACACAATTGAGTATCTTTGACAACATATTGTCATGTCAACAATTATCCAGTAATTACTCTGATTCACTGGTCTTGATTTATGCTTCACGAGGTAGATTCAAAATATTCGGCTCATAAGAGGCATTAGTCTGGGATTCAGGCTACACTGGTCACCCTGTATGATTGAAAAGAACCGGGTCATAAGAGACATTTGTTTGGTAATCAGACTACACTGGTCAAACTGTATATTTCACGCTATAGATTTAAAATAACCAGCCCATGAGAGTCATTTGTTACAGAATCGGTCTGCACTGGTTGTACTGTATGCTTCATGCTATAGATTCAAAAGAACCGTCTTGTAGGAGTCATTTGTACAGGAATTGGACTACACTTGTCGTGTTGTGTGTTTTACGCTACGGATTCAAAATAACCAGCCCATGAGAGTCATTTGTTATGGAAACAGACTACACTGGTCACAATGTATATTTCACACTATAGATTTAAAAGAACCAGCTCATAAGAGTAATTTGTTCCAGAATCGGTCTACACTGGTCATACTGTATGCTTCATGTTGTAGATTCAAAAGAACCATCTTGTAGGAGTCATTCATTCAGGAATTGGTAGCGCTGGATGTTTCGCACTGTAGATCCAAAATAATAGGCTCATAAGGGTCAATAGTTTGGGAATCAGTCTACACTGGTCACACTGTACATTATGAATCAAAAGAATCAGCACATAAGAGTAATTTGTTCGGGAATCGAACTTCACTGGACTCGCTTTATGTTTCGCACTGTAGATTCAAAAGAAGTGACTCATTAGAGTCATTTGATCCAGAATCAGTCTGCACTGGTCACACTGTATGTTTCATGCTTCAAAAGATTCAAGAAGATTCAAAAGAACCATCTTGTAGGAGTCATTTGTTCAGGAATTGGACTACACTTGTCACGCTGTACGATGGAAATGAACCGGCTCGTAAAAGTAATTTGTTCGGGAATCAGACTACACTGGTCACGCTGTATGATTGAAAAGAACCGGGTCATAAGAGTCATTTGTTTGGGAATCGAACTTCACTGGACTCGCTTTATGTTTCGCACTGTAGATTCAAAAGAACTGACTCATTAGAGTCATTTGTTCCAGAATCGGTCTACACTGGTCACACTGTATGTTTCATGCTTCAAAAGATTCAAGAAGATTCAAAAGAACCGTCTTGTAGGAGTCATTCGTTCAGGAATTGGACTACACTTGTTGTGTTTTATGTTTTACATATTTAAAAGAACTGGCTCATAAGAGTAATTTGTTCCAGAAATGTTTCATGCTGTGGATTCAAAAAAATCATCTTGTTGAGTTTAGCCATAAAACATTTGTCACCATGAGTGAATCACATTTAAAAAATTGTTAACGTGTCAAATTTTATTGAGCAGTGCAGCCTAATGCAACTGATGCCATAGGTAACTTGGAAAAATAATTTGCGGCTTTACTTCACAGGATATTGCTCGCCAATGCGCTTGTTTAAACCTTTAGCACTTGTGGCCTTCCGAACACACACAATCACTTAAAAATGTGTAATGGCACACACATAAGAGGGATATGTTTTCGATTTTAAGTACCTCAGCAAACAGAAACAGATAAAATTACACTCCACTTATGCCTGTGGCTAGCTGTCTGCCATCCACTAGCGTGGCTCCAAAATTTACCTTCCAAACCAACGGTTTTCAGTGATGAACATGAAACCCAATTAAACCTGACCCACTGTTGACAGCCCGATTTTTCAAAGCCTACCTTGATGTTAGTGTGCGCTCGGCTGACTGTGATTCTATTAGGTGCGGTTTCCTAAGTACGGGAATCTCAGACATGCACCTTTTTCCAAGCAGCGCTGGTCAGATGGCTAGATTCACCATAAGTGGCAGGAAGCTCGGCTGTTTATGATCCTAATTGGCCTGTTAGTAGAGCAAAGGCATTTATCCATAACATAACGGCGCACTGACGCCTCTCTGCTCTTTGGGCTGGTAGGGAATCATGGGAGAAATGTGAAACACAGGAGCGAAATGGACGACATCAGGAAAGTTTTGGGGAAAATTCAGCTCTTTTAAACGGCTTGATCTCATGAAAATCGCGTGACTGGTGACAATTTTGCAAATATACATCACCTGGTTCGTTACATGTATTGGGGACATTCTGAGGTGAAATGTCCACAGAGTGGCGCTAAAAGCAAGTAACATTTTCTACTAAACGGATGAGGTATCTAAAGTAATAGTTCACCCAAAAACTATAATTCTCTCATCATGTACTCACCTTTATGCCGTCCCAAACTCGTAAGACTTTCTTTCTTTCACAGAACGAAAACGCAGATATTTTGATGGAGATATGATGTGACTATATCCATACAATGCAAGTTAATACAATGCCCCAAAAAGCACATAAAGGCAGCATAAAAGTAATCCATATGACTCATAGTGGTTTAATCCATGTCTTCTGAAGTGACAAAATGATGTACACCTTTTCCACTATTAATCTCGATATATATATATATATATATATATATATATATATATATATATATATATATATATATATATATATATATATATATTTCTCCGGATAATGTTTATTGATGAGGAATCAAAAATAAATACAAAATATCAGTTAGTAACTATCGGCACTGATTAATCAGCAAAGCCAATATATCTACCTTTAGTTTGGTCTAGATAAGTTTGTGTACTCAAAATCGTATTGTATGTGACTCCAACAAACACATCAGGTGTGCAGTGGTTTGGGCACCACTATTTGAGGGTGAAATCTCTTAGTCATATTTCTAGATAAATGCATGGAAAATATATAAAAAGTTCCATTCATGTTTATGTTAATGATTTAGTTCCCCTGAATCAACCTTGACTGTAATTCCTAACTGAATGTCGTCTAAATGCATGAATCATTCCATACATTTGAGATTATTGCATTCACCTTATGTTTAACTTTATACTTGCCTTCTCTATAATTTAATGGAGCCTGCATCCAAATTTTGACAAGAGCCACATTCTCCATGCATATAAAATATATAAATATGCCTACATTCAACAAGGACGCAGTTAATCCACAAAAGAAAATCAACTTCTTATGAATTTGCTTTCTTTGTTTATATCACTGATGCTTGAGAGAACTGACTATATAATAGGACGCAGAAGGTGCAATAACCGGAGAAGAACCTCAGAATTAAATTGCACTTGTCCCAGCCCACTTGCACTTAGACTGTAGCGCATGCTTGCACGAAAATACCCAAAATTCATCGCCATTTCCACTGACTTTGCGCATGTGACTTATAGCTTAGTTCTGTGCTTAGCAATCTCAAAAAAGGGCCCATAATGTCCGAAGTGCAGACATTTGCGGGACGAGTTAAACATCAACGTTTAATTTAGGGTTAAGGGTTTGTGCATATGAGTAACCCTAAGTTAAAGAAAAATAGCAATAGTAATACTTGCTTTAGTAATCTTCAAAATAATAATATTGGCACTTCAATTCAAACATTTCAAAACTTATTTTGAACGACTCAACCCATCACAAGCTTGGAAAACACCGTTGTGGAAGTTTTAGAAGAACCCAGTATGTGTTTTAAGAGAATTATTTATATTCCTTTAATATGGTGCAAGCTTGATTTTATTGAACTGGGTGGAGAAGCACATAAAACAGTGTTTTCTAGTGCACAACAGATGTGCCAGATGTTCAAACTGAAAAATGCTGGCGGAATAATCTGCATTCTCACAGATGTTGTGCGGTTTAACAGGGACTCTGGCGATGCCCATGGTCGTTCGTTTGTTATAGATGCATTCACCTGGAACAGGTTACAGTAAATGCTGGGAGTCTCGTAAAGACAAACATTTCTCTGTCAAATAGCCTGAATACATTTTCAAGGAAGAAACATCAAATGTGCAAATTATGTAGAATGTGTGTGTGTGTGTGTGTGTGTGTGTGTGTGTAGTGTTATTGGTGCAGATGCTGGCAACGGTATCCGAGTTTTCTTCCCGGACATCGGCATGTTCATGGCGAGTCTGTCAGTGTGGCTGCTGTGCAGAAGTCTGGTGCAAAAACGGCCAACCGAGGAGATGGCACAGGACAACCATGAGTTTGAGGCAGAGGAACAGGTGCGTCAGAGTTACTGCATACCTCAAACACACACATGCACACAACATAGAGAACATGTGCTGTCCAGACCAGAATTACAGGAATGTCAGCCAACACCCCTGATATTCGTATGGACCAGATGACCAAACAGGCACTCTCCCTGTTGGGCCAGTGCAATCTCACATCTATTGTACATGTGTTTTTATTCCATGCAATCTTACAGATTTCGCTTTCTTTTATGTATTTTGAATCCTGTTCCTTAAAATTGTCGGCAATCTAATGTTGTTTAGCTGGCTAACGTAGCATAAAATTTGTCGAAATTGCGTGAATGAATAGTAACTAATCTTGGAAGCATGTGTTGAAAAATATTGTTGAGGAATTTTCCGACAAAAGTGTGTTTTTGAATAACACTGTCATGAAGTTATGCCTTACCTGTATCATGTATTGCTATTATTTCTAATTAAAATTTTTATTGTAAATACATTTTAATTTTAAAGATATTTTTTTTCTTGCACATACGGATACTGTATATTGTTAAAAATGACTTTATACTATATAATAACTATAACATATGTATGTATATTTAAGTATACGTAAGCTAAGAGCCCCTTCTCCCCTCGCGGTCAGCGGCTGTTCCTCCGCTTCCAGGCGGCTGGGCTCCTCGTCCCCCGGCAGATGGCCGCAGCCGCTCCGTTGGGGTGGACGGTAGTGGCGAGAACTCTACTATGGCGTATCCCTCCTCCTTCCCAGGTTTTTCACACCAGTGTAACAAGGAATTTAGATGGGCAAGGAGGAGGCGAGAACCGGCTTGACAATAAATAATAGTTTAATAATAAACTTAAAACAATATACACAAACACACACATGACGGACATGTCCGTAAACGATCTCTCTCTCCCGCACCATCCTCTGCGATCGGCCTTTATCCCTCTCGGAGGCTTGATTAGCCTGATACGGGACCGGGTGTGTATCATCATGACCCGACCCCGCCCTCCGCCCTGCCACATTATGCAATATCTTGACATAATATTAATTGATCAAATGTAGAATTTAAACTTTTTTAAAAAGCTCAAACGTGATAATATTAATGATGACAAACAAGTCCCTTATATATATGTCATAGAGCAGCTTTCATTGCGACCCCTCACATTTCTGTTCAGTTACATCGCAAGTCTTTTTGAAGGTTTATTTGTTTGTTTTGAACTCCTGTTATTTGAACTTTGATGATTTATATTTTGTCTCGGAGATCTTTACGTCTGATACGAAATTATAATGTGCATTTTGAAAAATAATCTGTCATACTTTGCCATTAATGGGGCAGATTCACTAAACAGTTACAGTTGTGTTACTTTTGCACGTGCTATTTCAGCGTCTTATTCACTAACCGCCCACAATCACATTTAGCGGGTGCAATCGGTGCTGAAATTGCACTGCATCTTCAATATTTAAAGAAAGTCATTGTCACTCCTTTCCGTGCAAACACGCCTCCATTCTATGTAAATTAGGCTCATTAAAGATTGTGTTTCATTCACAAAACTCCCCAGTCAGGGTGGGTCAAATAGCGCATGCAAATTGAGTTCAGCAGCGATTGTGTGGGTGCGTTTACACCGTTGCCTGAGCTGCATAATTCCTTTAGTGAATCGGTGCTAAACGAGTGCAGTTAGCACGTACAATTCATACTTAGTGAATCTGCCCCTAAGTGAAGTTGAATTGTGAGCCTCATACATGTATATTGAACTGAATAATTACTTTTCATGGGGGCTAATGCTAGTCGTTAATTCCATGGGGTCTTCAATATTTTCAAGATGGGATGTAGTCTTCAATAGTATTCTGGTATGTTGATTGTTCTTTTGCTGTGAGGGTGAGAAGGTGTGATGAGAGAAGACATCTTTATGGAGAGTTTTAAAGAACAGCTTTGTGCCGTATAGCTAAACGTTTACTGGTTTTTAGCAGTATGTGCTACCGCTAACAGGAGGCTGTTTCCTGTGCTGTTGGCCACACATATGGTGCATTTACAACACTGGTTGGGTTTATTGTTTGTTTGTGAGAGATTTAGAGATCAGGGTTAATCCACAACAGATCCAGAGCAGGTACTACATAGAATGAAATACTAGCATACTGTGAACTGCTTACTGGGATGTATATTCTGTATACTGTCTAAAATATATTTTATTGTTTTTTAAAAGTATGTATGATGCCACAGCAATCATTTATCAGAGCAATATGCTGCACTGGTGTTCATTTATCTCGCTACGTAGCATATTTCATTTTTAAAAATGCCGTCCAATTTACATCTTGCAAATAAAAGCAGTTCTATCAGGAAGACTTGCAGACTTGAGAGAAATTTAAGATGACATTTATTTGATGAATATAAAACAGAAATGTAATGTCTCTCTTTGGCACAAGCCCCGTCTGGCGGTCCGAAGAAGTTGTACTCGGAACCATCATATCCTGCTGGAGATAGGAGGCAGGGGCGAGGAGCCTATCCCCGTGCAGGACGGGACTCAACAGGTGGTGGTGGGGTGGTGGAGGTTGCCGTGTTCGAACACTGAAACAGCAATGTGATATATTGTTAGCCTATATGTTATTGGCTAGGAGTTACCCAGCTAATGGTGCGATGATGTACAGCTGCTAGTCTTCCCGCTAGAACTACGCTGCGCTTAGATGAATCTCACAGCTTTGATCCAACTGTGTGTAAAAATATACAGCTTATGATAGTCAGATGATATAATGAGTTAAGCAAGAATAGCAGGTTTAATTTAGTGAGTGACATCCGGTCATCTAGGAAATCTGTGCCATTCTGAATTCAGCCAGTAAGTCAACATTGGAAATGGAAGCTAAAGTTGAGCCCATTGCATGGTGAGATAATGTATGTTCTGGTGGTCTGTGTTCTAGTTATATACTGCACATCTGAGCAAATGTAGCAGTTCAACAGGTCATTATGCATACTGAAAATGTGCAAACTCAGGGTACTGTGCATACTGTATTCTACAAAAGTAGTATGAGTAGCAGAAAATAGAATTTAAATGAGAGGTAAACCGATATATCTGGTTTACCCTTAAATTGGTGCCTATTGTTGTTGTTTTTAAACTATCGGTTATCAGCAGGTTATATGCTGATAGTTGCTGATAGTTTTTTTTTCCTTTCTTTTTTAACTTCTTTGTCTTCTTTATTTAAATTTAGAACAGAGGTGATATAAAAACTATCACTGACACCTCATCGGGATTATTTAAATCTGTCATCACTGACAATATACATCCATAATTTTATCTTCACTTCGATCCATATTTATTTTGGATGTGCATAATCAGAGTAGTATACATATTGTATATTACAAAAGTAGTTAGAGTTGTAGAAAATAGAATTGATATTTGTGGTTAGCCGATATATCGGTTTTACCTATATTTAAATCTGTCTTCACTGACAATATTCATCTATATTTTTATCCTTACTTCAATCCATATATTTTTAATTTGATTTGATAATCAAGTGTTTTAAATTAAAGCGAGGGCATGCAAAGAAATATTTTATAATATTGAAACCTTCCTCCCTTATTAAACCTCATCTGGTTTTATATATATATATATGTATATGTATATTAGTGCTGTCAGTCGATTAAAATTTTAATCATGATTAATCACATCATTTTTCAGTTAATTGCAATTAATCACCGATTTAAAAACTGCTGAAATTTTCCTTATATATATATATATATATATATATATATATATAAGGAAAATTTCAGCAGTTTTTAAATCGGTGGGATTATATATATATATAATAAAATATATATATATATATAAAAAGGTCATCCTGAAAATGAATGAATATTTGGTAGTTATGATCAGGACTGATGTTTGTTAAAAAATGTACACATTGAAAGTGGAAAATAATCAATATATGCCAATATTCGTAACGTAAATTTGTACAATATGCTTATGGCTTATTAAAACGTGTATGAATTCATTAATCTGCATATTAAAAAAAAGCTTTATAAATGCATATCAAAAGTGATGGTAAACTTTAGAACAAGATCTGTTGTTGCTTATTTAGATAATATGTATTTATTTTTAATGTACGCTATTTGTTAGTTTGCTTTTAATTAAAGCATATTTTTCTAATGTATGCAAATAACCTTCCCCTCATTAATTATTTATAAATCCTTACAATCTGATATGTGTATACTGTATGATATATTTAACATCATATTAGTTATTAATATTATTAGTTATTAGTATTAATCTTCTTTTCCATCATAAATAATAAATGTATATGAGAATTCCCATCATGCCCTGCAGCGAACGCAGGCCTGTTTGCTGTGTCTCTGTTCAGGAGGTGCTGGTGTGATTTGAAAACACAAATAAAAGACCCCCTTTTCCCATCTGTTCATGTCTTTTCTGGTAAAACCCCTCCGCATATGATCCACAGAGTCGCATGCGGTGTGTGCTGAAAGATTTATAACATTGTGAACACACCTTCCTCGTGTTTTATATCTGTATTCTAAAAGAAAATGATTCATTATTAAATTAAAAAAAAAAAAAAAAAAAAATTAAATTAATTAAATTATTTCACCATAATTTATGAAACAACTTTGAAAAAGATCCAATCTTTCACTACTTTAACAATATGACAGTTTTCATCATTCTAAAAAGGAATGAGAGACCGCGTTGTAGGCTAAAGTGTGTTATTTGACACAACGTGCAACGTGCAGTTATATTCATAATATAGCATGACATCCAGTGTCTCTTGATTTAAAAAGAAGAAGAAGAAGAAGAAGAAGAAGGGAAAAGTGTTGTGTGATAAAATCAGGGATTTACAGGTGATATGGCGCTTACCATGTCATAGTGTTGATGATGTCATGATAACAAACATATTAATGGCTAAAGTCAGATAACATTGTATTCAGCACAAACTGGGTAATATAATATGTGAGCAACCTATGTGTACATGTTTGTATTTTTGAGAAAATAACGTTTATGCCTGGTTTTTGGCAAGTCATTGAATTAAGGCCATATAACACATACTCAACATTTGTCCACAATACTTTTTTGCTACAAAATGATGTGAAAACCATCCTGATCACTCATACAAAACAATATAGTAAATTAACTTTTGTAAGACACTTTTACTGTTAGAAATGTAATATATGAGGAGGTGTGAACTATCATGAATATTGATTGTAATTCACACCTGAGGGGACAAAAGTCCCCTCCCCTGGTCCCATCAATGAGGAATGCGACAGAAAGAGAATGAATATGAGGAAACTTACTGATGAAAGTCAAGTTTTAAGTTAAAAGAAGTAATCTGACTATACATATTCTTTACATAAAGACGTTACTTAATTTTAGACATACACTACCGTTTAAAAGAAGTCTCTTCTGCTCACCAAGACTGCATTTATTTGATCAGTGATATTGTGAACTCTTTTTACAATTTAAAGGAACAGTTTTCTATAATAAAAGTAGACCCTTTATAGTCTCTAATGATGTCTTACACTTATCTGTATGCCTGAAAATGATGCCGGCATGTTCGTTGACCCCAGAGGGTTAACAGCATTTTCCACCACCTTAGTTATCGGTATTGGAAAAATCCACTATCGGTCGACCTCAGATTGGGATTAATGATTATATCGCCCACACACAGGAGGAGGGTGACGAGAAAGTGGAAATTGACGACAATGATGATGAAATGCTCTTTGATGAAGACTTTGATGCAGAAGATGAAGCAGAGGAAGACGAGAGGGAGGAGGAAGACCTGGAGGAGGAAGAGGAAGAAGTGGAGGAAAGCACGAAGATGAAGATCCTGCGCAGAGTTGCAGGAGTGGCAAATAAACTAAAGGAGATCATCGGCAACCTCATCACAACCGCTGGACAGGTGGTGGTCACCATTCTGCTCGGTTTGACAGGTGAGATACCAACAAACATGTCTTTGATTGGATCAAGATCTCAATTATGTTTCATTTAGTTATCACCTTCATGTTAGATGTTTCTCCTAAAATTCCTTGGAAAAAATACAAGTAGACATCAATGGGACAATTGTTGACATACAGTAAGAGTATAAGAGCTATAACATTAATGGGTTGCAATTTCATGTCCCATGGGTTGGTTTTTATTAAAACTAGATTTAATTTTTTTTCTTTTGATCTATGGAGGTCACATTGCAAATGAATTGGAAACCTTTCACCAGGTCTTTGTCATTTATTTTTGGGACTTTACAAAAGCGTATTAAGTACAGATTGAACTGTTTTAGCCTTGTCGCAGACTCTTTCAATATTAAACTTTATAAATAAGCCATTATAAAAATACAAATTAAACTAAGAAAATCTGAAGAGGGAAATATACATAAACAATTTCAATATTTATTGTGTGAAAATTGTTTATTTTTCAAAACTTAAGACTGTCCGATTTCACCACACCAAACAGTTTTTTTTTAAGTTAGTGTACTTGTTAACCAAGTGGACAAAAGAGTCAGTGAAGAGAATACTTGAGATTAATTATGAGACAAGCGGGGTTTGGGTATCTTATCGAGTAAAGACGTTGACTACCACACAACCGGAGTTGCTAGTTCGAATCCAGGACGTGCTGAGTGACTCCAGTCAGGCTTCCTAAGCAACCAATTGGCCCTGTTGCTAGGGTGGGTAGAGGAAGGACGGATTACTGACCAGGCCAATGGACCGCAACCCCCTGGGCTTTAAGGTTGCACGATCTAGGTTGGTGGTCTCCCAGCTCGAAACACCACCCCCCCCCCCCCCCACTTTTGGGCAGGTATACGAAACCCCAAAACAACAATTGGAGGGGGGGCATTGGAGATAAATGGTCCCAGGGCCTTTGCAGTTCATAATCCGTCCCTAGGGTACAGTCACATGGGATAACCTCCTCATGGTCACTATAATGTGGTTCTTGCTCTCGGTGGGGCGTGTGGTGAGTTGTGCGTGGATGCCGCGGAGAATAGCATGAAGCCTGCACACGCATTAGGTCTCCACGGTAACGCGCTCAACAAGCCACGTGATAAGATTCACGGACTGACGGTCTCAGAAGCGGAGGCAACTGAGATTCGTCCTCCACCACCCGGATTGAGGCGAGTCACTACGCCACCACGAGGACTTAGAGTGCATTGGGAATTGGGCGTTCCAAATTGCGGAGAAAAAGGGAGAAAATAAAAAAACTAAAAAAATATGAGATAAGTGATAAAACTTTTTTAATTTTTTTAATGGGAATAATTATTAATCAAACTGTAATTTGCTAAATTGATTCAGATAGTGTGAAAACATCATCTGATTGTGTTTATTTAGGATACATAAAATGATAGCTTTGAAGTTAGCATAACATACAAATGTCATTTCCATCAACATCATTTCCAACACAGAATTGAATTAAACACAATACAGTATTTCAGATGTGCTTTAAATGACACTGTGCTGGGATGCATGTACAAACACTGTTGGACATTGTTACTAGACAGATTAAATAAACTAGTGCAAAAAATATGATTTTACTTTCCCACAAGTTGAGGATGCACTATAATATGGATATCACAGAGCAGATCATTTGGTCCTGCATGAAGAATTTGATATTTGAGTTCATATTGGGATTATGAATTTGGATTATAGACCGTGTCTTTCTGATAATATATCTAATTGTCTTCAGGTATGATGCTCCCTTCACTGACGTCAGCCGTCTACTTCTTTGTGTTTTTGGGTCTGTGCACATGGTGGTCGTTCTGCAAGACCTTTGACATGCTCCTCTTCAGCTGTCTGTGTGTTCTCATGGCTATCTTCAGTGCTGGACATCTAATCATACTTTATACTAACCAGTTCCAGTTCCTCCAGGACGCCATCAAACCCAACGACAGCTACATCAGGTCAGACACACACACACACTCAACTGATGTTCACATCGATTTCGCTTTTTTGTTTTGATTTGTTTTTTTAATTGTGTTCCTATGTAAGCATGTACTAGATGGATGTCTTTGACCGTTGTGCAGTGTCTGGTTGTTTTTAATTAGCGTCTAGCGAAAGAGTGCCATTATGTCAAGTTAAAAAGAATTTAAACTGTTAAAAAGGATCTCTAGACACCTGCTTTCTGTTAGATTAGTTACGCTGCATCTGGAGGTTTTTTTTAGTGCAAGAATTTGTTTGGTCCGAACGGCCCCAAGCTCTGTATTTTTTGTAAAGTTTAAATAAGAAAAAGATAAACATGCTTTAAACAAGGTTTATATATATGTATATATATATATATACATTAGGGCTGTCGATTTAATGTGTTAATTTAGTGCAATTAATTCTATAAAAATACTGTGTGAAAAAAAATTTATGCAATTAACCCTTGTGCAACCTTCGGGACATTTTTGTCTTTTTCATTTTTGTTTTTTCAATCATTTTGGCTGTGCTAATGCCAACGGCAAAAATTTAATTTCGGAGCCCTGGCTTCGAAATTTAAATTAATTTTTCCACCGGATGGCGCCATTTTTCTCATGTTTAGCCTATGGAGCAAATACATGCTTTTTACCTATTTTCAGTTTGCTGTATTATAGAGCACTGCAGGACAATTGAATAAATGATGCTGCTAATATTGTGTGTGTGTGTTGGTATGGATGTCAAAGTGTGTTTTGTATGTGTGTATTGAGAAGTGTGTGTGTGTGTGTGTGTGTGTGTGTGCGTGCGTGTGTGTTTGTAAAAAACAACAGTGGCATTATATAAACAAACTGGCATTTAAAGGGTTAAAATCCTGAAAATGAATGAATATTTGGTAGTTATGATCAGGACAGATGTTGGTTAAAAAAATTAACTCATTGAAAGTGGAAAATAATAATAATTACTTTTTTGACACAGACATTTTTGTCCTCTAAGAACCTCTGAGTAATAACCGTTAAAGCAGCAAAGAGCATTTAGAATATGATGATGTCATAAAGCCTTTTGACTGTTTACATTAAACAGTACTTAATTGGACGTTGCTTGTGTTATGATGCATTACACGCTTAAAAATAACCATAAATAGGGGACGTCTTATAATGTATTATAACTGTAGTTATAATCATTTATGAGAAGTTATAACTTATTATATGGTGTGTTATTATACATTATGTATACAGTATAATGCATTATAAATATGGGCTTCATAAAAAATGTTACCATTATTTTTTATGGTTACATTGTGCCATAAATACTGTCGATTGAGCTCAACTTGTATTGAACCCAGAAATATTAAAATATTACGCACAAATTTTCATCAGGGCATTATTAAGTAAATCCATCCCTCCACAAGAATATATATAGTCTCTGATATGTCAACTAAGGTTAATATTTAACCTCTACCCCTAGTACTCACACTGTGAGCAGTTGTTTGGTGTCATAGCTATATAAAGTAATATTGTGTATTTTAGCACGACTGAATCACTGTATTGACCAGTCAGCATCCATGATGAGAAATATCTGATTTGTAATAAAGCAATGCACCACACGAGGCAAGATTCATCCACCTAGTAATATAATTCAGTAGCCTTACTGAAGGCTGTTTACATTTGCCAAGCAACGTAGCAATTTTGTGCATTTATGTATGCGTAAACTGTTGGCTAGGACATTTAAAGCCATACCATTTTAAAAGCTCTGTTACTGTGCACACCCACAAATGGAGCTCTAACATGTGTATTTTAGCACCAGTTGTCCTTCGCCGGATATTTCCATCTGTTTTCTTAGATTTGTTCAGGATTAGCTGGTGTAAAGTAGCTGGTTATACACCGGTTGTGATCTGTAGGTGCTGATGGGCGTCACCACTCATGTGATTGCCCTTGACTTTCTAGATGGGTATTGATTCAAGAGATGTGGACTGTGTTGCCTTGCATTAGCTCTATGAATAGTAGAGTTGCCTTGTTTTAACTTCATTTCCGCCCTTTGTTTTGTCCCATGTGTTACTTGCCAGTATATACACTAGAGTTGGTTTTATGAGGAACGTAATGTATTGTTATGAATTATTTTGATTCAATGAAATCATATAAAAATAGTTCTTATACATATCAAAATAATCTAGTTATTTTTTTATTCCAGATTTCTATTATTACTGTTTAAAAGCAGTCTTGGTGTGAACAGTAGCAGTAGATGTGTGTGTGTGTGTGTGTGTGTGTGTGTGTCTGTGTGTGTGTGTGTGTGTGTGTGTCTGTGTGTCTGTGTGTGTCTGTGTCTGTGTGTGTGTCTGTGTCTGTGTGTGTGTGTGTGTGTGTGTGTGTGTGTGTATGCTCTACTTGAAAAACGACTGTGACCTAATTGTAGTTGATGACAGAATCGTTGCCTTGATCTAAGTGACTGTTGAACAACAGCGTTGATAGCCTTCACTTCAACATCACTTCCTGTTATTCTCTTAACATCGGCTGTGGTCACATGACCATTGCTTTCCCAGCTACAGCAAGATTAAGATGAAGAATTAGTGTCCCTTAAAGTCTACAGGAAATCAACATTGACCATATTTAATAATATACATTCCTGGTTTTATTTTTTAAGCAATTATTCACAGCTTCATATTCTAAAGAAAAAAATGGTCTTTGTTGTCTTTCATTAGAATATAATAACTTGCTCCATCTCTAAAATGAGGCGTACAGGCTATTGGTTATATTGATATATATATCCCTATATAGGGATTGTTGTGGGTCACATAGCTTTATTAAAATTAACAGAGAAATTTATTGTTAAGAAGCATTCATGTAATATAGAAAAAGAAGAGTTATTATTGAAAAACGTGTAAAGAGGGTGAACTTGACCTTTAACCTTTACATCCTGGTGAAAAAGCCTCCTCATCAGTATGTGCCGGCAGAGTTTCGGATAGAGAGCAGTCCTTCACAATCTACTGTAAACTCTCAGTCACGTCACAATTGCAAGTTATAAGTCGACGTCCCGTCCTACATTGTTTTTACTCATTACAATATTCTGTTTTGCTTGGTTGTGTCACATTAGAGAATAAAAATGGTTTGACTTTAATATTTCTTTCTTTTTTCATCTTTCTCCTTTCTTGTAACTTCCTCCCTCCCATCCTTCCTTCCTTTCTTCCCCTCTCTTGCTAACTTCCTCACTTTCTTCATTTGTACATTTGTTCATTCCTTCCTTCCTCTTTCTTGCTAACTTTATTCCTTCCTGCCTGTCTTCCTTTAATTTATTTTCTTTATCACTCCCTTCATACTTCCTTCCTTTCTTCCTTCTTTCCTATTTCTTGCTAACTTTCTTCCTTCCTTCCTTCCTTCCTTCCTTTCTTCCTTCCTTCCTTCCTTCCTTCCTTCCTTTCTTCCTTCCTTCCTTCCTTCCTATTTCTTGCTAACTTTCCTCCTTCCTTCCTTCCTTCCTTCCTTTCTTCCTTCCTTCCTTCCTTCCTTCCTACTTCTTGCTAACTTTCTTCCTTCCTTCCTTTCTTCCTTCCTTCCTTCCTTCCTTCCTTCCTTCCTTCCTTCCTTCCTTCCTTCCTATTTCTTGCTAACTTTCCTCCTTCCTTCCTTCCTTCCTATTTCTTGCTAACTTTCCTCCTTCCTTCATTCCTTCCTTCCTATTTCTTGCTAACTTTCCTCCTTCCTTCCTTCCTTCCTTCCTTCCTATTTCTTGCTAACTTTCCTCCTTCCTTCCTTCCTTCCTTCCTTCCTTCCTTCCTTCCTATTTCTTGCTAACTTTCTTCCTTCCTTCCTATTTCTTGCTAACTTTCCTCCTTCCTTCCTTCCTTCCTTCCTTGCTTCCTATTTCTTGCTAACTTTCCTCCTTCCTTCCTTCCTTCCTTCCTTCCTTCCTATTTTTGCTAACTTTCCTCCTTCCTTCCTTCCTTCCTATTTCTTGCTAACTTTCCTCCTTCCTTCCTTCCTTCCTTCCTTCCTATTTCTTGCTAACTTTCTTCCTTCCTTCCTTCCTTCCTTCCTTTCTTCCTTCCTTCCTTCCTTCCTTCCTTCCTATTTCTTGCTAACTTTCCTCCTTCCTTCCTTCCTTCCTTCCTTCCTTCCTTCCTTCCTTCCTATTTCTTGCTAACTTTCCTCCTTCCTTCCTTCCTTCCTATTTCTTGCTAACTTTCCTCCTTCCTTCATTCCTTCCTTCCTTCCTATTTCTTGCTAACTTTCCTCCTTCCTTCCTTCATTCCTTCCTTCCTATTTCTTGCTAACTTTCCTCCTTCCTTCCTTCCTTCCTTCCTTCTTTCCTTCCTATTTCTTGCTAACTTTCTTCCTTCCTTCCTATTTCTTGCTAACTTTCCTCCTTCCTTCCTTCCTTCCTTCCTTGCTTCCTATTTCTTGCTAACTTTCCTCCTTCCTTCCTTCCTATTTTTTGCTAACTTTCCTCCTTCCTTCCTTCCTTCCTTCCTTCCTATTTCTTGCTAACTTTCCTCCTTCCTTCCTTCCTTCCTTCCTATTTCTTGCTAACTTTCTTCCTTCATTTCTTCCTTCCTTCCCATTTCTTTCTAACTTCCTTCATTTCCTTCCTTCCTTCCTTCCCATTTCTTTCTAACTTCCTCCATTTCCTTCCTTCCTTCCTTCCATTTTTCCAATTTCTTGCTAACTTTCTTTTTCATTTCTTAATAAATTCCTTCATTCCCATTTCTTCCTTCCTTCCTTCCCATTTCTTTTTAACTTCCTTTTTTTCTTTCCTTCCTTCCTTAATTTCTTTTCTTCATTCCTTGCTTACTTCCTTCTTTCCTATTTCTTGCTAACTTTCCACCATCATTTCTTCCTTCCTTCCTTCCTTCCTTTCCTATTTCTTGCTAACTTCCTTCCTTCATTTCTTCCTTCCTTTCTTAATACCTTCCTTCTTTCCCATTTCTTTCTAACTTCCTCTATTTCTTTCCTTCCTTCATTCCTTCCTTCCCCTTTCTTGCTTACTTACTCCCTTCCTTACTTCCTTCTTTCTTTCCTATTTCTTGCTAACATTCTTCCTTCATTTCTTCCTTTCTTCCTTTCTTAATACCTTCCATCCATCCATCCTTCCTTCCTTCCTTGCCATTTCTTTCTAACTTCCTTTTTTCTATCTTTCCTTCCTTCATTCCTTCCTTCCTTTCCTTTCTTCCATTTTTTCCTTCCTTTTACAGTTTGTTTGGTATATCATCTATTGTTCGGACGGACTGTTCTTCTACCTGGAAGTTCACTGTTAATCCTGGTCTGCATTGGCATCATTTTGTCAACCCCATCATGCTTTTGCTCCTTTATTACACACTGGCAACCTTGATCCGTCTGTGGCTGCAAGACCCCACGATTATGGTAAGATTAGCATCACTTGTTTTTACATGCATCTTTCACTGTGACATTGTTCTGTTTTTGGCCGTCATCTTATGCTGGTCCAAAATTTGGGTCGTGACACACTTAAGAATAAAGCACTCACATATTGGAGTGTAATCAAATATTTTTGGATTATTTTAAGAACCCACCTAGCAAAACATATACATGAAGTTACAAAAACATACAATTGCAATACTTACATATTTAAATCGTACATTTACATTTATGCATTTGGCAGAGCTTTTATCCAAAGTGACTTACAGTGCACTTATTACAGGGACAATCCCCCCGGAGCAACCTGGAGTTAAGTGCCTTACTCAAGGACACAATGGTGGTGGCTGTGGGGATCGAACCAGCAACCCTCTGCTTACCGGTCCTGTGCTTTAGCCACTACGCCACCACCACACTATTCGCAGTGCTGCATGTTTGCCTGGAAAATATTATTGAGATCCAGTGAAATTGATTCATAGAACTGAGTAATTTCCTCATAAACGTCATATTAATGCCTCTCGGCAAACAACCGGTTTGATCTCTTCATCACTTTTTCACGCTCACTTCTGTCCTTCGCATTGCAGTTCAAAGGTTTATAGATCGATCAATACATGGCATCCTTTGAAATGGTACATGTATGTGCATATTGATCCATAGGCCTATAGGTTTGATTAGAGTTTGATTAGGATTTATTTTAATGACACCGTAAATCTGAGTGATGAATATAACTGGTGACATGACATCAAAGAGATATTGATGTTGAATCATAAACACAGTTACGCATTCATTCACTGCAATGATTAGTGCATTGTTTGATATGTCAGGGCTCTGATTTCATTTTATTTAGCTGTTGAATTTTCTTTTATAAGCTGCTCCGTGATGTTTGAATTCTATGCATTGTACTCACTGATGGTATTTCCCTGTTTATTGATGTTTTTCCAGGAGGAGAGTGAGGAAGAGGAGGAGGTGAATGAAGGAAATGAGACAGTTGCAGACATTGTTGGTCTAACGTCAGACATCAGGAAGCGTCTGCTCTGGTGGAAAGCCCATCAAAAAACAGAGGAACGAAACGTGAGAAAGCATCGAGTTTTTGGATGAATTTACACACTTTGATTCTGTCATCACTTATTCACCCTCGTGTTGTTGTTTCAAACCCATGTGGCTTTCTTTCTTCCGTGGAACACAAAATTAGCCTCATTGCATCCTTTTTCCATACAATGAAAATGAATGGTGACTGAGTCCAATATATTTCACTAAAGATTTAAAGTCATAGGGGTTTGAAACAACATGAGGGTGAGTCAAATATGACACAATTGAAGTTTTTTGGGAACTATGCCTTTACTTGGCAGGTAGTCATGTTGTCTTAAAAGCAACACATAGGGCGTCCAGGTTGTCTTAATCTCTAGTGTGTCCCAAAAAAAAAAAAATCTAAGTTTTTTGTTCCTGAGTGCTAGTCTCTATCTGTATTTTACTGTACTCAGCGCTGATGTTAGGGAACAATATAATGTTATCGATCCTCCTGTACACGTCAATACATTCACCTCGCCCCTGTCTGCTGTCTCTTTTCTAGCTCATCTCCACTCAGGACGGCTACAGTACCACTGAGGTTTGCACTCGTTGTGGTTTTGCGAAGTCTTATGTAACTCTGTGTCCACAAAACTGTAGACAAATATAGCGTTGATTGATTCAGGCTTTTTGTAGCTTGTGTTTGTGTATGTGGTACTCTTGGTGTGGCATGACTCTGTGGGTTCTGGGTGAAACTGTATCAACTATGTTCAGCTTTGGGGGAAACATATCCTAGTCACATTTCACCCCATAATCTAAATAACTTAGAAATTGCATTTTGCAATAAGGATATTATGTCCATTTTTAGGACCTTTTAGATTATTTGCATTGTGACATTTTTGTTGCAAAACAAGGTGTCCTTAGCTGCGATGTACTTTTACCATTTGATACAATGTACTTATATACATACATTTACATTTATTCATTTGGCAGAAGCTTTTATCCATGCAAAATACATGTTGTTGCATTGTAATTACATTTAAATACCTGCATTTAATTACATTTGTAGTTACACAGTTAACTTTACCCCTAACCCAACCTTTACCACAAAACCTAACTTTACATTTACATGTATGCATTTGGCAGACGCTTTTATCCAAAGTGACTTACAGTGCCCTTATTACAGGGACAATCCCCCCGGAGCAACCTGGAGTTAAGTGCCTTACTCAAGGACACAATGGTGGTGGCTGTGGGGATCGAATCAGCAACCTTCTGATTACCAGTTATGTGCTTTAGCCCACAATGCCACCACCACTCCATCCACAACTTTAACCCCTAATCCTAACCATAACCCTACCTGTACCTCAACATCAGTAGCAATAAATGTGGGAATTTTGCAGAACATCATGTAGTTACACAGTAAATGCATAGTCATGTATTTATTGTTAGTTCATAGTAGTTAAGGCCGTCTGATGTAAAGTGTGACCTAGACTATTTGTCTAACTGAGGATGGATGACTATCTAAGAGCTTCAAAACAACTTTGTAACCCTTTCCAGCTTTATGCAAAGCAACCTTCCTTGATCATTGGTCTTTTTTTTAGGCATGGTCCACTTCAGCAGATGCTTCATGTAAATAGCAAACTCAAAATGTTTAAGTGCTTTTTATATGTCAAAGTAGCTCTAACCCACACCTCCGATCTCATTTCATTAACCGGATGGCAGGTTTGCCAGATCCTGTCTCTAATAAGCTTTTGTTGACATCATTAGCCAAGGGGTTTACTTACTTTTTCCACAGCACTGTGAATGTTTAGTGGGATGTGTTCAATAAAGACATGAAAGATTATAATTGTTTGTATGTTGTTAGCTTAAGCACATTGTGTTTGTCTATACTTGTGACTTTGATGAAGATGAGATCACATTTAATGACCAATTCAAGCAGAAAACCAGCTAATTTTCTTCTTATTTCTTTCGATTTTGGGGTGAAATATGACACGGATATGCTCGAAAGGAGTTAAAGTGGTTGCCCATTTGATTTGTTACATTTATTTATCTTTAAACTATGAGTGTTGGTGGAATGCACATCGTCTTGCATGTTATTCATTTTTGTAGTTGTTCGGATATACTCAGAGATTTGCGTAGTGCTCTAATAGCATATGATGTGATCCATCTCTTGTGTAATCATTTCGTCTGTGTTTGTTATGAAGGTAGTGGTGGTGAACTTCAACGGGACATCATTGGACTATGTGTCTGCCGTGCCCAATGAAAATGGACCTGTCAGTCTGGACATTTACTCGACTCCACAGTACAAAGTTGATCAACCAACAGAAGCTGAGGGTAAGACACATCCATAAATATATATGTTATATTAATATGTTATAAATATTATTTCTTAAAGAAGTAAATATCATAACCTTGTTCCAACTTACAGTTCACTCTTCAGTAGTGGTGGCGCTAGGAGTTTTTCAAAGGGGTGGCCAGGCAGGGGTTGTCTGTGGTGGCACAGAAATGCTCAGGCAGCATTTTTAAATGGGGGGGGGGGGGGGGGGGGGTTATGGTGGCGGTTTGAGTGGATACAATGACACCCGGGACGGAGAGGTGCGGCGACCTTGGTGTGCTCACATGTTAAGCTTGTACATTTGTCCAGAGATGATTTCACCTCTAAAGAACTAAATTGAGGCCAGAAATGACCAAAAAAATGACTAAAACCGCTACTGCGAGTAGGGTGGCCAATGGGGTCACGGCCACCCCTGGCCACCCCCTAGCTCCGCCACTGCTCTTCAGTGTGCTTGAAAACTATTTAGTTTTACAACATAACTTAGTGCGGATAACTTCAAAATTACAATTAGAGTTAAAACTGTATTAACAAATAGTACGTAAAAGCCAATTGTTTGTCAGTTTCGTGTTGCCAGACTTTTGACTACCAGCATAAGATCTGAGTCATTTTGTAGCTTATTCTGGCCAAACACAGTTGGCCAGAATATGGACCCTTTTCGCACGTCCATGTTTGCGAAGCGGAAGTCGTCATAGTTGGGGGACCACAGCAAAATTTATTTTTGCTTGCCCGTTTGCTCCAACCAGGGCTGGACTGGGAAGAGAAACCTGGGATTTTACATCGCTGTCCTTTCCTGCTTATCGCGGCTCCGTTTGTGGTCCATTCTGCATAATGCGGTGGCTCATTTCAGCTCATTTCAGCGTTTCACGGCCGACCCACCGGCCCGCTCGGTTCTCCCAATGGGCACTACGCCCCTGATCGGCCCCAAAGTGCATCGGCCCACCGGGAAAATGCCTGGTATGCCAGATTACCAGTCCTGCCCTGGCTCCAACAGCAAAAGAAAAAAAAAATCAATGAATATGCTTTCACAGCTTTGCAAAAGAAGATGAACATATAGCGCTGGATGACAGCAGTAAGAAGAGAGAAACAGGCCAAATGTTCTGTCTCTCCCTCAGTAGCTCTGTTAGAAGCCTCGTCGTCGCTATGGTAACTGATTTTTTAAAACAAATTCCATATTCCGTTACAATACAAAGTACAATGTTCTAAGTTTACACAAAATATTTTAAAAATTGGAAATATAAAAAAGTTTGTTTCATTTACATTTTTAAAAGAAGGCGGAAACGCATCATAACAGGTCCGTGAAAAGGGTCCATATCGTCACTATTGCAATGATTTACATTTTTTGCTTTTTATTTGGCCATTAAGTTTCATAAAGAGCATCAGTAGTCTTAGGGTGTGTTCACTCTTGGCAGGTTTGGTTCGATTAAAACAAACTCTGGTGCGATTGCTCTGTTAGTGCGGTTCATTGAACAAGTGTGAACGCTGGCACCCGAACCTTGGGCACCAAACAAGCGGATTTTCTCACGTTGATGATGAAATCGAACCACAGTTCGGACCCAAACAATATGATGTCATAGACCAGCGAGGGCAGGGGAAGGGGGAGGAAACGAACTCGGGTTTGGTCCAAGCATTCGAACCAAGTATTTCAGCACCCTAGACTAATTTCAAGATCATTCAGGGTTGCACAATTAATCAAAATAGCATCAAAATGGTGATATGATGATATGATAAAAAGGCTGCGATTAAAGACAGATAAACATGGTCTCGGTTCAGAATAATCGTTGATGCGTTGTTCTGTGCACGTGCGGCACTCATTTGCGCTTGTGTTTTTAGTGCTTTTAGAGCAGTGCACATGCAAGTTATTATACATATCTATAACCATGGTGCAGTGTAAAAGAAAAGGAGGAGATGACAGCGTTTCACCAGATGTGGAATTTTCAGTGTCAAAATAAAAGCTCCAGCTGAAGGTGAAGTAAATTGGACAGAAAATATATGACTTGTATTTAAAACATGATCCTGTTAGTCATAAAAGTGATGAAAGGCAAGAGTTTAATGTATTATTGCCTCACACAGAAAAGACGGATGTGAGCACACATGAAGTCATGGACACACAGCTGGAGGAGGATGAAGAGGAGAAGACAGAGGAGGAAGAGCAGGGCGGACCCCCAAGTGCTCTTGTAAAAGTCTTCAAATTCATCATGAAGCAGAGCTACATCTGTGCTCTCATCGCTATGATGGTGAGGAGGTCAAAGGTTTAAGTTTGGAATAGTTTCCCCATTGAAAATTATGTCATCATTTACTCACCCTCATGTTGTTCCAAACCCATATGACTTTCTTTTTCCTGTGGATCACAAAAGGAGACGTTTTGGAAAATTTTAAAGCTTTTATTTTCCATGAAAGTAAGTTATATTGTCAAGCTCCAAAAACACACCACACAAATATATATATATATATATATATATATATATATATATATATATATATATATATTCTCAGAATCTTGATTAAGATTTGCAAAACATTCCTGTAATTTTATTATACTATAACTATAAATATATCAATCAACAGATAAAGTACCACAGACATTCTGTCATCTTATATGCATAAGATGTCACACTTACTGATATTGGCACCTGGTGGCCAAGGTTGGTACCATCATCTGCCCACACAGCTATCATGTGTTGCCCCTTGAAAAATGTGCCCTCCACCCTAACTATCAAATCTCATTTGCAGTTGCAATTTCAAATATGCATTGGGATTGTTTTGTATGCAAGAATGTGTCATGTGTGAACACCTCATTAAGTTGCAATTTTTTAATTGAACAAAAGAGAATCTGATTGGACGAGAGATGTTCACCATCTGACACCATCAGCACTCCAACGCTAAACTGTCCTAAACTAAAGTGTAAGAGTAATGCATATGTGTTTAGAGCTTATGAAGGCTATGTGTCTCTTTTTACATACATTTTTTTTTACATTACATATGTTAGCCAGCAGGTGGTGGCAAAATATAATTTTTGTGTGTAATATGAGCCAGTTGGTGACGTGAAGTGAATCCTTTAGTCATTGTTTACATACAATTTTACATAAAATTGCTCCATGATCGCTCGTATTCTTTACTAAAGCTAGGAAATAGCTTTAAACAGCATTAAATGAATAAACTTCACCATTAAGGCTCATCACAGCTGAGAGACACAACAGACTGATTGATTACAGAACTCAAGGTGCTTCCCTCTTACCGGAGTTTCCACATTGGATACATAATGCTTAAAATGGCGGAAGACATTGCGGTTTCTATAGGGAATGACTCGTGTGCACGGCTACCGCAAAATAGAGAGGAATAACCCGCTTGGATGCTATTTTACCACTGAGAAAGATGATCTTCAGAAAGCTGACAGCATCTCCGCTTGTGGCAACAGGTGATCGCACTCTCTCTCTCTCTCTCTCTCTCTCTCTCTCACTCTCTCTCTCTCACTCTCACTCTCTCTCTCTCTCTCTCACACACACACACACACACACACACACATCCATCCATCGTTGTTTATCCAATAACTTGTTTGAAACAGCACAAGCCGTGATACTATTTCAAATTTTTTACACATCATTTGTTTTGAACAGCAACGGCAAATTCTGATCGGTCGCACAAGAAAGTAGTTACTTGCACAAATGCGTTTTTATGACCTTACTCTTGTACTCTTTACCGTACAAATTATTTTTAAATTTACTTGTTCATCGAACTGTTGTATGAAAGCAATATCACACTCACAATCGTGCTATATGGCCCAAAATCAGCACTGTTGTGAAAACTGTTCCTGTGCCTGTTGGTTCTTGTGGTCAGTGCTCTGTAGAGCAGTCCAGAAGGCAACTGTTCAGAAAGGTAGTGGGCTGGGTGAGTGGGGTCCAGAGAGATTTTTCCAGCCTTTTTCCTCACTGTAGAAGAGTGCAGTTCTTGAAGGGAGGGCAGGGGGCAACCGATAATCCACTCAGCAGTTCGAACTGTACTTTGTATTCTTCTGATGTCCGATTTTGTAGCTGAACCAAACCAGACAGTTATTGAAGTGCAGAGGACAGACTCAATGACTGCTGAGTAGAACTGTTTCAGCAGCGCCTGTGTCAGGTTGAACTTCCTCAGCTGGTGAAGGAAGTACAACCTCTGCTGGGCCTTTTTCACAATGGAGTCAATGTGGGTCTCCCACTTCAGGTCCAGCGCCCAGGAACCTGAATGACTCCACTGCTTCCACAGTGCTGTTCAGAATGGTGAGCGGGGTCAATGTTGGGGTTTTCCTCTTAAAATCCACCATCATCTCCACTGTTTTGAGTGTTTTTAGCTCCAGGTTGTTTTGACTGCACCAGACAGACAGCTGTTCAACCTCCCTTCTGTATGCAGACTCTGTATTCCTGGATGAGGCCGATGACAGCATTGTCATCTGCAAACTTCAGGAGCTTGACAGAGGGGTCCTTGGTGGTGCAGTCAGTTCTGTGCAGGGAGAAGAGTAGTGGGGAGAGTACACATCCCTGGGGGGAAGTGTATTTCCCCTGTCTCACTAACTGCTGCCTATCTGTCAGAAAGCTGGTGTTCCACTGACAGATAAACATGGGAACAGAGAGTTGGTTTAATTTAGTCCGGAGAATAGCTGGGATGGTGTTGAAAGCCGAACTGAAGTTCACAAAAAGGATCCTTGCAAATGTCCCTGGTCTGTCCAGATGTTGCAGGATATGATGCAATCCCACGTTGACTGCATCACCCACAGACCTATTCACTCGATAAGCAAATTGAAAGGAATCTAGAAAGGGATCCATGATGTCCTTAAGGTGGGCCAACACCAGTCTTTCAAATGATTTCATGAACACAGACGTCAGAGCGAACGGTCTGTAGTCATTAAGTTCTGTGATTTTGAGTTTATTTTGGACAGGGATGATTGTGGAGCATTGAAGCAGCAGGGAACTTCACACTGCTCCAGTGATCTGCTTAAGCTGCGATGGAAATGCAAGTGTATCAGCAAATAACAAATCTAATTTTGCTCTGTTCCTTACACAAAGCTGAAGTATGACTCTGTACTGAGTTGTATAGACTATATTTATGGTGTGTGTTTGTCCTTTGTAAGAACTTGACCGGGAGACGGAGGAGCCTGGCCACCTGAGAGTGGAGGAACGGCCGCCAACTGCGAGGAGAGGAGGGGCTCCTAACTGTCCACCTGGAGCGGTCAGGGCTGCCAGGGGTGGAGGAGACCCCTACCAGCCGCTAAAACGCGGCAGGGTCAGAGAACCACTAACCGCGAGTGGGGAGGGGCTCCTGTCCAACCGCCTGGAGTGGGAGGATCGCTGCCAGTGGTGGGGTAGACCCCTTCCATCCACCGAAAACACAGTGGGGCATTTTGTCCACCAGGGGCCGGAGGACTGCCTCCGATCCGCCCAGGGAGGCACGGCTGCCATCCACTAGAAGGTTGGAAGAGTGGCCGAGGAACAAGCTACGGCATATCGGAGAACCGACGAATAAATTATAAAAAATTTTCTCTCTCTCCTCTCTCTGTCCCGCTGCCACTCTGCATTGGCATTTCCCTCTCTTTTTAAATATTATTATTATTATTATTATTATTATTATAAGCCCCTAATTTGGCTGATGAAGCCTGAGAGGGATAAGGCCGACCTGTCCGACACCTATGTGTTTGTGTTTGTCTTTTTGGTTATTAAAAAATTATTTATATTGTAAAGCCGGTTCTTGCCTCCTTTTTTCCAATTTACCTCATTACAATCACCAGCTAATTTAATTTATTTGGAAAAGAGCAACTCAGACATTCTGCATAACATCTCCATTTTTAATTCATGAACAAAATAAAAAAGTTGGAATGACAATGAGGAATGTTGGAATGAGGTCAGTGATGATGAACATTTTCATCTTTGGGTGAATTATTCCTTTAAATTACAAAATGTTATCCCACTTATGACTCTGAAATGCTTGAGTGTTTCTTTTTCTTTCTAAGGCTTGGAGTATAACGTACGTTAGCTGGCTTACATTTGTGTTCCTCCTCTGGTCGTGTACTCTGTGGATGGTGCGAGACAGAAGGAAATATGCCATGCTGACGTCCCCCTTCATGGTGGCTTATGGGAACTTCCTGCTGGTTCTTCAGTATATATGGAGTTTTGAGCACTTAGGTCCGGTGCCTGGATTCTTTCTGAAGATGAAGGTGCCTTTCTCTGAACTGAGCCCCAAGGTAACAATCCATGACAGACTAAAACATTGACCAATTAATTTGCCTATATTTGCCATTCTGAAGTGATCTTAACCAAACAAAAATACTGATTAAAAGAATTAGGGATGTCCGATACCGCGCTAATATACTAAAAAATGCTTTGATACCAAAAACTGATATCTTTTGTTGGACTAATATCATTCCGTAAATATTCAGCGAGCAAATTAAAATCAAGTTATGTCGCAGTGTTATTATTATACTGCAAAGGCTGTGATGTAATGAGATAAATGTAAAGTTTGCATGTGCTGCGCACTTCAAAGTGAATGTGTGGAGCCAGTGTTGTGCTGACATAAACACACAAAGTGCTCATATCTTTTAGAGCTCCTTGGCTCATACACGGAAAACACCATCATGAGCATCGCATGCTCAGTTTGTAGCAGATGACAGTAAGCAGAGTGCTAATTCACATTGTAGCATGAGACAAATACAGACTACATTTTTATTTAAGTGAGAAGCTACTGTCAAAAACACACTGAAACGGAAAGGTCTTCAAAATAAAAGCTTCCGCCAAAATAAAAGCTAAATTTAAATTGATTAAAAAGTACAACAGAAAAACAGTATCTCACAAAAGTGAGTACACCCTTCACATTTATGTAAATATTTGATTATATCTTTTCATGTGACAACACTGAAGATATGACACTTTGCTACAATGTAAAGTAGTGAGTGTACAGCTTGTATAACAGTGTAAATTTGCTGTCCCCTCAAAATAACTCAACACACAGCCATTAATGTCTAAACCGCTGGCAACAAAAGTGAGTACACCCCTAAGTGAAAATGTCCAAATTGGGCCCAATAAGCCATTTTCCCTCCCCAGTGTCATGTGACTCGTTAGTGTTACGAGGTCTCAGGTGTGAATGGGGAGCAGGTGTGTTAAATTTGGTGTCATCGCACTCACACTCCCTCATACTGGTCAATGGAAGTTCAACATGGCACCTCATGGCAAAGAACTCTCTGAGGATCTGAAAAAATTAATTGTTGCTCTACATAAAGATGGCCTAGGCTATAAGAAGATTGCCAAGACCCTGACACTGAGCTGCAGCATGGTGGCCAAGGCCATACAGCAGTCTAACAGGACAGGTTCCACTCAGAACAGGCCTCGCCATGGTCGACCAAAGAAGTTAAGTGCACATGCTCAGCGTCATATCCAGAGGTTGTCTTTGGGAAATAGACGTATGAGTGCTGCCAGCATTGCTGCAGAGGTTGAAGGGGTGGGGGGTCAACCTGTCAGTGCTCAGACCATACGCCACACACTGCATCAAATTGGTCTGCATGGCTGTCGTCCCAGAAGGAAGCCTCTTCTAAAGATGATTCACAAGAAAGCCCGCAAACAGTTTGCTGAAGACAAGCAGACTAAGGACATGGATTACTGGAACCATGTCCTGTGGTCTGATGAGACCAAGATAAACTTATTTGGTTCAGATGGTGTCAAGAGTGTGTGGCGGAAACCAGGTGAGGAGTACAAAGACAAGTGTGTCTTGCCTACAGTCAAGCATGGTGGTGGGAGTGTCATGGTGTGGGGCTGCATGAGTGCTGCCGGCACTGGAGAGCTACAGTTCATTGAGGGAACCATGAATGCCAACATGTACTGTGACATACTGAAGCAGTGCATGATCCCCTCCCTTCGGAGACTGGGCCGCAGGGCAGTATTCCAGCATGATAACGACCCCAAACACACCTCCAAGATGACCACTGCCTTGCTGAAGAAGCTGAGGGTGAAGGTGATGGACTGGCCAAGCATGTCTCCAGACCTAAACCCTATTGAGCATCTGTGGGGCATCCTCAAACAGAAGGTGGAGGAGCACAAGTTCTCTAACATCCACCAGCTCCGTGATGTCATCATGGAGGAGTGGAAGAGGACTCCAGTGGCAACCGGTGAAGCTCTGGTGAACTCCATGCCCAAGAGGGTTAAAGCAGTGCTGGAAAATAATGGTGGCCACACAAAATATTGACATTTTGGGCCCAATGTGGACATTTTCACTTAGGGGTGTACTCACTTTTGTTGCCAGCGGTTTAGACATTAATGGCTGTGTGTTGAGTTATTTTGAGGGGACAGCAAATTTGCACTGTTATACAAGCAGTACAGTCACTTTACATTGTAGCAAAGTGTCATTTCTTCAGTGTTGTCACATGAAAAGATATAATCAAATATTTACAAAAATGTGAGGGGTGTACTCACTTTTGTGAGATACTGTATATCTATACCTATAACCAAATATCCATTTGCCATTGTTTTAGGCTACTGTTTTACGTAATTCAGGTTTCAAAAAAAAATTCCTTAACTCAGTAATTTAATGATTATTAACGTTATTATGGTTTTGGCAGTTTGCTAATATGTTTTTCTCTATTCTCTATCTGTGTGTAGATTCTGTGCCAGTTGAGTTTCTGGCTGCTGCTCAGACAAACTCTGATGGAGCGACGAGAGAAGATGAAGGAGGAACCCATGCTATGTGATGTCAAAGTGGAGGAGCAGAAAAAGGGTGCGTCATTTATTAGAATCCAAAAGCAGGCTGTTTTGATCAATTTTGCCACTTATTATCTTAGTCATATACATTCGACATGATCATTTTGCACCCTTTTTGATGCATATTGCGTCTGCAACACGTGAACGTCCCAGTAGAATACAGTAACTACAATCACAGTCACATATTAAACTTTCACACCGACAGCGTTAGGATTTATTTTAATAACAACCAAAAATGATAAAATGATTAAAGTGTTAATATGAGGGCCTAAATGAATATATGCTGATCTAATTCTTTAATTGTCACTTCAGAAAATACAGAAAATTTTCCACTTCATGTTCTGTTGTTGTTTCACTGTATTGTCATTTTCTGTGTATTTGTAATTGCATTGTCCTGTGCTGACAATTATAGGAATAGTTTGCCAAAAAGGACATTTCTCTCATCATTTACTCACCCTCATGCCAGCCGAAATGTGTATGTCTTACTTTCTACTGCTGAATACAAATGACGATAATTAGAAAAATATCTCAGCTCTGTAGGTCCATACAATGCAAGTGAATGGTGACCAAAACGTTGAAGCTCCACAAAAAGGCAGCATAAATGTAATCCATACAATTCCAGTGGTTTAATCAAAGTCTTCTGAAGCAATATGATCAGTTTTGGGTGAGAACAGACCAAAATGTAACTCCTTTTTCCCTAGCGAGTGTAATCGAGCTTGAAATCATGATCGCCAAGGTGACCGCAGATGTCAAGATTTATAGTTAAAAGGAGTTATATTTTTATCTGTTTCTTTACCCAAACTGATTGAATCACTTCAGAAGACATGGATTAAACCACTGGAGTCATATGGATTGTATTTATGCTACCTTTATATGCTTTTTGGAGTTTTAAAGTTTTGGGCCTTGTTGGCAAATCTTAATTTGTGTTCTGCAGAAGAAAGAAAGAACACATCATTTTTGGGTGAACTACTCCTTTAAGGGATTCTGATGCCCCACCCCCTTTTTTCTGTGATTTAGAGGAAGAAAAAGAGGAAGAGGAGGGGGACGAGAATGACCTGATGCAGGTGATGGGGAACCTGGTGATGGCTCTACTGGTCAAATACTGGATCTATATCTGCGGAGGAATGTTCTTCTTCGTCAGCTTCGAGGGAACCATGGTCATGTACAAGATCGTCTACATGATGATGTTTCTCTTCTGCGTGGCTCTCTATCAGGTTCTGCTCTTCTATGGGCTGATGAGGGCTTGAGTGCTTCTCAACTGGTTTTGCTTCAGGACACAAGTTTTATGAAATAGATTAATGTGTGACAAAAAAAATGCTATCTATATTATGCACTATTATAGGTTTCATTCTATTTTATTTTTTGCATTCAGAATTGTGTTTCCCTGCTGTCCATGACAATAATCAGAATGTCTGATAATCAGAATAAACCTGTGACCCAGTTGAGATGCACTGCTTTACATGATTTATTCCCGATAGAACCATGGTCCATGCGAATCTTGCACTATTTTCCAAGTCTTGTAAAACCATAGGATAGCTTTTTTCGCACATATATTGGGCCCTATAAAATTATTTTGAGGTGAACCGTTTGTTTAAATGCCCTTGACGGAGCGGTTATCTTCTCCTCAGGTTCATTATGAGTGGTGGCGCTGGATCCTGAAGTATTTCTGGATGTCTGTGGTGGTCTACACTATGCTAGTGCTCATCCTCATCTACACCTGTCAGTTTGAGAACGCCATTGATACCTGGACTAGCATGACGGGCATGTCAGCCGGAGTGTGAGTTTTGAAGACCCATGATGATTTAATTATTTGAGATGAAGTACAATCCCTAGTGAGCTCCCTTGTTGTCTGTCTTCTCAGACAAGCTCATATTTATCTGATTTGAAACTGTCGTCATGGGCAGCAATTCAACGGCCACAAGTGACACGACAAATCAGTTGATTCCAATAGAGCGCAAAAGTCGGGATCAGGAAGCAAAATCACATGCATTTTAAATTATCACTTATTTTACTTAATTTTTACTCTAGATTTTGTAACTGACACAAGGGGGAACTAAACATTCTGATTATGGGTCAAGCGGGCACGGTTGGGTGATTCTCATGAAACTAGACTAGAAAACGTCCTGGTCCTATTTTACTACCACCAAATCAAACTCATGTGTTCATTTAAAAACAAATCATTATTTTGTCATATTGTTAAATATCAATATTTTTACATTTTAATAAATGTCACATTTGGCTCAAGTCATTTGGAGCAACCATGAGAAAACTTCTTGATATTTTTTTTTTTTTTTGTATCACCTTGGACAACCTTTATTGTCAATTAGGGCTGGAATGGTAATCTGGCATATCGGGCATTTTCCCGGTGGGCCGACGTACTTTGGGGCCAATCAGGGGCAGATTTGTCATCTGGAGAACTGAGCGGGCCGGTGGGTCGGCCACGAAACGTGCTGAATGGGCCGCAATAAGCTAAAATGAGTCGCCACGTTATGAAGAATATAGCACAAAATGGCGCCGCGATATGCAGAAAAGCCCCCCCCCTGTACAACAAACTTTGGACCAGTTGCTATGTAAAATCCCAGTCCGATTTCTCTTCTCAGTCCAGCCCTGTTGTCAATGACTCAATTATCATTTTCACTAAATTTATTTTTTAAATCATTGTACAACAGCTGTAATATAGTAAATAGAACAGCTGTTTTGGGAGATAATGGGAGATTTAAAAGTAAAACTGGATGTCAAAAACACTGATGCATGCCTGAAGTGTTCGCTGTCCTTTTCTGCATATCGCGGCGCCGTTTTGTGATCCGTTCTGCATGACGTGGTGGCTCACTAGCTTATCGCGGCCCATTCTCCCCATTTTTCAGCCGACCCACCCAATGGACAGTCCACCTCTGATCGGCCCCAAAGTGCGCCAGCCCACCGGGAAAATGCCCGGTTTGTCAGATTACCAGTCCAGCCCTGGCATGCACTAAAATTGCAGTACAGCTGATATTCAATTAACAAATATTTAAACACTTATTAAATGTCACTTAAATTCAGTGAAGTTGCAATAAAAAGTATGTTTTTTGAAAGTGTATTGTTTCATACAAAGTACTCTTTTTGAAAGTTTGCTTAGATGTACTTCGTTGTCATAAGGGAATATCAAGGGAAATAATTGACAATTATGATTATTCTCATAATCACGCAGCCCTACTTTAAAGACTCTTCTAGCAATGGGCCAATGTTCACCGCACCCTTCATTTGGAATCATCTCTCTCTCTTTCTCACTCTGTGGCTCATGCAGACTGAAGGATATCGGTCTGGAGAAGTACAACCTGTCTGATCTGTTCACTCGTATCTTCATCCCCACGTCATTTCTGCTGGTGTGTATCCTGCATCTGCATTACTTCCATGACCGTTTCCTGCAGCTCACTGATCTCAAAGCTGTGGTCAGCAAACAGGAGAGCGCCATATACAGGTGAGAGACATGTATGCCAATTGCTCATATTCTATCCAGGGTCAACAATTTTCCTTCTTTTGAATCTGCAGGTGCATAATCCTTGTTTGTAATTCACGCAGAAAAACTTCTCTACCAATCATCTTTATTCATGCCAATGCAGTTGATTTGTTTTAACCAATCATCTGCTTGCATCTTTCCCCTGCCATCCCTCATGCTACAGCTATACAAAAGTCAGCGGTCGTATCTATCTGATTGTGGATAGGTGGGTGACTGCTTCCTTTCTCTGGTATCAATGGAAACCACAACGAATGCTCACCTCTCCGCTCCTCTATTCTCTACCATCATTTACCCCGATTTAAGTCTTGTTGTCTCACTTAAGATCGTCACCTGTTTAAACAGTTCGCTAGAATAGTTCTAGTACTTACCAGATTGAAA
>JAVLUX010000009.1:47495000-47690000 GCA_032164185.1 Moxostoma hubbsi | reverse complement strand
CTGCCTGTGGAACGCGATTCAATACACCAAAATCCTGATTCAAGGTTTATGCTATTTATTAGGCACTAACTTCAAATGAATCTAAGCTAACCTGAAGCTAACTTCATCTGCATGTCATCTGATTTTAAAGAGTGCCTCCTCTCTTTATGTGTGATTCTTCAGTTATAGGAGCTGGTCTCTCCCCTGGGATTATTTTGGAGAAAAGAAATGCTAGAAAAAATAATTCTAATTAAACAAGATCATTTATACCAGCTTTAAAAGTTGTATTGTGTCCCTTTAATTACTTTTTACACATTTTTCACATAGTACATTTGCCTAAACTGTTCTTATTTGGGTTGATGTATGATTACAAAAAATACATCTATTTATTTGACATTAAACAAATAAATAAATAAATAAGAGCTTAAAAATTCTATTTTCAATTCACAAAGAATTTTGTGAGTTTTATAGTTTTTATAAAGACTTTATAAAGATGTGTTTATCATCGAACCTGAAGATCAAAAATGCAATCATAATTGGAGAGTAGGTTTATTGCTGTCAGTTAATATATATATATATATATATATATATATATATATATATATATATATATATATATATTTTATGGAACAATACAATCTTTTTTATTTTCTATCAATTCAATATAAAGTAAATTGACCAGTATGCCCAATAGTTGACCAGTAAACATCCAATTTTTAACTAACATTTTCTCCAAAAATGAGGAAAATCATAACCATCCCACATTATACCAAAATCCAGTTGAAGTTTGATCAAACCCGGATCAGATCTCATCAGACCTCTATATAATAACATATCATACATGTTTTAACAAACTAGATGAAACACATGTTGAAAAAGTTACATTATTCAAGCTTTCAACTATCCAAACGTGCTTCAAATTGAAGAATCACTCATTTATCATATTGAGTTGGTGCTCTTCTAAATGGTTGATAAAGCGTGCGTCCTGCTGTCCTAATAAAACACCTGTGACCCTCAGACTGGCCCATCCAGACGGGAGTTTGGCAGATCTAACGATGTCGAGCACGTCTCCAGAACCCCTGCTGAAGGAAGAGAAGATTTCTGTGAATGAGGTGCTGGTGGCAGACTGTGTGCATGATGAGATGAAGAAAGAGTCTTTCTCCATCCATTCAGCTCATCTGTCCAGTCAGGAAGACATCCAACAGTTCAGTGCAGCCACAGATCCTGAACTGCCCTCAGAACAGAGCTCAGGTGCTGCACTCTTGTCCATTACATTCTGTTCTGTTCTTTTCTACTCTAGTCTATTTTATTCTATACTTTTCTTCTCTATTCTAATCTAGTCTATTTAGTTTTATTCGTTTTTCTACTCTACTCTATTCTAGTCTAGTCTATTTTATTCTATTCTTTTCTATTCTATTCTAGTCTATTTATTCTATTCTTTTCTACTCTGTTCTACTCTTTTCTATTCTAGTCATCTATTCAATTCTGTTCTACTCTTTTCTACTCTATTCTGTTCTAGTCTAGTCTATTTTGTTCTATTATTTTCTATTCTAGTCTTTTATTCTATTCTATTCTATTCTATTCTATTTTATTCTGTTCTTTTGTACTCCATTCTAGTCGTCTATTTTATCTGTTCTTGTCTATTCTATTCTAGTCTATTTTATTATATTATTTTCTGCTCTATTTCTAGTCAAGTATAATCAATTATGTTCTACTCTTTTCTACTCTAGTCTATTTTATTCTATACTTTTCTACTCTATTCTAATCTAGTCTATTTAGTTTTATTCTTTTTTCTACTCTATTCTATTGTCGTCTAATCTATTTATTCTATTCTTTTCTACTCTGTTCTACTCTCTTCTACTCTTTTCTACTCTATTTGATTCTAGTCATCTATTCAACTCTATTCTACTCTTTTCTACTCTATTCTATTCTATTCTATTCTATTTTATTCTGTTCTTTTGTACTCCATTCTAGTCGTCTATTTTATCTGTTCTTGTCTATTCTATTCTAGTCTATTTTATTATATTATTTTCTGCTCTATTTCTAGTCAAGTATAATCAATTATGTTCTACTCTTTTCTACTCTAGTCTATTTTATTCTATACTTTTCTACTCTATTCTAATCTAGTCTATTTAGTTTTATTCTTTTTTCTACTCTATTCTATTGTCGTCTAATCTATTTATTCTATTCTTTTCTACTCTGTTCTACTCTCTTCTACTCTTTTCTACTCTATTTGATTCTAGTCATCTATTCAACTCTATTCTACTCTTTTCTACTCTATTCTATTCTAGTCTAGTCTATTTTGTTCTGTTCTTTTGTAATCTATTCTAGTCTTTTATTATATTCTTTTCTAGTGTTGTCAAGTCTATTCATTTCTGTTCTATTCTTTCTACTCTATTCTAGCATAGTCTATTTTATCATATTCTTTTCTACTCTATTCTAGTCTGGTCAAGTCCATTTTATTCTGTTCTTTTGTACTCCATTCTAGTCATCTATTTTATCTGTTCTATTCTAGCCTATTTTATTATATTATTTTCTACTCTATTCTAGTCAAGTCTATTCAATTATGTTCTACTCTTTTCTACTCTATTCTAGTCCAGTCTATTTTGTTATATTCTTTTCTATTCTAGTCTAGTCTATTTTGTTCTGTTCTTTTGTAATCTGTTCTTGTCTATTTTATTATATTCTTTTCTACTATATCCTAGTCAAGTCTATTCAATTCTGTTCTATTCTTTCTACTCTTTTAGTTTAATCTATTTTATTCTGTTCTTTTCTATTCTATTCTAGTCTATTTTATTATTTCCTAATCTATTCCAGACTAGTCAAGTCTACATTCAATTCTGTTCTATTCTTTCTACTCCATTCTAGCCTAGTCTATTTTTCTGTTCTTTTCTACTCTATTCTAGTCTATTTTATTATATTCTTTTCTACTCTATTCTATTCTCGTCAAGTCTATTTTGTTCTATTCTTTTCTACTCTATTATAGTTTAGTCTGGTCTGTTTTTCTCTTTTCTACTCTACTGTATTGTAGTCAAATCTAATTATTTCATTTTAATTTAATTATAATAATAAAGAATAAAGAATATTAAATTATATTCTAATATATTCTAGCCTTGTTTATTTTGTTCTATTATTGTATGCTCTTTTTGTACTCTATTCTAGTCTAGCCTACTTTTTTCTATTCTTTTCTACTCTATAATAGTCTTGTCGATTTTGTTCTGTACTGTTCTATTCTACTCTTTTTTAGTCTATTCTATTCTATTCTGTACTGTTCTACTTTATTCTGTGTTCAATTTTTTGTATTCTATTATTTTCTAGTTTATTCTATTGTGTTCCATCTAAATGGTTATATACTGCTGTGTAATTCTATTTTGTTTCATTCAATTTTACTCTGTCTTATTGTAAAAAGACAGGCGAGGATGGAGGATCAAAACGCAGCTTTAAATAAAACAAAGATAAACAAATGAACTCAGAACATAATGACAAACAAAACACAGGGAACAAAGCTCTGGGCAAACAAGGGCTTAAATACACAAGGGCAAAAAAGGGAATGAGGAACACTTGGGGGAAACAATCAGGGGAAAACAAATCATGAAAGGAAACTACAAAGGACTACAAAACTAACAGGAAACAGGAATGGGGAACTAAACAAGAATTTCAAAATAAAAGTCTAAGCACAAAAACTGGGAAAATGTGACACCTATTCTATTTGATTCTATTCTGTTCTTTTCTATTATGGTTCATGTGGTTATATACTCTTCTATGCATTTCTGCTTTATTACATTATATTTCATTCTATTCTACTATTTTGTTATATTCTATGCAGATTATATCCATATCCAAAAATTCACTATATCCATATATCTATTCAGTTCAACTCAATTTGATTCCATTCAGTTATAGACATTTTTATTATATTCTACTACTCTATTCTATTCTGTTTTATTCACTACTGTTCTGTTCATTTCTATTCACTATGATTTGGGTCTAATCTATTCCGTTCTATTTAGTTCTGTACAGCTTTATTCTATTACAGCCTTGTCTAGTCTTGTCATGTCATGACTTGGAACTCCTGTAGTCAAACCTCTTGGTTCTGTTTCAGACCTGAAGAATAAATGGCAGCTGGTGGTGGACAGACTCACAGTGTTGTTCCTAAAGTTCCTGGAGTTCTTCCATAAACTCAAGCTCTTCATCTGGTGGCTGTTAGAGATGCACATCATCAAGATCGTCTCCACTTACATCATCCTGCTGTCTGTCAAAGAGGTAAAACCGCTCACTCTTATAAACATCTAGTACTCTGCCTGCTGCAGACAGAACCTGACTGCCTTGACAACACTTGAATGGTGTACTAGAACATACTATTAAATCACAAATGTTACACGATGCATGTAATCTAGTATAATACAAATAAAGTAGATACTAGAATATACTAGGATAGAAAGTTGGCTTTGGTTACTTAAATCTCTTGTTCAAGAACATTTGAATAAATAAGGTAACAAGACATCTCATGTGAGAACGTTGCTTAATAAGCCGTTAATGAACGACATTACTCATGCCTAGTTTTACAATTGAAATGATTACACATTTCACCTTTAATCAGACTGACAAAAGTAAATGATGTGATTTTGATACACTTCCACTCACAGTTAAAGATGGTTATCTGTTGCAGGTTTCGCTGTTGAACTATGTATTTTTGATCTCATGGGCGTTTGCCCTGCCCTATAAGCAGTTTCGAGTTATCGCCTCTAGTGTCTGCACAGTGTGGACATGTGTTATCATCATCTGCAAGATGTTTTACCAGCTGGAATCCATCGATCCCAAAAACTACTCAAGCATTTGTATCATGGTGGGTTTCTTTAGGCCAATAACCCGAAGTGAAATCGTCAAATGTATTTATCACTACAGCACTGTTCTAATTGGATCAGCTTTGTTACAATTATTAACATGGGATGTTATATCTATGGTGGGACGTGGGCATCACCAAACCCATACAAATAAACAAGACTTAACGCCAACATTACATTTTGAAAGATTAAAACAAAGATTTGATATGATGTAAAATGAATAATACATATCCAGATCACTTGTCATATTTGTTTCTAATCAAATTGGTGATATCTTTTGTACAAAAAGGTCAGAAAAATACTGTGTTCATCCTTTCTGGGTACCTTGTGTCACTATTATAAGTATAAGTGTGATGGGTCGGGGGTCGTTCACACCGAATATATTTTCGCATCTATCTGCGCTGTTTTTCAGTTGTAAACATGCACGAGGCACGTCTTTGACCGTTGCATTTTGCTGTTTCTTTTTCAGTGTCTCGTGCAGGAGCGCCATGTTTTTTAGACGTCATGTCAAGTTAAAAAGAACTTACATTTTTACAAATGTGTCTTGAATCACATTTTAACGTTTTTAGACTGTTGTTAACACGTTTGATCTTAGATTGCTGTTTCCATGCACAGTGCATCTTGGGTACAATCATGTAACCTTTTTCTCTTAAGCCCAACTCCACAGACATGGTGATGAACGATTCCCTATTATACAAGGAGCCCGTGGACCCTGCAAACTGGGTCGGCCTTGAGAAATTTGAAGATATACTGCCCAACCTGAGGGTGAGGACACAGCTAAACAATGTTTTTCCTCCCTATCTGTGTATTTTAAAGAAGTGTTTTGTTATATTATTCATAACCTTTCTCAAAGTTATTGTAAGAAAAACTTTGAACCATTAAACAACTTACTAACCAAACTAGCTCTTAATAACTTTATTTAGACATCTGCCACCCTGTTACCCAATCTGTTGTAATGCCAGTTGTTTTATTTAACTAGAATTGTATTTGTTTGTGTATTTTTTTTTTTTTTTGTTAATACGACAAAGCAATCAAAAGATTTAGCATTACAAAAATAATTTATCATAGTGTTAAAAAATGACTCCATGTGTCCAAAAGCCTCTCCAAACAAATAAAACATAATAATTGTACATAAAAACGAATTGCACATGCAAACACAACAATGAATAAAGGTTTGCGTTGCATGCAGACATGATTTTAGTCATGAGATTTCACAGAATAAATTTCATTCTGTGCCATTTGAGACATCATTGAGTCTGTGTGATGTATATGTATCAATGTACATTCATTGGTGCATATATTCTGATCAACTGTATACAGGTTTTCCTCATTTTCAGGCACTTTTAGCATTCTGGATTTCTAGAAAGTAAAGTCTCGTTAATAATAGTTTTCACAATTTTAAAATCTTTCTTTTTTTAATTTGTTGACTTGCAATGTCCAACAGTGTATGTACATGCATCACAGCCTCATCTTTGTTATGAAAATTCCCAGCACAGTGTCATTTCAAGCCAATCTTAATTTTTTTTAAATACAAATTATTTTCACACAATAAATCTTAAAATGGTTTGTTTATTTTACTCTTTGTTTAGATCATCAAAGTTTTAAATGTAATATTGTTTTTCATAGTGGATTTTATAGTTTAATATAGCTTAATACAAGGCTTTTATACATTTAAAGTCATTTAAAAAGTACCAAAAATAAATGATGAAGGCCTGGTAAAAATGTTTACAACAATTTTTCTTTATATAAGAAAAGAAAAGTTGACATTAAAAAAATCATTTTTAATAAAAATCAACCCCACGGACATGAAATTTCCAGTAGATGAAAAAACACACATAAATGTTAATTTACAAATTGCACATCTCATATAAAATAAATACAAAATGAAACATTTCAAGCCCTGTTTTTGTACCCTGTTTGTGAAAGTGCAACATTTTAACTTTTCTTCAGACTATATGAACTGGAGGAAGTCCTGATGAGCGCAGCTTGTTGAATTCACTGTTTATTTATTTCTTTTCTAGAATAACTTGTTGATGTTGGCCATCTTGGCATTCGAGGTCACCGTTTACAGACATCAGGAGTTTTTCCGGCTGAGAAACAAACTTTCCCCTCCCCCCTCTCGGACCATCTTTCATGACATCACCCGGCAACACCTCGACAACGGAATCGTCAATTGTGCCAAATATTTCATAAACTATTTCTTCTACAAGTTTGGCCTAGAGGTACACTTAGAGATAAAGAAGACAAAAATGTACTTTTAGTTCTTATTTTTCTTGTTTGACATTATATATCTCTGGGTGTAAATAAGGTGGCTAAAAAAAATAATATTTTGTTGTGTTCCCAATCATGCCAACTATAACTGAGAAACATTTTTTTGTTAATACGACAAAGCAATCAAACGTTTTAGCATTACAAAAATAATTTATCATAGTGTTCAAAAATGACTCCATGTGTCCAAAAGCATCTCCAAACAAATAAAACATAATAATTGCACATAAGAACTAATTGCACATGCAAACACATCAACGAATAAAGGTTTGCGTAGCATGCATACATGATTTTAGTAATGATATTTCACAGAATGAGTTTCATTCTGTGCCATTTGAGATATCATTGGGTCTGTTTCTTGTATTTGGCGCCATCTCCTGGTGGTCATATGTAACATTGCGCTTCATGTGGATTATCTAATGATCTATGCATCCAATTACCTTGTGTGTGGACTTATTTGAAAGATAATCACCTCCTCTAAGTAATAGTATGTGATATTTTATATTCCGTTTATTTTTCATGAATTTCTAAGCAAAAATGTGGCAAGCAAACACCAACCTAATTTTCAAAGACATATACTTAGCTATTACTTGCTACATTTTTGTCTGTGAGTAAACAAAATATGCTGTTTGTATTCGACTCGTTGAGAGCTTTCCAACGACATATGACACATTGATGAGTTTGAGGTTTTTATTGATTGCAATAATACGTACAGTGTGATTTTTTTTTTTTTTTCTCACTATCCAAACTTAAAGGGTTAAAAAAAATGACTTCTAAGAAATTAAGAGTAATTTTGAAACACATATATAAAATCATGAGCACTCACATGAGATGAAGACTCAAGTCCTATCAGGAACCTTGATTCAGGAACCTTGATAAAAGCTGTTTTATTCTACTTGGAGAAAGTCCGCACATGGAGGCTGCCATGTTAGAATCACATGACCAGCCGAATACTACTCGCTTAATCTCAGTAACTGTCCTGTTATTGGACACTTTCACTAATGAACTAAATCAATAATGGTTGACTGTGAAGAGTGAATTTCTACAATGGCATCTGAAACTGAAAATGTTTGTGTTAGAATGATGCTGCATCCACACCACTAGGTGTCAGTGTCAGTCCAAGACAAAACATTTAAAAAATTTACAGAGTGCACCTTTAATTACTGTAGGATATTCTAAAGCCTTCTGTAAATTGTGTGTGCTTGACAAAGCCAAAATACTGTTATTGTACATACCTTAAAATCCCAATCAAAATGTCTGACTCTAACCCCTCCAAGTGCATGTTACATCCACAAAACTCTGCTCACACTTGTTATATTATGACACATATTTGCATATCGTCTTTCCAGTGCTACCTCAAAATGTGTCTCGTTCTGTCGCGATTAATTTTGTCAGGTGTGTTTTCTGTTGGCGATAAACGTGATGGGCCAGCGGATGGATTTTTACTCCATGTTGCATGGGATCGCTCTTGCTGCGGTGATGTTGAGACGAAGACGCAAAGCCATCGCTGAGATCTGGCCCAAGTACTGCTGCTTTCTGGCCTCAATGATCACATTCCAGTATTTCATTTGCATCGGAATTCCACCTGCTGCCTGTAAAGGTGTGTGGTTTTGGAATGTTTCGAACAAGAAGCAAAAGTTACTTTCATATTTAGCTTTATTCTCTTTCATAATACACATTTCTTGTCTTATTGTGAACAATTCATCACCGCATGACTGAAAACAATTTTCCTTTTTGGCTGATGTCACAAATCCCTCCCCTTTTTCCTCCCCTTCCCTACAACTTCCTGTCATATAGAGACCACTTTTTTACGATCCAGTCAATTCTCTCTCTCTACAGATTATCCCTGGAGGTTTCCTGACTCCAGTTTGGAATCTAATGTCATTAAATGGCTGTTCCTTCCTGATTTCCACACTAGACCAAACTCCATCTTCCTTGTCTGTGAGTCCAGCAAAGCTGTTTTTACTGTAGATTTAGAAAAGGGGAACTGAACCTGAATTCAAGCACGGTTATTATGGTTTAGAATTTTCTATTTAGTTTTTATTTCTAATATTTCTATTATTTTCTTTTTTTCAGCCCTACATTGTTTAGTTTATCATTGTTTTTCACTCTATGACTGTTAGTTTGAAGTTTGTCCAGTTTCAGATTAGTTATTTTTATTTTTTTGTTTCAGCAATTTATGGCGTTTTGAAAGTTAATGCATTAAATGGTTTAATTTAAATATGTTAAACGGTGATCATTTTCTCAGGGCAGGATTGTGTTACTGCTATCAAGTGGCATTTACATGTTTAATGAGGCCAAATTGTCAAGATCTTAAATTTGATCATGTACTGTGTATCACAAACTAAATCTAAAATGAATCTGAGGTCATATTATTGGAATTTTTGGATAATTAATTTGCTTATTTAAATAATTCAAAATATTTGTATTTAATTTAACAAAAATGTTTGGCAACACTTTATTTTAAGGGTCCACAATAATGCATTAGTTAAGCATGAATAAGACAGTAATTAATAATTAACTAAAAGTAGAGTAAGGCAATCTTAGCCATTATTTACAACTTATTAAATGTCAAATTTTTGTTTAGAAAGTAATGCAATTAATGCTCTATTTCAGATATCATATATATCATATATCAGTAATTAAAGCTGAAAAGTGTTGGCATTACAAAGCTGTCATAAATAAATTACTAAAATCTTCTAATAAAGACCCCATGTTATAAAGTAAATAAAAATACCAATTCAAGTTACTGTTTGTTTTGCAATTATTATGTTTTATTTAAGTTTGTTTAAATATATTTAAAACAGTAATTATGACTAAAAACTTTTATGAAGTTGCTCCTAATAAACTGCTAAATATTGTATTAAAGACAACATTACCCCCTGTTCTAAAGTAAAAATGTTAATTATTTAAGTAATTGGTTTGATTTGAACTTATTAGATGGTATATTATTGAACTACAGTGGCAAGAAAAAGTATGTGAACTCTTTGGAATGACCTTCATTTATGTATAAAATTTTCTTAAAATCTGGTTTAATCTTCATCAAAAGTTGCAATAATGAACAAACAAAATCTGTATTAACTAATAACACACAAATTATTGTATTATTATTATACATATTGAACACATCATTCAAACATATGAATATAAATTACGTCAACGAAAGCTAATTAGAGACAGGAGTTGGCAAACCTGGCCTCCAATTAATAAAATGAGATTGGACGTGTGGGTTAGAGCTACTTTGACTTATAAAAAGCACTCACACATTTTGAGCTTGCTATTCACATGAAGCATCTGCTGACGTGGACCATGCCTCACAAAAAGATCTCAGGAGACCTACGATCAAGAACTGTTGCTTTTCATAAACCCTGGAAAGGGTTAAGATCTTAGATATTCATCTGTCCACAGTTAGACAAACGGTCTATAAATGGAGATGATTTAGTACTATAGATACTCTCACTAGAAGTGGCCATTAAATATTCATCTGTCCACAGTTAGACAAACTGTCTATAAATGGAGATGATTTAGTACTATAGGTACTCTCACTAGAAGTGGCCGTTAGATATTCATCTGTCCACAGTTAGACAAACCGTCTATAAATGGAGATGATTTAGTACTATAGGTACTCTCACTAGAAGTGGCCGTTAGATATTCATCTGTCCACAGTTAGACAAACTGTCTATAAATGGAGATGGTTTAGTACTATAGGTACTCTCACTAGAAGTGGCCATTAGATATTCATCTGTCCACAGTTAGACAAACTGTCTATAAATGGAGATGGTTTAGTACTATAGGTACTCTCACTAGAAGTGGCCGTTAGATATTCATCTGTACACAGTTAGACAAACTGTCTATAAATGGAGATGGTTTAGTACTATAGGTACTCTCACTAGAAGTGGCCGTTAGATATTCATCTGTCCACAGTTAGACAAACTGTCTATAAATGGAGATGATTTAGTACTATAGGTTCTCTCACTAGAAGTGGCCATTAGATATTCATCTGTTCACAGTTAGACAAACTGTCTATAAATGGAGATGATTTAGTACTATAGGTACTCTCACTAGAAGTGACCGTTAGATATTCATCTGTCCACAGTTAGACAAACTGTCTATAAATGGAGATGATTTAGTACTATAGGTACTCTCACTAGAAGTGACCGTTAGATATTCATCTGTCCACAGTTAGACAAACTGTCTATAAATGGAGATGATTTAGTACTGTATGTACTCTCACTAGAAGTGGCCGTTAGATATTCATCTGTGCACAGTTAGACAAACTGTCTATAAATGGAGATGATTTAGTACTATAGGTACTCTCACTAGAAGTGACCGTTAGATATTCATCTGTCCACAGTTAGACAAACTGTCTATAAATGGAGATGATTTAGTACTATAGGTACTCTCACTAGAAGTGGCCGTTAGATATTCATCTGTCCACAGTTAGACAAACTGTCTATAAATGGAGATGATTTAGTACTATAGGTACTCTCACTAGAAGTGACCGTTAGATATTCATCTGTCCACAGTTAGACAAACGGTCTATAAATGGAGATGATTTAGTACTATAGGTACTCTCACTAGAAGTGGCCGTTAGATATTCATATGTCCACAGTTAGACAAACTGTCTATAAATGGAGATGATTTAGTACTATAGGTACTCTCACTAGAAGTGGCCGTTAGATATTCATCTGTCCACAGTTAGACAAACTGTCTATAAATGGAGATGGTTTAGTACTATAGGTACTCTCACTAGAAGTGGCCATTAGATATTCATCTGTCCACAGTTAGACAAACTGTCTATAAATGGAGATGATTTAGTACTATAGGTACTCTCACTAGAAGTGGCCGTTAGATATTCATCTGTCCACAGTTAGACAAACTGTCTATAAATGGAGATGGTTTAGTACTATAGGTACTCTCACTAGAAGTGGCTGTTAGATATTCATCTGTCCACAGTTAGACAAACTGTCTATAAATGGAGATGATTTAGTACTATAGGTTCTCTCACTAGAAGTGGCCATTAGATATTCATCTGTTCACAGTTAGACAAACTGTCTATAAATGGAGATGATTTAGTACTATAGGTACTCTCACTAGAAGTGACCGTTAGATATTCATCTGTCCACAGTTAGACAAACTGTCTATAAATGGAGATGATTTAGTACTATAGGTACTCTCACTAGAAGTGACCGTTAGATATTCATCTGTCCACAGTTAGACAAACTGTCTATAAATGGAGATGATTTAGTACTGTATGTACTCTCACTAGAAGTGGCCGTTAGATATTCATCTGTGCACAGTTAGACAAACTGTCTATAAATGGAGATGATTTAGTACTATAGGTACTCTCACTAGAAGTGACCGTTAGATATTCATCTGTCCACAGTTAGACAAACTGTCTATAAATGGAGATGATTTAGTACTATAGGTACTCTCACTAGAAGTGGCCGTTAGATATTCATCTGTCCACAGTTAGACAAACTGTCTATAAATGGAGATGATTTAGTACTATAGGTACTCTCACTAGAAGTGACCGTTAGATATTCATCTGTCCACAGTTAGACAAACTGTCTATAAATGGAGATGATTTAGTACTATAGGTACTCTCACTAGAAGTGGCCGTTAGATATTCATCTGTCCACAGTTAGACAAACTGTCTATAAATGGAGATGATTTAGTACTATAGGTACTCTCACTAGAAGTGACCGTTAGATATTCATCTGTCCACAGTTAGACAAACTGTCTATAAATGGAGATGATTTAGTACTGTATGTACTCTCACTAGAAGTGGCCGTTAGATATTCATCTGTGCACAGTTAGACAAACTGTCTATAAATGGAGATGATTTAGTACTATAGGTACTCTCTCTAGAAGTGGCCGTCTAGCCAAGATGACTCAAAGGACACACAGCAGAATGATCAACGAGGTCAAAAAGAACCCAAGAGTGACAGATAAAGACTTGAAGGAATCATTGGAACTGGTTAACATCTCTGTTCATGAGTCTACTATGTGGAAAACATTAAACAAGGATGTGTCCTTGGCAGGACACCACGAAGGACACCATTGATTTTCCACAAAAACATTTCTGCAAATTTGCCAAAGATCACTTTGACACTCCACAACGCTTCTGGGAAAACACATTTGTGGACTGATGAAACTATGGTTGAATTGTTCATAGTTTATATAAATATCCTACAGGATAATGTCAAATGCCTGTGTGCTAAGTAAAGCTGTGGAATGACCTCAAGAGAGTTTTTCACACCAGAAATCCTATGAATATGGCTGATCTGAAGCAGTTCTATAAGGAAGAATGATCCAGAAATCCTTCTGAACGTTGTTCAGGTCTAATCCGCAGCTACCGGAGACGCTTGGTTGAGGATATTGCTGCCAAAGGAGGATCAGACTTAATTTTCAACCCAGGATTAAACCAAAGGGTTCACTTACTTTTCCCACAGCACTTTGAATGTTTAATGGGATGTGTTCAATAAAGACATGAAATATTATAATTGTTTGTGTGTTGTTATCTTAAGCACATTGTGTTTGTCTATATTTGTGACTTTGATGAAGATGAGATCATATTTTATGACCAATTAATGCTGAAAACCAGCTAGTTCCAAAGGGTTCACATACTTTTTCTTGCCACTGTATATTAAGACAGTTATTATGACTAACTGATTAATTGTCTCCTTGTTCTGAAGTGAAACATTAACGTAAACAATTTATACATTTTTTGACATTTCTTAGGTGATTCCAGTAAAGTTCCTGTAATTTTTTGTAACTTAAACTTGAACTTTAGAAGAAGGGGTCAAGTTGTAATTAATTTACTAGTAACATCTTTGTTAAGACAATTATATTTAACCTTAATTACTGGCTTGAAAGTGAGCATTAGTTGCATCAACACAAAATAAGACGTGTAATAAGTGGTAAATAATGGTTTAGACATCTTTACTCTACATTAATTAATGATTAATTACTGTCTTACTCATGCTTAATTAATGCATTATTGCATGCCCTTAAAATATTACCTTTTTTAATTTGGTTAACAATAATAACAATAACACTGAATTCAAGAACAGAAATCCATTTGCTAATAAACTTTGAGAAGTCTCTTGCTGTTATTGTGCACAGTACTGTATGCATTACATGATCTATGAATGGGTGGCCTGTAGGTGTGCAAAATACTGTCAACCCCTCTGCCCTACTTATCTGCCCTTAAATACTTTTTCTTCTTTCTCTCTTGTGTAGATGATTTCATGTTGTTGCTGTGTGCGTCGCTGCAGAGGCAAGTGTTTGATGAGGAAAATAAAGCGGCTGTTCGTCTGATGGCAGGAGATAATGTAGAAATCTGCCGAGACCTTGATGCTGCGTCGTTTAGCGTTCACAACCCCGTACCAGACTTCATACACTGCAGGTACAATGCGCACAAACACACACAGCACTGTTAGATTCACACATTTAAAATGTGCTGCAGCAGCTTCGGCCTCACATCCTACATCACATTTCTATTTCTACAAGTAAAACACACCTAAACACACTTTATACCATATGTGCACCTTTGATTTTGGATGTTCTAATCCAAATCTCACACTGTGAATATAGTATGCAAAATGTGGATGCAGTCAGCAGCTTTGTGAGTTCATAACGGCATTAAAATACCATATAATTTTTTAATTTTAGGAAGCACGTGTAAAAGGAATGATATTCCGAGAAAAGTACAGTAAATAACTGCTGTTAAGTCTGGTTTTGAATAATGTATTACATTTTTCAATATGAATTCCCCTTAAACACATCCTATATGCACACATAACACAAACATATGTGTTTATGATAACAAATGAGTATTTTCTGAAACATTAGATGATATTAATAATCAATGCTTAAATTCCACATTTAGAAATATGTATTTAATGGATATATATTTCATTATATGTAATAAATAAATGAACTTTCATATAGATTAAGTGACCGTAACATCACACAACAGGCAACCATGCTTCCAGGTCCTTAAGAACAATGCATAATCTAATAATGTTTGTTAATGTACATAAACATTATTATAAAGGGATATCTATGGTCTTTAGTGAAGAAAAATATGTATCAGTGAAACAAGTTTTAACCTCTTGAGACCCCCGTATGACCAATGTTTGCATTTTCTGTTTCCCTTTTTGATTTTTTAACTAGTAGAATTTAATAAACACGCAAAAAATCTATAAATTCTAAGGCAAATAGTTTTCCTAAAAATGTATGTGCACATATGTGGACAGCGAGACTACGTTTTGAAATTTGAAATAACACTAAGTTTAAGAAAGTCAGATTGTTTTCATCAAATTGTTTATTATGTGTCCAGGAGTGTTGGTTATTCAGGTTTTTGAGACTCAAAGCGCTTGCGCCTGTTTTAAGAGTGGCGTGTTTTCATAGCAACCATGCTACGTTCAGTTTCCGTTTGTCCAAAGAAGACAAGGCTTGTTTAAAGGAGGACGCTCGGTATACTGCAGCCTTCAAAGGACGCGTCCTACATAGCACACAGCCTTCGAAACGAGACACAGCCATGGACAAGGGAAACCATGTGACATAGACAACCAATGATGAGACTAAACTAATGAACATGATAACAAGACAACTAAAACATGAACCAATGACTCAACAAGACTGATAATGAGTTAACAAGACAATAAACCACTGAAAGAAGACACGTGAACATGGAGGGAAACAGGATATCAAATGACCAGGAAACCACATGTCATGAAACAGGAACAGGAACTAAACTTTCAAAATAAAAGACATGAACACAAACTTGAGCAAAAACACATTTAAACGTGACACTGTCAATATATCGAGGAATTCTTTGTTTGGAAAATGTTATTAAAATATTATTGTTACTATTATTACATATTACTTTCCTTTTCTAAGTAGGAACTAAATGCTTTTTGACAGAAAAATAAGTTTATACAGTATAGAGTCAAATTTAATATATAAATATGCAATTAATCGAGATTAACTATGAAAAATTATGCGATTAATCCCGATCAACTATGAAATATGATGCGATAATTCTCGAATGACTGTGAACAATTATGTGATTCATCGAGATTAACTATGAACACATGCAATTAATCAAGATTAACTATGAACAATTATGCGATTATTCAAGATTAGCTATGAACAATGATGCGATTATTCAAGATTAGCTATGAGCAATGATGCGATTAATCAATATTAACAATGAAAAATGTTGCGCTTAATTGAGACTAACTATGAAAATTATGTGATTAATCGAGATAACATATGAACAAATATGCGATTAATCAAGATTAACTATGAAAATGATGCGATTAATCAAGATTACCTATGAAAATGATGCAATTAATCAAGATTAACTATGAAAAATGATGTGATTAATCGAGATTAAATATGAAAAATGCTGTGATTAATCGAGAGTAACTATGAACAATTATCCGATTAATCAAGATTACCTATGAAAATTATGCAATTAATCGAGATTAACTATGAAAATGATACAATTAATCAAGACTAACTATGAAAAGTGCTGCGATTAATCGAGAGTAACTGTGAGCAATTAATCGAGCCTATGAACAATTATGCGATTAATCGAGACTACGAACAAGTGCGCGGTTAATCGAGACTACATATGAACAAGTATGCACTTAATCGAGGTTACCTGAGAAAAATTCTGCGATTAATCGCGATTAACTATACGCAATTGTGCGATCGATCGAGATCGCTTATGAACAATTATGCGGGTAATCGAGACTATGGCCAATTCTGCGATTAATCGCGAGCGCCTATAAACAATTGTGCGCTTGATCGCGATTGCCTATGAGCAATTATGTGATTAATCGCGTCAACCCATGAACAATTATGCGATTATCGAGGTTGACTGTGGAAAATGCTGCGATTAATCGGGACTAACTATGAACAATTATGCGGTTAATCGAGACTATGAACAAGTATGTGATTGATCGAGAGTACCTATGAACAACTATGCGATTAATCGAGACTATGAACAATTCTGTGATTAATCGAGACTAACTATGAACAATTATGCGATTAATCGAGATTAAATAATCGAATCAACTGACAGCACTAACTTTAATAAATTGATTAAATTCAAGTATTTTATATAAAGCACAAGACAGTTTTTTTGTTTTTAAAGTCCTCATAAAGGTAAAAATGCCCCAAAAGACCTTATCCTTATTTCCATGGGACAAAAATGGCATTATAGAAAAATGTATATCTGTATGTATGTCACATAGTTTAACATTTAGCATGTTGCCCGATGCAAATTCAATTCATCTTATGAACTGACAGAAAAGACGACTTTTAAATTATGAATTTAGAGTGCTCGGCTGGGGCACAGAAGACCTTTATTTAGTTTTTGCTTACCCATCTCTGCACAATTCTCATTTCCATTCACTTTCCAAGAATTTCCAGGGATCATATTTCACAAAGAGGAAGAAATCAATAGCACACCATAATATCTCTCTCTCTCTCTCTCTCTCTCTCTCTCTCTCTGTGTCTCTCTCTCTCTCTCTCTCTCTCTCTCTCTCTCTCTCTCTCTCTCTCTCTCTGTGTCTCTAACCCAATAAGTAGCTTTTAAATTTGGACTGATCTTTTTCCTGCAGAGTGATTGATTTTAGAGGAGGAAGCTTCTTCTTGTTTGTGGTGCATCAATGCAGATCTGCATCACAACATCTCAGCTTTTCATCAGAGCTCTTAGTACAGGACTGTGGCTAAACACAACGGACAGTGTCTACAAACAGGACACTAAAGCAAGGAGGATGTACTTTAACCTTTGGAGTGGCGGGTCTAAAGTGCATTCCACGCCATCGGAGATCCATGAAAGCTTTTAGTGTGTGATAAAATGAGTGTCATATCCATATACATGTGAAGGAATTGTTCCAGATATCGACTCACTCGTAATTACGCTGGTCAGGATGTCTAAAATTGGATAGGAAATGAAGCATAACTGATTGTGACATCATCTTGTCAAAACAAGAGGTGGTAAAATATCTCATGTTGCATACTTTTACTATGTACTTAAAAGTATGTAGTTTGCTTGTTGTGAAAGTGCATACTTTTGAGCATTTAGTCTCACAGTATGTCAGTTTTCCGGCATGCTACTTTGTCAAAAAATTGAGATTGGTCACATGACAAGAGAGAAGCAATGCCGTTTGGAGTCAATAATGTTAAACGTAGTGGAATGAGTCCATGAGAGTATATTATCCCACTTATTATATGGCAGCTTACCAAATGAATAAATAAATGGACATGAAATATTGATTTGAGTTGAAACTATATAATTATGTGTGAAGCAAGAGAGTGTGGAGTCATTTAAAAGATGTCACAGTTTAGAGTGATTAAACAAAAATATCTGACCCCAGAATACAACGACTGACCAATCAGAATCAAGTATTACAGTGAGCCATGTAAAAAGGGAAGGTTAATATGTGGTTTGGGAGACAATGTCAGATTTCTAAATGTAATATGTAATATTTATAGCTGTGCTCTGCTCTCTCAAGGTCGTATCTTGACATGTTGAAGGTCATCATGTTCAGCTACTTGTTCTGGTTTGTCTTGACCATCATCTTCATCACGGGGACCACCCGTATCAGCATCTTCTGCATGGGTTACCTGGTGGCATGTTTCTATTTCCTGCTGTTTGGAGGCAATCTGTTACTCAAGCCGATCAAAGAGATCCTGCGCTACTGGGATTTCCTCATCGCTTACAACGTCTTCGTCATCACGATGAAAAACGTCTTTGCTGTGAGTAGAATTTGATGCCTATACTTAATGAAATACATATACTGTATGTATTTACAGTCATAATGGCTAAAGTTTGTTTTATGATACTGTGGTAGCATCTGTCATTTTGTAAATATAAATGTGGGGGCAAATTTCAGATCATAAAAAAATAGTAAGACTGTGTTAACCACCAAACTATCATGGCATTAGTCACGATTTCTTGTTTGAACAGCCCCCTTCACATGCTGTGGAATTGGTGCATTTTTGTCAAATGTTCTTGTTCTTTGTTTCACAGATTCTGGCATGTGGTTATTTCAAGTCTTTGATGAAGAATAACTGCTGGTTAATTCAGCTGCTGAGTCTCGCCTGCACCATTAAAGGCTATGACGTTAAACCAGGTGAAGAACGACAGGAGGGATTGTTGCTGAATCACATGGTCACAAGGATGCAAACATTCAGTTGTTATGTTAATTAAAAGACTATCAATGTATTTATCAAGCTTGGTACTAACCAAAACTTGACTGAAGTGTGTGTGTGTGTGTGTGTGTGTGTGTGTGTATGTGACAGAGTGTGTGTGGGGGGGGGGGGGGGGTGGTTGATTTATCTAATTACGATCTTATCTACATTTACATTTCTCAAATACACCCGTCATTTAAATATGAAAACAAGCTAATTTATGTTAATGTCGCTAGAAAAAACCTACACTTCTGTTAGTTTAAACATGAAGAAAATACGAGAATGTGTCATGTTTTGGGGGCAGATTGCTGCCATCTGGTGCAAAAAATAATTATATAAATAAATAAATGACATGACTTGACTTGAAATTCATGTCAAATCATGTCAAAAATAACCAGTTGATAATCAAACGACTCAGATGAAGTATTGCATTTTTATTAAAGAAACAAAATTGATTTCGGTCAAAAATGACCGAACTGTGCACAAGGGTTAAAATGGCCATGGACATGTTCTTGACAGGTTTCGAGAAATTTTCTCTGAACTATTTTAAATCCGCTAATGGCTTTCTGATGTGTGTTTTGTGTCTTTAGAGGTGGGCATTTCAGATCAATGTGACCTTCCGCAGGATGAGGCGGGAATTATTTGGGACAGCATCTGTTTCACATTCCTCCTGCTGCAGCGACGTGTCTTCATGAGCTATTACTTCCTCCATGTGGTCGCAGACATTCGTGCAGGACAGATTCTCGCATCTCGGTACAATGTGCTTTCACACACACACACACACACACACACACACACACGTTTCTTATAGCAGCTGCAGAAAAAAGTATGTAAACCCTTTGGATTTACCTGGATTTTGCACAAATTTGTCTTACAAGTACTTCTTGTAAGGCTCAAAAACAAACAAACACATTCTGCCAAAACAAATATCAACAAACAATGTTTTTGATTGTCTTTATTGAACACACCTTTTAAGAAAATGTCCTGGTTATATTTAACTGAAACGTAATTGTTCTCGTGTTCCGTCGCCGGACACCAATTCCAAGTAAACTTCCCTTCACCTTTGAAGGACTTCAATGTGAAGGTTGTACAAAGTGACATTTTATTTTTTAACAACACGATCAAAGTGAGTATCAGGCACAACAGCGCCGCTATAACACGGGCCGCCATCTTGATTGTTTTGGTTGGATAGATCACATGACCATAAATGCATCATCGTTTTCCAAAGCATCCGTTTTCACAGTCCACACTACAACGCGAAAACGGCGTTTTAAAATTCATCCACTTTGGTGTGCGTTTTAAAAAATCTCCACTTTCGCGGACAAAAACGCCGTCTCAGTGTGGACGGAAGGCCGAAACGATGCGTTTTCAAATGAAAACGTATTAGTGTGGACTAGGCCTGAGAAACGTTTGAGACATTGAAGAGATCTCATTGGCCTAGCAAATTAATTTTTTAATTTCCGTCAAATTTAAGCTAAAAATGCACATTCGATTGCTAAAATGAACATTTGAATTTTGGATTTGTGCCAAACGCTGATGATGACTTATTCTTGGGCCAAATAAAATGTGTATTTTGTTTCTCCGCCCTGTTGACAGTCGTAAAGCAAGTGTCAAGTGTGTAGTAACTGTAAATATAGAGTAGTTGAGTGATGATTGTAAGTATGTTTCTTTCGCAGAGGAGCGGAGCTGTTCCAGGCGAGTATTGTGAAGGCCGTGAGAGCTCGTCTAGAGGAAGAGAAGAGATCCATGGAGCAACTTAAAAGACAGTGAGAAACATCCTTAACATTTATACTATATGATCTTTATGTGTCGTTTTAGGCATCCAAGCACCAAAGGACTTTTATTTGGAGCTTTTTGAAAAAACTACTTTTTCCAACTCCTAGACCACTGGTCTGATTCGCATCAAAATGAATCTGGAGACTCGCATGGCAAAAAGTTATCTGAAGAATTTTGACGCATCAAATCGTTCGATCGATAATTGGCTTAAATCTTCGTAACGATTAGATGAATACAATTTATTTGGTTAACTTTTTATCTGTAGGTGATACATGTAAAATTCTTTGCGAATCCTCCTCTAGGAGGAGTTCGAAAAAGTAGGTTTTCTGGAAAATTTCTAATGGCGTATGGAAATGAAATCGGCTATGTTTGATTTGGACATCATGTTTATTAGCGCACTGCCTTGCGGAAAATGAATGAATTATTTAAAGTGACATATCAAACTAAACTAGAGACAAACTCTTTACAACCAAACAGGTTTCAATGAAAAAAGCCTAGAGGGTTCTCACCAGAGGCACTTTTTTCCCCTCTGTGCCTGTTGAAGCACTTCACGGAAATCAATGTCATGCTGGTGTGTCACGTGACTCGGTGCGGCAGAAGTTTTACCCTTAAATGACAGACTAGAGTCTTGTGTACAGTATTCAGTCGGTTTAAATTCATTTAAATTATGCATTGCGTATAGCGAAGCCAAAATACAATGTCCACACATGTGGACGCAGGGTCGCACAAGGTTAAAACTAGAAAAGAGACATAGGGGTAAAAAAATAAATAAACTTGTTTTCCCTTTGAATTAAGTTCAGAAAATGTGAAAATCTCATTGAAAATGAAGCTACTTTGAAAAGCAAGCTACTAGATACTTTTAACTTAAAGTGGTTAAACTACAGTCAAGTTACTTATTTAAAAAAGTAGTTATCCACACTACAAGTTATTAACAAAAGCTAACTACATTGAAGATATTTAGATATATTTTTAAATAAATAACAATCAGATTAGAGTGTTTAATAAAGTTATGTTTGCACAATTTAATAATACCACCTGATATATATTTAATTGGGGTGATATTAAATGGCACGGACCCACTTTATATTAGCATGCGATACAATGTAACTACAACGTGCTTAAGCATGCGTTACAATGTAACTACTATGTACTTAAGCATGCGATACAATATAACTACTATTGTACTTAAGCATGCGATACAATGTAACTACTATTGTACTTAAGCATGTGATACAATGTAACTACTATATACTTAAGCATGTGATACAATGTAACTACTATGTGCTTAAGCATGCGATACAATGTAACTACTATTATACTTAAGCATGTGATACAATGTAACTACTATTGTACTTAAGCATGCGATACAATGTAACTACTATGTACTTAAGCATGCGATACAATGTAACTACTATGTGCTTAAGCATGCGATACAATGTAACTACTATGCGCTTAAGCATGCGATACAGTGTAACTACTATGCGCTTAAGCATGCGATACAATGTAACTACTATGCGCTTAAGCATGCAATACAATATAACTACTATTGTACTTAAGCATGCGATACAATGTAACTACTATGTACTTAAGCATGCGATACAATGTAACTACTATGCGCTTAAGCATGCGATACAATGTAACTACTATGCGCTTAAGCATGCGATACAATGTAACTACTATGCGCTTAAGCATGCGATACAATGTAACTACTATTGTACTTAAGCATGCGATACAATGTAACTACTATGTACTTAAGCATGTGATACAATGTAACTACTATGTGCTTAAGCATGTGATACAATGTAACTACTATTATACTTAAGCATGTGATACAATGTAACTACTATTGTACTTAAGCATGCGATACAATATAACTACTATTATACTTAAGCATGTGATACAATGTAACTACTATTGTACTTAAGCATGCGATACAATGTAACTACTATGCGCTTAAGCATGTGATACAATGTAACTACTATGTGCTTAAGCATGCGATACAATGTAACTACTATTATACTTAAGCATGTGATACAATGTAACTACTATTGTACTTAAGCATGCGATACAATGTAACTACTATTGTACTTAAGCATGCGATACAATATAACTACTATTGTACTTAAGCATGCGATACAATGTAACTACTATTGTACTTAAGCATGTGATACAATGTAACTACTATGTACTTAAGCATGTGATACAATGTAACTACTATGTACTTAAGCATGTGACACAATGTAACTACTATGTGCTTAAGCATGCGATACAATGTAACTACTATGTGCTTAAGCATGTGATACAATGTAACTACTATTGTACTTAAGCATGTGATACAATGTAACTACTATGTACTTAAGCATGTGATACAATGTAACTACTATGTGCTTAAGCATGTGATACAATGTAACTACTATGTGCTTAAGCATGTGATACAATGTAACTACTATTGTACTTAAGCATGTGATACAATGTAACTACTATGTACTTAAGCATGTGATACAATGTAACTACTATGTACTTAAGCATGTGATACAATGTAACTACTATTGTACTTAAGCATGTGATACAATGTAACTACTATGTACTTAAGCATGCGATACAATGTAACTACTATGTGCTTAAGCATGTGATACAATGTAACTACTATGTACTTAAGCATGTGATACAATGTAACTACTATGTACTTAAGCATGTGATACAATGTAACTACTATGTGCTTAAGCATGTGATACAATGTAACTACTATTGTACTTAAGCATGTGATACAATGTAACTACTATGTACTTAAGCATGTGATACAATGTAACTACTATGTGCTTAAACATGCGATACAATGTAACTACTATGTGCTTAAGCATGTGATACAATGTAACTACTATTGTACTTAAGCATGTGATACAATGTAAGTACTATGTACATACTGTGGATGTTGTTGCATTGTACTTACATTTAAAGTACTTGCATTTAATTACATCTGTATTTAGACTTTTTAGGACTAACCCTACCCATACCTCAACCTCAGTAGCAGCTAATGTGAATTCTGTGAGAATGTTACAGAACAACATATTTACACAGTATATACATTGTATTGTATGTATTTTAATGTTAGTACATAGTAGTTAAAGACACATAATATAAAGTGAGACCAAGAAACATCAACATTTAACTTAATCTTTCACAAAAAAAAAAAGAAAACAGTGACTTCTGTCATAAACCCTTTAAGATTGCACAGAGCTCAAATGAATTAGTGAATCAGTTATGTGAACTAGTTCATTTACATGAACCGTCTGAATGAAGCAGCTTAATAAAATGAATTGGAGTTCCCAACGCTAAATTTAAGTAAATTAATTTACATGAACCGCGAAATCATTCAAGATTGTTAATTTAAATTTGATATTCGTAAGAAGTTTTGCCAATGGTGGGTAAGGGACTGACTGAAAAATCCACACATTGTGCTAAAGCTTGCTAAATCTGTGGAGGGTGTTGTAAGGGACCATCTGAAAACATCCCCCAGCAACCACCGATTACCTCATCAGCTTCATTGCTGCGTTTTCAATACTATGTATCAAATGTAGCGTTTTGTGTCGCTACTCAATGGAAAAAGTTACACTCTTGCGAACTCTATCTATAACTCTATTGGCTATGTATATCATATGTCCATGTGTGAGTGATTTCTCTGGTCATTGTGAATGCGTTAATATAGGATGGACCGTATTAAGACGCGCCAGCAGAAGTTCAAGAGAGGAAAGGAGAAGATGCTCAGTTTGTCTCAGGAGTCGGGAGAAGGACAGAAACTCAGTCCACCTGATGGCGAGAACGACGATGATGATGGTATGATGTAAATCATGACCGTGTTAGAGTGTAAGTTTGATAGAATAGGGTCTTAATTAGAGGAACTTTACCATCAGAATGAGGGGAAAACAAAGTCAGTACTTTAAACAGCAAATTACTCTTTAAATTCAGTGTATGTTAAAGCTACACAGCGGCCCTGAAATGCTTTTAGACACTTAGTTAACACTTGAAATGTGTGTGCATGTCTGTGTAATACTGTAAAAATCTAAATATGAAAGGAAGTGGCAAAACAAACGCTTTTTCAAACAAAAGCTTTTGCAAAAAGACGATAGGTTAGGGCTAGGGTGAGTGACTTTTTGGGGCCAATGTATCTCTATAACACACTTTAATAGATACCTAAGGATCATTTTGTCACTGTGGACAGAAAGTAGTGCTTTCATTAATATTCTGACGTTTCATTTGCAGAGAAAAAGAAAAATAAGGCGCCAAAAAAGCAGTGGTGGAGGCCGTGGGTTGACCATGCGTCCAGTAGGTTCCTCACATGTTCCTCTGCTCTGATTGCTCCTTGTGTCCTTGACCAGAAGTAAGAGGATTCCCAAACTGCACCTGTGCTCTGTAAAACCATTAAAACAACAGACACGCCCTCCAGACTTTAGACTTTTCTACATCTATTTAAGGCTGTATACGCATAGTTATTAACCATCAGTCTCAAGTACTTTAAAGGGGGTCATATCATGAGAAGTCAGTTTACACGATGCATATTTGCTGTCCTGGGTGATGCAATGAAAAGAGAAGAGGATAGATAATATTATTCCTAAACACCAAAAGAACCAATGATAAGAGTCTGTCAAACGTTGCGCTGTTTCAAGCTGTGTGTATCTCCGGCCGCTTTGCAGATCCTTCTAAAGAATCCCAACATTAGAAGCGACAAGATCCCTGATCATTGCTGTCTGATTCGAACAGTCTGAGCAGCACATTTCAGCCACACACACATATGCCACAATTTATTAAAAGCCTTAAATAGATCTTTTCTGCTGCTGGAGGAAAAGTGAAATGTCTGGATGGTAGAGGCTTGTGTATGTATGAGCCGGTAAACAGAGCCGCGCAGTCGAGAATCACTCTGTTTTCTTTCAAATCCACTAAGAATAGTCAATCGATAATGAGCTCTCTATATATAGTTACCCAAAATGTGTCATCATTTACTCACCCTCATGTCTTTTGAAACATATATGAGTTATGTCCTTCTGTGAAACTCCAAGTAGTTAAAAGCACCAGCCACGCTGAACCTGTACTTTAGTTAAACTGCAGTCATGAGGACCTTTTGAAAAAGTAATTAGCTAAGCTACAAGCTACTAATGCCTCTGTGGCAGGGCGGAGGGCGGGGCCAGGTCGTGATGATACACACCCGGTCCCGTATCAGGCTAATCAAGCCTCCGAGAGGGATAAAGGCCGATGGCGGACGGTGGTGCGAGGAGAGAGAGATTGTTTACGTCATGTGTGATTTTGTCCTTGCACCACCGTCCGCCATCGGCCTTTATCGCTCTCGGAGGCTTGATACGAGATACGAACACAAATGCATGATAATATGTTATGCATTTCAGAATATGACGTGTATGTTTTTAATCATATATTTTATTGGTTACACTTACTGAAAAATCGACCCATTTGCTTACCTGACTGTCCAAGAGAATTGGCAATTTCTCTCCAGCTCTTCTCTTCTCCACCCGGTTGTGGGACAGTTCAGATGAAACATCAAATAGGCACTGGTGCTCTTGCCAATGTTCCACTAATATTTCCTCCATTTCTTGGGTCAAATGAGACTTTCTTTATACCGCAGCCATGCTAGTTGATGTTCAGTTGCAGGTACATCAGGACTCCTCCCACTGAACCATCCCGTGCGCCGTTTCTTGCTCTCTCATTGGCTGTAGGTCAACGCCGCAGTTGTATTCAGTCAAAACATATTTCACACTGCTCGATTTGGAGTCGCAGACGGGTCCAGATATTTAACATGCTAGATATCTTGCTGATATCGATGACATGTTGGCGCTTCTCTCAAATCGCACCATTAATAGTTCATACATTGCGTTTGACGCTCACGAGAGCGAGCTCCGTGTTGCCTACGATTTCAGGCTTTTGTTGGCGAGCTCCACAAATCTGTCAGTGAGCGAAAATCTGGCTTAAAATCGTGTAGTGTAAACTCAGCATAACAGAAAGGTGCTAACACTTTGAAATTAACTACATTAGTTAACACAAACTTACAATGAACAACACTTTTACATCAGTAATGAATCTTGGTTAATGTTAACTGCAACATACACTGATACATTTTAAAACGGAACGTTTTCTATGTTTAACATTAATGAACGCATTTTAAAATGGCAATGAACTGTTGTATTTTTAAAAATGAACAATAACCAAGACACTCCAAACGCTTGTCAAACAAATGAATGTAAACTCAAAGCAAAATGTTTGCAAATAGTAAAAATTATTTCAGACATTGACAGCTCATCGATAATAATGTATGCAATTACATTACATCATGATATGTGTGTGTGAGAGTGTGTGTGTGTGTGTGTGTGTGTGTATGTGTGTGTGTTTGTGTGTGCGTGTGTGTGTGTGAGAGTGTGTGTGTGTGTGTGTGTGTGTGTGTGTATATGTGTTTGTGTTTGCGTGTGTGTGTGTGAGAGTGTGTGTGTGTGTGTGTTTGTGTGTGTGCGCGTGCGTGCGTGTGTGTGTGTGTGTGTGTGAGAGAGAGAGAGAGAGAGAGAGAACGTGTGCAATCACCTGTTGCCACTGCCAAGCAGAGATGCTGTCAGCTTTCTGAATATCCACTTTCTCAGTGGAAAAATAGCGTCCAAGAGGTTATTCCTCTCTATTTACGCGGTAGCTGGTGCGCAAGAGTCGATCGCTAGAAACCGCAATGTCCTCCTCCATTTTAAACAGCACCCATTGTGTAATTAATCAGTCTGTTGTGTCTCTCAGCTGTGATGAGTTGTAATGCTGAAGTTTATTAGTTTAAAGCCATTTAAACCTATTTCCTAGCTTTAGAAGTTTAGTAGTAATACAAGAGATCACTTAACTGACTCATATTACACTCAAAAATGGTCTTTTTCCACCACCTGCTGGCTAACATATGTAATGTAAAAAAAGAGACAAGCAGTAGCTTGTAACACATATGCACTAATCTTACACTGTAGTTTAGAACGGTATGAACACAAGCGGAGTGATACACACACAGTGAAGCGTCCCAGTGCTGATGCTGTCAGACCACCAGTGCTCAAGGATGTCTCTCGTCCAATCAGATTTGAGGACCGGAACTAACAGTTGTATATATAAATATTATACACTCACCTAAAGGATTATTAGGAACACCTGTTCAATTTCCCATTAATGCAATTATCTAATCAACCAATCACATGGCAGTTGCTTCAATGCATTTAGGGGTGTGGTCCTGGTCAAGACAATCTCCTGAACTCCAAACTGAATGTCAGAATGGGAAAGAAAGGTGATTTAAGGAATTTTGAGCGTGGCATGGTTGTTGGTGCCAGATGGGCCGGTCTGAGTATTTCACAATCTGCTCAGTTACTGGGATTTTCACGCACAACCATTTCTAGGGTTTACAAAGAATGGTGTGAAAAGGGAAAAACATCCAGTATGCGGCAGTCCTGTGGGCAAAAATGCCTTGTTGATGCTAGAGGTCAGAGGAGAATGGGCCGACTGATTCAAGCTGATAGAAGAGCAACTTTGACTGAAATAACCACTCATTACAACCGAGGTATGCAGCAAAGCATTTGTGAAGCCACAACACGCACAACCTTGAGGCGGATGGGCTACAACAGCAGAAGACCCCACCGGGTACCACTCATCTCCACTACAAATAGGAAAAAGAGGCTACAAGAATTTGGCGTAAACAGAATGAGAACATGGATCCATCATGCCTTGTTACCACTGTGCAGGCTGGTGGTGGTGGTGTAATGATGTGGGGGATGTTTTCTTGGCACACTTTAGGCCCCTTAGTGCCAATTGGGCATCGTTTAAATGCCACGGCCTACCTGAGCATTGTTTTTGACCATGTCCATCCCTTTATGGCCACCATGTACCCATCCTCTGATGGCTACTTCCAGCAGGATAATGCACCATGTCACAAAGCTCGAATCATTTCAAATTGGTTTCTTGAACATGACAATGAGTTCACTGTACTAAAATGGCCCCCACAGTCACCAGATCTCAACCCAATAGAGCATCTTTGGGATGTGGTGGAACGGGAGCTTCGTGCCCTGGATGTGCATCCCACAAATCTCCATCAACTGCAAGATGCTATCCTATCAATATGGGCCAACATTTCTAAAGAATGCTTTCAGCACCTTGTTGAATCAATGCCACGTAGAATTAAGGCAGTTCTGAAGGCGAAAGGGGGTCAAACACAGTATTAGTATGGTGTTCCAAATAATCCTTTAGGTGAGTGTACATGTTCACATAGTAGTCATTATTTTACCTCACCAATAATCTCCTATCCATTTATTAATGGTCCATTCATGCCATGTCGGAATTACTGTAATTGAAAGTTTCCGACTTGTACATCATACATTTGTGTTGGAAAAAAGTCCTTGATTGTTTAAAAAAACAAACAAAAAATAAAATGTTATTTTTATTTTTTTTACTTTTGCAATGAGAGCAGTATTTATCTGCCATAAAATGTGATAATCTGGGTGATTGCATAAAACATGAACAATTAAATGTACACAAAATACAACTGATATAACTAGACAACATCCTCATTTGCTTAACAAAGTTGCCAATATAATCGTATGACTTCTAAAGCCATACAATTGCTTTTATGAATAGCAAGAATTTAAAAAATAGTGTACAAGTTGTTTGGACGGTTTTTATGGTGCTTGTTTGTTATTTTTCAAGCTTTTCGAGCCTTCAAAGCGTGAAAATTCTGCTAAATAACTTGAAAAACGATATACACATTGTAGATGTTTTAAGCGACATGAGGGTGAGTAGATAATGACAGAATTGTAATTTTGGGGTGAACTATCCTTTGAAACCAAAGGATCCATCTCTTAATCTCTTCATCGCAAAGAAACGGCACGTCACATCATCAAAAAGCAAAAGTAATACCGTCAAACTCATTGTCTTGGTAAGTGTTATACAGTAAAGTATGGGGAAGATGGTATTTACTTTTTAATTTTTGATGTGCTGATCTCAGTTATCAGCACCATATTAAGACGCACGCAATTTGCTGTTCGATTTTAAGTAACTACTTTAGATTTCAATCTTTGTTTTATAAAGTGCTTGAATGCTGCTTCTTGTAAAATAGAACTTGCATAACAAAAAAGTACAGCGATGGTATCAGATGGTAACAGCATTGTACGTGATTAAATAACGAGTACTTTACACGTACTTAAAGGTACCTAAAAGAATACAATGGTATTACCATTCTGGTCATGCCCCCATAAAACATGACATTACCAAGATACCATGTCCAAACGCCATGGGAATGCCATGGTACTTTTTTGTAAAGGTTTCATGAAGAGATGCATTCTAGATCAAATCGATAAAACACAACATTTGAGATCTTTCATTTTGGCTTTACACAATCAAAATCATTCCCTTAAATAGTCAAATGTTTTCCCAGCATCCTCTCCTGCTCTTCCCCTCCATCGTGGCTCTTCTGTTCAAGGACACAAGGCAGTTTTTACATATTCCAATTATGTGACTGTGAAACTGCGGACACGGAGGTGTTTTAATGGAAATTGCTCCTAGAGCCACAAAAGTTATTACAGTTATACATTCAGCTTGTTTTGATGTATGTCAAATTGTGTATTGAAGTATTGCATAAAGACGATTAATGCATTTGAATCAAGTTTTTATTGCTCATTATGCTAATGTGTTATATCTGTTATATGTGACTGTACGGTTTTCAGATGTATTGCACTTGTTGCATTAATGAGGTTTCGGGTAAGTTTGGTTAATTGATTTATTGAGATGTGCAGAGCCTCTCAGAGAAAGTGGTAATCAAGGAATTAAGGACAAACACTTTTGCCCCTCAGAGAAGGTTTAATAGATGCATGATTCTTCAATTAGAGGCACTTTTAACTACTTGAAATCTTGAAAACGAAACTGCGTCTAAGTTTGATTAATCTATGTTGTGTAGACCGGTTTGGTCTGTCGTTTCTCATTTCGGTGCCAAACACATCTAAAAGGGTTGCAAAGTTAACGTATTGTTCTCCAAATTGCTTGTCATGACATTAATGATCATTTGTTATAAAATACTTACAGACTGTACACATTAAATACCACATTTTATTATTTTTTGTCATACTTTGCAATCAGGATGTATTTGTTGGCATCAGTTAACCCCAAACTAACATGAACTAGCAGTGAATAATACTTTTAAAGGATTTTATCATATACTAATACTTATATTATATAACATTTTAAAAAATCTGATCATTAAAATGCAATACAGAAGTACAGGTCCTTCTCAAAAAATTAGCATATTGTGATAAAGTTCATTATTTTCCATAATGTAATGATAAAAATTAAACTTACATATATTTTAGATTCATTGCACACCAACTGAAATATTTCAGGTCTTTTATAGTTTTAATACTGATGATTTTGGCATACAGCTCATGAAAACCCAAAATTCCTATCTCAAAAAATTAGCATATCATGAAAAGGGTCTCTAAACGAGCTATTAACCTAATCATCTGAATCAACTAATTAACTCTAAACACCTGCAAAAGATTCCTGAGGCTTTTAAAAACTCCCAGCCTGTTTCATTACTCAAAACTGCAATCATGGGTAAGACTGCCGACCTGACTGCTGTCCAGAAGGCCATCATTGACACCCTCAAGCAAGAGGGTAAGACACAGAAAGAAATTTCTGAACAAATAGGCTGTTCCCAGAGTGCTGTATCAAGGCACCTCAGTGGGAAGTCTGTGGGAAGGAAAAAGTGTGGCAAAAAACGCTGCACAATGACAAGAGGTGACCGGACCCTGAGGAAGATTGTGGAGAAGGACCGATTCCAGACCTTGGATGACCTGCGGAAGCAGTGGACTGAGTCTGGAGTAGAAACATCCAGAGCCACCGTGCACAGGCGTGTGCAGGAAATGGGCTACAGGTGCCGCATTCCCCAGGTCAAGCCACTTTTGAACCAGAAACAGCGGCAGAAGCGCCTGACCTGGGCTACAGAGAAGACTTTTTTCGGATGAAAGCAAATTTTGCATGTCATTCGGAAATCAAGGTGCCAGAGTCTGGAGGAAGACTGGGGAGAAGGAAATGCCAAAATGCCTGAAGTCCAGTGTCAAGTACCCACAGTCAGTGATGGTCTGGGATGCCATGTCAGCTGCTGGTGTTGGTCCACTGTGTTTTATCAAGGGCAGGGTCAATGCAGCTAGCTATCAGGAGATTTTGGAGCACTTCATGCTTCCATCTGCTGAAAAGCTTTATGGAGATGAAGATTTCATTTTTCAGCACGACCTGGCACCTGCTCACAGTGCCAAAACCACTGGTAAATGGTTTACTGACCATGGTATTACTGTGCTCAATTGGCCTGCCAACTCTCCTGACCTGAACCCCATAGAGAATCTGTGGGATATTGTGAAGAGAAAGTTGAGAGATGCAAGACCCAACACTCTGGATGAGCTTAAGGCCGCTATCGAAGCATCCTGGGCCTCCATAACACCTCAGCAGTGCCACAGGCTGATTGCCTCCATGCCACGCCGTATTGAAGCAGTCATTTCTGCAAACGGATTCCCGACCAAGCATTGAGTGCATAACTGAACATAATTATTTGAAGGTTGACTTTTTTTGTATTAAAAACACTTCTTTTATTGGTCGGATGAAATATGCTAATTTTTTGAGATAGGAATTTTGGGTTTTCATGAGCTGTATGCCAAAATCATCAGTATTAAAACAATAAAAGACCTGAAATATTTCAGTTGGTGTGCAATGAATCTAAAATATATGTAAGTTTAATTTTTATCATTACATTATGGAAAATAATGAACTTTATCACAATATGCTAATTTTTTGAGAAGGACCTGTACAGCATTGAGAAGACAAAACAAAAATTGGCTTTAGTGTCCAATATAAGGTTTATTTCCATATTATTGCACATAAGCCTTTTATCGGCCTATAGTTCACAGCAATCCGTTTAGCAATTGAATTCATCAGTCTGTCCGAGGTTGAGTTATTATAAGGACACATTTCCCCATTCCCCATATGCATCATTTGTTATGTGCTGTTTTAAATGTTTTTCTCCTGCTACTCTGATAATCTTCTTCGCACTAAACATTCTTGTCCGTTCGTCCCTCAGTGGTTAGAAGTGGTGATTATTACCTGTTTGAAACTGACAGTGAAGAGGAAGAAGAAGAGGAGGAGAAAAAAGACGAAGAACCTCCTAAGAAATCAGCCTTTCAGGTGAGAGCACATTCAGAGGAGAACAAATCATTGTCTGGCGCAGACTTGTGTGCCGTTCTGAATTGAATTGAGAATGCCTCTTGCATGCATATTCAATTCCCGAGTTTGGTTTGATGACTGTTAGTAGTTTTGACAGAACTAAACCTAGTTTAGAGAACAATGTCAGTTATGAAAAATGTGTGGTCCCATTTTATATCAGGTGTCTTTAACTATTATGTACTAACACTAAAATGCATACAGTAGAATGTATTTATTGTATAATGACATGTTGTTCTGCAAAATCCTCACCAAATCCACATTTGCTGCTACTGAGGTTGAGGTGCGGGTAGGTTTAGGAGTAGGGTTAGGGTAAGGGGTCGTCGACGAATAAAACATTCGTCAAAAGATTAATAACTACAGTCTTGACCAACACAAAATGGGTGTCGTTTGAAAGGTTAGAAGCTCTACTTTATTATGCATGCAGGCATTATGACCAAAACTGAGTGCTTTGAAATTTTCAGGCAAACCAGATGCAGGGCTGGATTGGTTAATCTGGCATACCGGGCATTTTCCCGGTGGGCTGACGCACTTTGGGGCCAATGGGGGGGTGCACTGGCCATTGGGAAAATTGATCGGGTCAGTAGGTTGGCCGCGAAACGAGCCTGATGTGCCACGAAACATGGCGAGATAAGCTAAAATGTGCCGCCGCGTAATGCAGAACGGACCACAAAACGCCGCCGATATGCAGAAAAGGGCAGCAAACACCAAAACACCACACACAACCCCCCCACCCCTCCCCACCCCACTCAAAAACTTTTGGCTAGTTGCAATGTATAATCCGGGACAGATTCCTCTTCCCAGTCCGGCCCTGATCAGCGTTCCATTTTTATCTTTTCTAAAAAAAAAAAAAATGTGATATTTTATGTTTTTCGTTATTAGCGAAAATGCGGCATATAAGCAACACCAGCATAATTAGCATATACTTAGCTGTTACTCGCTGTACTTTTGTCTGTGTGTAAACAAAATGGGCTGGTTGTATTCGACTCTTTGAGAGCTTTCCAACAACATATAACACATGGCTATTTGATCAATTTGATGTTTTTACTGATTTCAATAATACGTACAGTGCAAATTTGTTTTCTAAATGATCAAAACGGAGCACTTCTGATGTGTCTGCAAATTTCAAATCACTTTGACTCAGTTTTCATCATAGTGTATGTATGCATTGGAAAGCTTCTAAGCTTTCAAACAAAAGCCATTTTGTGTTGGTCAAGATTGTAGTTTTGAATATTTTGACAATAAATCCTTTTTTCTCACGGGCCCATCCGAGCGTAAAGGGTTAAATGTTTGAATGATTTCAGGATTTTAATGCAGTGACTTTCACAATGTCTCTCCTTGATTCTTTCCTCTCTCAGCAAGCCATCAGAAAGTTTGCTTCAGCCCTCGTGGCTTTACCCCGATCAATCATTAAACTGCCCAAAACTGTACTTCAGTATATTATCAGAGCAGCCAAGGTATCACCGTGGTGAATGTATCATCTGTTTTCTGCTGTCATATCTTTGTTCATTCATAATATGCATAATCACCTTTCCATTCCATGTTGTTCCAAACAAATTTATCCTTATATATTTGGAGTTTATTTACAATTATATAAAACTGAACTACTGACTCAAATGAATGGAATGGAAAAGCTGGACCGACTGTGATTGGTGTTGGTTTGCATTTTGCGGTGGTTTTGGGGAAGGTTTCTGAGGTCTTTCATTTTCTGTTGTCTTTTTATGTGTACTTTAATTATATTATTATTTTTTGCTTCTAAATCGTGTGGTTTGCTCCACCATCTTCTTAAAAAATTGTGCTGTAGACATGACCACAAAAACTTCACACCATTTTAAATGAAACTTTTATACTCCAGCTCAAATGATTCCAAAAGTGGAGCAAAGCACATTTACTATCTTGAAAGATTTTTGTTTTTAATTGCATGAATTCAAACAACTGAATTGTAAATACACAGGGAGAAACTCACATTGCTTATATTCAAATGGGCCTCAAGTTTGGAAAATTTGGAAGGCAACTAGTTGTTTGAATTCACTGTTGTGTATTCTGTGTGGAGGATAATGCTTGCTTATCGGAAACAGCCTCTTCAAGAGATAAAATACTAATTTAAGACTAAGAAAATTCGTTCCTGCTTTGTATATTTGGATAGATTTGAATCTCAGATTGAACTTGGACTTATTTCCTGAAATGGCTGTATGTGCAACATGTTGTTGTGTTGATATCATTGTCAAACACTTTATTCAAATACTACAAGAACAGATGAATTGATACTGATGATACTCCATAGTTTGTGTATCATGCCTGGATTACCAACTCTAAAACTGCCCTGAAAGAGAAAACCAAACGGACGCGGCACTTTTGGAAGAGATACAGCCGCGGCCACAGACATAGAAAAGACAAGAAAGAAGGTACATAAATCTCCTGTAATTATCTTCTTATCCTAAGAGAATAATTATCAAAGATAATCTGCAATGACTATGCCAACACTGAAACTGAGAAAAATGGCCTCAAGTAATGGAGTAAAGTTGAGCAAATTGTGTGTGTGTGTGTGTGTGTGTGTGTGTGTGTGTGTGTGTGTGTGTAGGTCACGTGGAAATAGAGATCGGTGAAGAAGATCGCCAGAGTTCAGAAGAAGACAAAGCGAATGGATCAGGTGCGTTCATTCATATCACCTTCATTACATATTGTTTCTTTTTGAAAAGGAACTTCAGAATAACTTCTACCTCTCACATCCTGTAGACAACATCATCAAGAGGGTTTTCAACATCATTAAGTTCACGTGGGTTCTGTTTCTGACCACCGTTGAGAGTGTGACCCGATGGCTGAACTCCGTCTGCAGAGAATACATTGACATCTCCACCGTTCTGCGCATTGAACGCTGCATGCTCACCAGAGAAGTCAAAAAGGTTCTCAGCATACACTTTCACTTAAAAATATATATATATTTAAATATACAGTTTATAAATGTTATAAGTATGCTATATCACTAAAGCCATCTCTGTGATTGAAATCCATAGTCGACCGATATACAATATCTAGAGAACAGAATGGCCGATGACTGATATAATACAGGGCTGGACTGGTAATCTGGCATACTGGGCATTTTCCTGGTTGGACGGCGCACTTTGGGGCCGATCAGGGGGCGGACTGGCCATCAGGGTAACCGAGGGGTCCGGTGGTTCGCCCGCGAAACGTGGCAAAATAAGCTAAAATGAGCCGCCACTTTATGCAGAACGGACATCAAAATGGTTCTGCGATATGCAGAAAAGGACAGCGAAATAAATTTAATATCTGATATAATGAGGGCTGAAATAACTGCGATGGCCATCCGCCACCAGCCTACACATACCTCAGAGCGCCTGTGCTCTAAACTGTTCTGGTGGATTGTGAGGACCCACTTTAAAGACCAGCTGTGGGTTAAACACTTCCGAATGCCAAGGGCTATGCATGAAGAATTGTGTGCCATGGTTGTATCTTTCATTGGGCCACTCATCAAGCTATCGCACACTTATAACATGTGCACGAATGGTCAAAACACATTCCAAATAAACTGTTTCCATCACCTTAATGCGCATTTTAACTAATGCAAAACGCTAGAAAATTCACCTCACATATCTCATTTCCATTGAAATTGTCTTATTCTGATATATCGGTTTGTCACTAATCCACCGATATATCTAGCCCATTTATCGGTTTGTCACTAATCCACCGATATATCTAGCCCATATATCAGTTTGTCACTAATCCACCGATATATCTAGCCCATATATCGGTTTGTCACTAATCCACCGATATATCTAGCCCATATATCAGTTTGTCACTAATCCACCGATATATCTAGCCCATATATCGGTTTGTCACTAATCCACCGATATATATCTTGCCCATATATCGGTTTGTCACTAATCCACCGATATATCTAGCCCATATATCGGTTTGTCACTAATCCACCAATATATCTAGCCCATATATCGGTTTGTCACTAATCCACCGATATATCTAGCCCATATATCGGTTTGTCACTAATCCACCGAGATATCTTGCCCATATATCGGTTTGTCACTAATCCACAGATATATCTAGCCCATATATCGGTTTGTCACTAATCCACCGATATATCTAGCCCATATATTGGTTTGTCACTAATCCACCGATATATCTTGCCCATATATCGGTTTGTCACTAATCCACAGATATATCTAGCCCATATTTATCGGTTTGTCACTAATCCACCAATATATCTAGCCCATATATCGGTTTGTCACTAATCCATTATATTGTATATCTTTTAGGGCAACGTACCATCCCGTGAGAGCATTCATGTGTACTATCAGAAGCAAATGAAACTGACGTCATCTCGCGAGTCTGGTCTGGATCGGATCAGTGAAGAGGACTCTGGCTCACACAGAGAACGTCGTAGACGATTCGGACAGAGTATAGACTCCTTCGCTTCCAGAGACAGCATGTCCAGGTCTGAATTTTATATTGGGGTTTGACTCGTGTAAAAATGTTTTTATGTTGTGCTGACCTAAAATGTTTAGTTCACATTAATTCATCAATTGTTGACATGCAGTAAAGGTATAAAGATTTGAAGTAATGTGGACGGCTTTTCTCAGATCATTTGTTTTGGGGAGAATTTGATGAGAGATGTTGGAGTTCATATTGAAATCTTCAAGACATTGATGAGATCTTTTTCTGAAGACATGTTTGAGATTGCAGGGGTCCTTTTCTCAGGACAAATCTCGAATGCTGCTGAGACTAAGGAAAAGAATCTCCATTTTTCATCCTATTGCTCTCTAGGAGAAACAATTGAGATATTAAAGAAATCTTGTTTATGATTTGTCTTTTCTCTGGGACAGTAAACACTTGGCCTGTCATTCATAACACTCATTATGTTTACATTCGTTTCGATTTCAATTTGGGTCGATTTCAGTCAGACTAAAACTAAACGAATAAAATCAGTCCAGACTGGAATCGTACCATTTTCTGTGAAGTCGGACTACCAGACCTAGGTAATATGATCCAGCGTGTATACATGATAACTGGATCACAGTTGGCCCTCGGCAATGTGCACATGCTCTGAAAGACAAAGGTAACTTGCAACGTTCATTTAATACTTCCTCAGCAAACGTCCTTCTTCAAATATTCGATTACGCATTGTGTCATATTTCGGACAGACAAATGAAGACCGTAGTTGGACTACACAAAAACCTGCTGTAGTTCAGTTATAACTGCGCATGCAAACACATTGAATGCTTCTTGTATCATTTTCATCTCATAACTTTCACTGTTTTTTGTCAACTCATGTCATCTGTCCATTGATCAGCGCATACACGGAAGCCACCATGCTGTTTTCCCGCCAGTCCACCTTGGATGACTTGGACGACATGCCTCTGAATATTCCCAAAACCAGTGAACGCGCTCGGCCCAAACTGCGCAAAATGTACGGCTTGGACATGTCCAACTCTTCGGCGGACAGCGGAAGCAGCGCCATCTCCAGGTGCTGAGCTCATAATCACACCTTCATCCCATTCATCCTCACTCACCCCACTCCTATCAGAATCCGTTCTTTTTATTTTTCGTTTCAAACTGTTGTATATTGTGTAGAAAGGGAAGAATGTTTACCACATGGAATTCTGGAGTTTTGTCAGAATACGTTTGACAGTCACTCAACTATCCTTATAGTTGATGGTTTGTATCTCTCAGATTTGATTGGTACATGTCTCGTGCATCAATGAAGGTCATACTATTGTGTATACATACTATGTGATTTTAACCATGTATTATGTGTAATCACTAAAAAACATACCAGCTAACTTGTATTTACACGCCTGTGTAATTTGATCAATTTTGGACAAAAAATCAACAGAATTTGGGCTGAAAATGTGATATTGATATTTCACATGTCTCAAAAATAGTTGCCAAGCAGATGGACTTAGCAAAGTTTCTGATGTCACAATTTTCTTCAGACCAGATGGTCAAACTGGCTTTAGATGCCATTCATAACATCACAGTTTTCCAACATACAAGTTGTCATTTCTAATAATGGTTTCCAGGCGGCACAGCAATGCTTGATATCATTTTCTATAAACAGAATAATGTAAATTTGCAACAACATCCTACAGTCCAAATTTTCATGACATTATAGACACTTGGATAAAGATTGTTTGTCTGTATATGAAGCAGTACAGCTTGCAAACTTGGACAAAATTTGGACCGAAAAAGTTTTCAAAGTTGGTATACCGATCATACTTTTATTGTTAGTCCACATCAACTCATTTCTGTTTCCTGTTTGCATTGTTTTTGTGGTTTTGTTTCCAGTGAAGCCACACAATGTGTCACGCTGTTCTCACGGCAAGGGACCAATGACACGATAGATGATGTTGAGGACAGTCAAGACCAAATGAGGGTGGACAAACTGGAAGTGGAGGAAGGGACAGATTTAAAACACCAAACAAGTGAGGATAAACCTGAAGAGGAAGTGGCTCAGGAAGTTGCTGAGAAAACATCTGAGGAAGTGCCTCAGGAAGTAACTGAGGAAGTGACAGAGGAAGTGCCTCAGGAAGTAACCAAGGAAGTGACAGAGGAAGTGCCCCAGGAAGTAACTGTGGAAGTGACAGAGGAAGTGCCCCAGGAAGTAACTGTGGAAGTGACAGAGGAAGTGCCTCAGGAAGTAACTGTGGAAGTGACAGAGGAAGTGCCCCAGGAAGAAACTGAGGAAGTGACAGAGGAAGTGCCCCAGGAAGAAACTGAGGAAGTGACAGAGGAAGTGCCTCAGGAAGAAACTGAGGAAGTGACAGAGGAAGTGCCTCAGGAAGTAACTGAGGAAGTGACAGAGGGAGTGCCCCAGGAAGAAACTGAGGAAGTGACAGAGGAAGTGCCTCAGGAAGTAACTGAGGAAGTGCCTCAAGAAGTAACTGAGGGAAGTGCTTGGGGTTCTGGAGAAGTAGAAGAAGCAGATAAAGATGTTTGGGACTCTCAATGTGAATATGAGGAAAAGCAGTTTGCTACTGATTATGAGGAGTGTGAACCTCCTCTCCAACGGGACGATGGCGAGTCATCTGGACCGGAGAATGTGCAAAGAGATCCATCAAGTGGGCAACTTTTTACCCCGGATACAGACTTCCCCAACACATCAGACGCAGACGTGCCACCCAGCTACAGCAAGGCTGTGAGCTTCGACAGGCTGTCTGTGAGCTCAGACGAAAGCGACAGTGACAAACGGCTGATGGTGATGACCCCTGACAGCAGATCTGACCTGGACGACTCTCTGCTACCCTCTATAACCACCGAGCTCACCGCCAGCGAACTGCTACTTAACAAGTAAGTAGTTTAATGCATGTGCAACATGTAACAATCCAAAATAGTTATTCGGCATTCATTTTGTGTGCCACTCTAAACAGAGGTAAAACATAAAGCAAGCACCTTAGCATCAGACTGTTTAAAACTTGCACATTACTATCGGTTTTCATTACTGATAGGACTATAGATTAATTTAAGAATCTTTGATTTGCCATGCTTTTTCATGGCTCAACAAAAATGTCTTGGATTGGTTAGAATAGTCAATTACTGCAAAAACACATTGTAAATAGAAACCTTTGAATTAACAAGAGTAAACAAGTCTAAAATCGGAATTGTCCACATTTGGCAGTTTTCACGATTAATTGCAGCAGCCGTAATAGTTGTCTCAATACATTTTTCTATTAATTGTGCAGCCCTAGTATGCAGCGATGATTTGAGCCCTGCACAAATTCACCTTGTGTGGAAGTAATTAGGGTTTTCTTCTCCTAATTATTATTATTCTGACTGGGAGTCAAGTCAATGGCAGCCCATAGAACCCTTTGTAGGAAACTTGTTTAATTTGGCAAACAAATACAGGCCAATTTCTCATGGCACATTTGGGGTCTCAAACTCAAACACTCTAGCACCACCAGCAGTTCAATGTTGCACATATGTGGGTGCCTGGATACCTCAGTGAGTAAAGACGCTGACTACCACCCCTGGAGTTCATGCATTTGAATCCCAGGGCATGCTGAGTGACTCCAGCCAGGTCTCCAAAGCAACCAAATTGGCCCGGTTGCTAGGGAGGGTAGAGTCACATGGGGTAACCTCATCATGGTCGCTATAATGTGGTTCACTCTTGGTAGGGCGCGTGGTGAGTTGTGCTTGGACTTTCTTTCTTTCTTTCTTTCTTTTAAACATCTTAGACCACTTGGTTTGGTGCCTACTTAAGAAACCATAACATGCAGGATGGTCTTGCCTAGGGTACCAAATGGGGTAAGAATGGCACTGGCTCCACCCTCTAGATTAGTTGGTATTTTAAACTTTTTTGAACTCATCCTAGGTTGTACGTCCGATTCGCATGAAATTTGGCATTTATCATCTATGGACACTTCTGACAAAAATGTACCAAAAGATGTTTGATAGGCCAAACCGTTCTCATATAATGCTTAAATTCGACCATATGCATGCCAGAGAACTTGTGAAGCATAGCGCCACCTACTGGTCAAGAGGTATGAAACATTTCTATTTTTGCTTCAAAGTGTAGATGAATAGTTTGGCCTAAAGTCACGAGACTGGCCTCTTTAGATTCCTTGGCATATACAGAGTCAAATAATACCCAGTGTTCCTGAGTCAGCCATATTGGGCATCTGCCATTTTGAATTTTGTCATAAATTGCTGTTTTTTTTAAACATAATGGCACAGCATTACGAATCTTGGTAGGTGTCATTGGAACAATGCCCTGATAGTACCTACACAGTCTGGGGCCAGCACCACCCTGTGGTCAAAAGATATAAAAAAAAATGTTTAAAAATGCTTGTAAGGTTTGATTAATTCAGCATCATCCTGTGACTGCTCTCTTTAGATTTGAGTCATGCCATTGGTGTGTTTTGCCTCGTAATTGCTGCTTGCAGCTATATTTAATCTATGTTTTCCTTTTATCTTTCCCATTGTTCATTCAGAATGTTCTATGATGAGGAACTGGAGAATTCCGAGCGTTTTTATAAGTCCCAGCCATTGGGTCTGCAGCTCTGCTATGCTCTCTATAACCTGCTGGTGGCACACTCTGAAATGGTCTGTTACCTGGTGATCATTCTGAATCATATGATCTCTGCATCCATGGCAACTCTTGTGTTGCCCATCCTTATCTTCCTGTGGGCGATGCTGTCAGTCCCGCGACCCAGCAAACGGTTCTGGATGACCGCCATCGTCTACACAGAGGTAAGGGTTATTTTGTTGAATGCATTAAATAATTATTCAACTACCTTTGTTAAAGCCAAACGGGATGTTCTAGAATTAAAAATCCCATTTATTTTCGAAATTAAAAGATGATACATGTTTTTCTTGAAGCAAATGGACCACAATATTTTTTTAAAGATGTTAAACTCGTGTTTAATAGCAGAATTCCTGGTGAAGAACTAGACTACCCATGATCTTGAAAAGATAGAGAATCACGCCAATCAAAGCGCACGAAAAGAGCCCTGCAGCAACTGCCTACTCCCATGACGCACTGCGAATGACTCAATCGAGTCGGTCGCCCAACACTCTCAAACTTCTTACATAAACTTTCATAAGCAGAAACGTCCTCTCACTTTCAACTGCTTTTATTTTCAGCAAAAATATTTGTATGAATATAAAAAGATTCGGTTGCCAAGCTTCTCTCAGCCTATTGCGGACAGTCTGAGCACTGATGGAGGGATTGTGCATTCCTGATGTTACTCGGGCAGTTGTGGCCATCCTGTACCTGTCCCGCAGGTGTGATATTCAGATTTACCGATCCTGTGCAGGTGTTGTTACACGTGGTCTGCCAATGCGAGGACCATCAGCTGTCCATCCTGTCTCCCTGTAGCGCTGTCTTAGGCGTCTCACAGTACAGACATTGCAATTTATTGCCCTGGCCACATCTGCAGTCCTCATGCCTCCATGCAGCATGCCTAAGGCACGTTCATGCAGATGAGAAGCATGGAAAACATTGTTTAAACCCTTTATAATAAAGATCTGTAAAGTTATTTGGATTTTTACTAAATTAACTTTAAAATACAGTGTCCTTATGTCCAGACTTCTGAATATTTTGCAATACAATTAAAATATATTGTTTTTATACTCAAAATCAACAACTTTATATCAATAATTGTATGTGTTTCCATCGTTTTTATTCAGTTACATCATTTTCAATGCTTCATTGCATTGTAGTCTTGTATGTTTGTCTTTTCAAAAATCAAAGTCAGTTTGTAATGATGTGATTCACCCCGGGGCTGGTTGGTGTGAAAATTAATGGAAAATTACTTCCAGATCCAAGACGGCTTAAAGAGTAGTACGTGTTAACTTAAAAAATAAAAAAACAGCACATACAGATGCTGAAAATGTGTTCGGTGTGAATGGCCACTTAGGCATATATGTATGGAACGGAAATATTCTGTACCAATGCTCTAATCCTTCCAAATTGTTTTTGTATATGCAACTTTTAATCTAAAAGTATAAACTTATTCTGATTGATTAGTACTTTTTTCTTTTTCTTGTTTTTCTGCAGGTCACTATCGTCATCAAGTACTTTTTCCAGTTCAGTTTTTTTCCATTTAACCAGAATTTGGAGGTGAGCAAGAAGAAACCATATCACCCGCCCAACATCATCGGTGTGGAGAAGAAAGAAGGTTACGTGCACTATGACTTGGTCCAGCTGCTGGCACTGTTCTTTCATCGATCCATACTAAAGGTTTGTACTTTAAAATCTCACATAATGCCTTAAAGGAATAGTTCACCCAAAAAAGAAAAATGCCAAAGGACTAATCAGAGTACAGTTTCCACATTACACCACTTCTTGTTGCCAGAAAAATAGGCTTCTCTCATTTTTTGATGATCATGGCAAGCATATGCACATGTTCCATTAATACAGATTTGATGAGAAGCAGACATGTCATTAAAAAATATCCATAGAGGTTTTTTTTTATATTTCTAATGTTGGTTGGTAAAGCAGTATCATTCAGGACTTTATTAGCTCAAGTAGAATATGGTCTGTGCGTGCACTCTCTGTGGGTACACTAAGATTTACAAAAATAAAAATAATTTGGTAAAAATCAATAAAGTAATGTTAGTTTTATATAATGTTAAAATGATAGTATCTTATTAACATATACATTTCCTGATTTCACAATTTTATATGCAAAAAAAGCACTTTTATTTAAGTTAAAAGCAGTAAAAACCTTTACTTCTATAAGATAAAGAATATATAAGAATGTGTCAGATTGCTGTCATCAGATAATAAAGATAAATGACATAACTTGAAAATCACGTTATAACAATAATAGCCAGTAGGTGGCTCCAGTGCTCTATGCTGCCACCTACTATGTAGTAATTCTAAATTGTATCTAAGTTATATATTTGTATATATATATATATATATATATATATATATATATATATATATATATATATTTAGACATTATCAAACTATTGTTTGCCAAAGTTTTTTTTTTACTGTCAGAGTGTCAGTTTTTGCAATAATGGTACATTAATCTTACTGTCAAATCTGACATGGTGCTACAAAGTGGAGATGTAGAATTATCCTTTTGTTACCAATAATTTATTTCAAACATCAAACTTGTATTACTCAAAGTAAATTAATAAATGGTGTCACTTTTTTAATGACTAGTTTGACTTGAATTAAGTAAAAAAAAATTGGAAAAGTGATTTCAGTCAAAAATGACCGAACAGTATAGACAGGTTAATATTATGAATCCTTTTTTTTTATTTGATATTGGCTACTGTATACCATTCTTTTTATGATTTCTATGCTGATCAATCCCCCACACAGGACAAAATGGGATTATTTTCCCATTATATCAGAACAAACCAAAATGGAAAAAAAAAACTTTTGTTTTTAACCCGTTCCAAAGTCTTAAAAATTACTGCCTCTCTTTTTTACTGCTTTACTTTTGAGATATTACACAGCCCTGCACCAGAGAATGCCAGGATATAGCAGGAAACATAATTCACCTGCCATTATGGGCTACAAACAAAACCACTGAAGTTTTGAAAGCTTTGAAAACCATAAAATTGATTTTAAAATCAATTTCTGATGTTGTGGTAGCCAGTGAACATATGCCAGAGTTCAGCTGCTCTCCTTTGAAGGTGCCAGGTCTTAAATATTGCCTTTTTTTTGTACAGACATATTGTTTTGTGATTTTACAGGGTACCCAAGTGGAAAGTGCAGTATCATGCTGAAGCTTTTCACATTTATATTACAATTTCTCCATCTTACCATAAAGCTGCGTTCACACTGCCAGTGACTTTGTCGCTGCAGGTCGCTGGTGGCTGGCGGTGATGTTGCTAGTGGGCGTTCCCACTACTGGTTCCCTAGTAACGTTTATAAATGACATTCACGGATGTCATTCCATTGCTGTTGACAGCGAATCGGTTTTCTTCCAGCTAAAAACAAACATTTTGGAGGGAAAAGACTAAATATAAATGGAATCAGTACATAAAATGCTTTATATCAAAGATGAGCGAGAAACAAGGTGTTGCTCTTTGCCATAGACTTATTTAATTGTATATTTCTGAATATCATTTTTTTTTTCAATTCTTATGATCAACAACTTTAAAAATATATATATTTTTCCATTTTTTTTCATTCGATTACGTCATTCGCAATGCTTCATGGGATTGTACAGCTGTTCATTCCCTCATTTGATATTGATAAGTACACAGTCTACCTTTGTTTTTTTGTTCGATTTTCAAATACTTTTTTGCTCCAAATCGAAGTTTGCAATGTTGTGATTCACCTTGGATCTGGTTGGTTTGGTTCATGGCTTAGAACTCTTTTATGAATGAATTTATGAAATCCCAATGGAAAACAATAAATGGGAAAAATACTTCCGGAACCAAGATGGCTGAAATGTGGGTTTTACATATATAAATATATTTTTCTACGATATCAAATTCAAGGTATCATACACATATCATATCAAACAGATCAGTGAGAGTGTTGGTGTAGTAGTGGGCTAACACACATAACTGGTAATCAGAAGGTTGCTGGTTTGATCCCCACAGCCACCACCATTGTGCCTTGAGTAAGGCACTTAACTCCAGGTTGCTCCGGGGGGATTGTCCCTGTAATAAGTGCACTGTAAGTCACTTTGGATAAAAGTGTCTGCCAAATGCATAAATGTAAATGTAAATGAATTAAAAACTCAATGGTCAAAAATAAGACATTATTGTAAGATTTTATTTGTTGGATATAGTTGAGAAGGTCAAAATCGGTGCGGTAGAAAAGGCCAAAATGACCATTTCATGAGTTTAAAGCTGAAGTATGTCATTTTTGTGCCACTAGCACAAAAATATTTGTATTCAAACAGCTTTCTGAATATTGGATAAAACTTTGTATTACATTTCCAGTCTAGCAATACTTTGAATTTCTCCTACCATCATGACCATCACAATAGCATTAAAAGAAATCTTAATTTGAACCTCGTAAAAAAGAAAGCTTAATTTGTAGTCTCGTTTAGTTCATTTAATTTATTCACTTGTTTTGTCTCTCCTCGTCTCAGTGTCATGGGCTTTGGGACGAGGACGACCCTAAACTGTCGCAGAAGGAGGCTTGTCTTCATCGGGATGAGTCTGAGGACGAGGGGATGATGATGGTAGCAATTCCATCTGAGGTAGATAAGAAGAGTTCCCCAGCATACTCGCTCAAATCCATGAGTCTTGGAAAGTCTGTGGATTCGTCGCAGGTGCATGTACACATTCGCTACCAGGAGCAGCGACCTCACATGCGACGACAGAGCACCAGCGGTGGGTCGCACCTCTCCCGACGTTCATCTGTGCACTCCAAACAAGGTGAAGACTCTTCAGTTTTGCTAGTTCCTAAATTTTCAAACAGAAAGATAAAAAGTAACTATGTAACCATTTACTTTAACAGCTGTTACTGTAATGTGTTACTTTTAAAAGTGACCTTCCCCATCACCGTTCGAAACACAACATTTGCTCCTGATTAAAGTTTGTTGTGACATTCGTTAGCTGGTTTGTTCACAGGCAGTACAAGCACGCGGAATAGCATTCGGAGAGAAGACAGCGAGCCGGAAGTACCGCAGAAGAGTCGTAAAGAAATTATTGTTGAGAAGATTCGAGAACAAATGATCAAAGTGAAAGTTTACATCATCAAAAAGTAAGCGTGTGAATGACTGTGTATTTATGTGTGTGTGTGTGTGTTTTGTTGTTGTTGAATATCATGCGTCGACAAGAAATTACAGATGGAAAAGGGTCTTGTTAAACTCATTTCATGTTGTTTTTTCGGAATGTGCATCCTTTCATTTTTAATCTTAAGGAATTTTAAAGATATATTCAAACTCTCAATCTACTTTGTCTGTATGTTGTTTGATCTTCTCCTTTCAGGTTGGTTGAGATCTATAAGCCCATTCATCAGTTCTTCTTTAATCTGATCCACCCCGAGTACAGCGCGGTAACAGATGTCTATGTCTTCATGTTTTTGGCTGACACAGTTGATTTCATCATCATTGTCTTCGGCTTCTGGGCGTTTGGGGTAAATTAGAAGTTCTGGTGTTATTTAAAGTTTGGAAAGGGTGTTTAAAAATGTTTTATTTAAAGGCACAGTTGGGTGTAATCCAATTACAAAGAAATGTGTTATTGTAATCTAATTACTTTTAGTCAAAAAGTAGTGTAACACATTACATTTTTAATTCTTGTAATCTGACTTTCAGTTCATTAAATTACTTTTAAGTACATTATAGGGTTATGCTATTTTCTAATATATTATTTATGTAGAATACATATTTATGGTCCCATAACGCAGTGTTTCCCAACCATTGTGCTGCGGCCAATTCCACAAAGTAAATAAATGTATGAAAAATATCATAATAATTTCAGGGATCCAAACTCCTCACCTTGTGGAGAAATTTGCTGTATTGAAACCATAATCGGTCACTTTTGTGATTGTGAAGAGCAATGATTAATATACAAAATTGAGTGATATTTATACACATTAAGGGTCATCACATGACTCGTGTCAGCGCTGCAGAATACATTGAAGTCTATGAAGTGAGTGATATTTATACGTGTAAAGGGTCATCACATGACTCGCGTTAATGCTGCAGAATGCATTGAAGTCTATGAAGCGAGTAATATTTATACGTGTAAAGGGTCATCACATGACTCACGTCAGCGCTGCAGAATACATTGAAGTCTATGAAGTGAGTGATATTTATACGTGTAAAGGGTCATCACATGACTCGCGTTAATGCTGCAGAATGCATTGAAGTCTATGAAGCGAGTAATATTTATACGTGTAAAGGGTCATCACATGACTCACGTCAGCGCTGCAGAATACATTGAAGTCTATGAAGTGAGTGATATTTATACGCATAAAGGGTCATCACATGACTCACGTCAGCCCTGCAGAATACATTGAAGTCTATGAAGTGAGTGATATTTATACGCATAAAGGGTCATCACATGACTCACGTCAGCGCTGCAGAATACATTGAAGTGTATGAAGCGAGTGATATTTATACGTGTAAAGGGTCATCACATGACTCGCGTCAGTGCTGCAGAATACATTGAAGTCTATGAAGCGAGTGATATTTATACGTGTAAAGGGTCATCACATGACTCACATCAGCGCTGCAGAATACATTGAAGTCTATGAAGCGAGTGATATTTATACGTGTAAAGGGTCATCACATGACTCGTGTCAGTGCTGCAGAATACATTGAAGTGTATGAAGCGAGTGATATTTATACGTGTAAAGGGTCATCACATGACTCGCGTCAGTGCTGCAGAATACATTGAAGTCTATGAAGTGAGTGATATTTATATGTGTAAAGGGTCATCACATGACTCGCGTCAGCACTGCAGACTACATTGAAGTCTATGAAGCGAGTGATATTTATACGTGTAAAGGGTCATCACATGACTCGCGTCAGTGCTGCGGAATACACTGAAGTCTATTTCTTTTTACGTGACAAACTCGTAAAATCGCCCCTCTGTGACGCTTTCTGGAACTCTTGTCATGTGCAGGGCGATGTGGCGCTTGACTCCTCGACTCAACTCATGTGAATGCGCTTTACAATGATGAAAGAACATTATTGAAACTCAAAATGATTATTATTTGTCTATTATTGTGGGCTTTTCTTATAAAATCATGCTCAGCAGTTTAAATATGCTACTGTAGGAAAATTAAACCGTAGATCTGCTTTGTGTTTTTAATTCTTCTACTGAAGTCAGTAGATTTGCAAGTTTTAATAAAGGAGAAAGATGTTATTGAAACTCACTCTTACTAGACTATTATTGTTGTCTTTTTGGATGAAGATTAATGCTCAGACTGAGGGAAGACGATAGATCTGCTTTGTTCATTTAAAGCTTAAACACAATAAAGTCTCTCAGTAGATTTCGGTCATGAACGACTCAAAATGATTCACTGACTCACTCATAGCAGATAAGACGCTCATTTGTCGCCACCTAGTGACATTTCCAGAAGGGGTCACTGAACTAATCAGTTCATAAAATTGAATACATTTGTGAAACAGAAGCAAGCCTCACCAAAATACTCTTTATTTTGCTGCTAATTCTGCACAATTGTAAACTTGAATAAACTTGAATCACTTAAATAGCTGGAATTGGTGCTTTTAACTTATTCTTTAAAAAAATGTTCGTGGACTGGTGATTCACCCCCTCATGAGTTTGCATCCCTGTAATTTGTTGCGGCATTGCAAGAACAAATCTACAAATTAGTAATGAAGCAAATATTTAGTTTTTTCATTTCCCATTTAACGCTCTTGCCATCTGTGACCTCACAGAGCGTAGCCAACCTATGTGACTTGTTTTTCAAACATTACAATAAACACGCTACTAAGATGGACAGAAAACGCAGACAAGTTCTTGAAAAGGAAAAATATTGACGATGGTTAGCCTATGTGGGATAGTGGTGTGCCGTAGAGTTTTTAAGTCGTAAGTGTGCCGTGGCAGAATAAAGGTTGGGAAACACTGCCGTAACGAGCCATTGTGAAGGAGAAATGCGAGGTGCTGAGTGTACGACTTGTGCGTAACAATAAACAAGAAAGAAATAGAGACATTATTTTGAGTTTGTTGATCAGAAAAATGTTTTAGAAAGTAACTTAAAATTATAGTAATTAGTAATCTGATTACTTTCCCAATGAAATAAATAGTAAAGTTATCTGTTTACAATTTTAGTGAAATAATTAGTATTTTGTAATGGATTACTCTTTTTAAGTTACTTACCAAACACTCCTTAAAGGAATATTCCGTGTTCAATACAAATTAAGCTAATTTAACGTCATTTGCGGTATAAAAATGAATAAATCTGTCCCTCGTTCATTTAAAGAAAGGCAAATGTTGTGGTTACAGTAATTCGTAAATATTAAAATACTCATTAAATACCATTTTAAAAGCATAACCAAAAGACATAAACATTATTCATGTTAACATCATTGTAGTTTGATAAACTTGCTTACTAATCAGGGCTGGACTGGTAATCTGGTATGCCGGGCATTTTCCTGGTGGGCCGGCGCACTTTGGGGCCAATCAGTGACTGGCCATCGGGAGAACCAAGCGGGCCGGACGCAAAATGGGCCTAATGGCCCATGATAATCTAAAATGAGCCGACATGTTATGCAGAACGGACCACAAAACGGTGCCGCAATATGCAGAAAAGGCCAGCGAACCTTTGTAAATTCCCCTGCCAATTTCTCTTCCCAGTCAAGCCCTGTTACTAACCTTATCTGTGTAACGTTATATCTAATATTGCAAAAATGCAACTTGCAATTTTATGTTTCAACCACAGATGTCGATAGCGAGCCCATCATAGTGGAGCTTAATAGTAATACATGTTTGAACGACATGAGGGTGATTAAAGAATGACAGAATTCACATTTTTAGACAAACTATCCCATTTTTTCTTCGTCTCACAGAAACATCAGGGAGGTGCTGACATCACTTCATCTCTGTCAGAAGATCAAGTTCCCGGGCCGTTCCTTGTCATGGTTCTGATCCAGTTTGGCACTATGGTGGTGGATCGAGCCCTGTATCTCCGCAAGACAGTGATGGGGAAAGTGGTTTTCCAGGTCATCCTGGTGTTCGGAATCCATTTCTGGATGTTTTTCATCCTGCCGGGAATCACAGAGAGGTAAAGGAATGCTTGGAGGAACTAACAACCAAGACACTAACAATGGAAGTTAATGGGGCAAGCCTTCTGCAGTGTTTAAACACAGACATTTCAAGCTTGTATTTTTCCTCACTGCAATGTTTTTTTTTTCTAGTCAGTGTGTTTGTCAGTAAAAATATCAAAATATCTTTAAAATAAGACACTTACTTTAGGCAAAATGGGGTGAAGACTTATTCGCTCATGTCTTTTATCTCTCTTTCGCAGGCGTTTCAGTCAGAACACTATAGCTCAGTTGTGGTACTTTGTGAAATGTATTTACTTCAGTCTGTCAGCGTATCAGATTCGATGTGGCTATCCGACTCGCATCCTGGGCAACTTCCTCACCAAGAGCTACAACTATGCCAATCTCTTCCTCTTTCAGGGGTGAGTTTAAAGATGGATGTCGTATGAGATTCACAGAATCTGCTCCAGCTTCCTCTATCAGAGATCCTAAGCTTGACAAATGATGCAAATTTCTCAGCAAAACTTAATAAAAACAGTGTCCTGTGCAGACCAGTGTTGGGGAGTTGCTACTAACTTTACTACATTTTTCAGTAGTGTGACAGTAGCAACGCTATTATTACAATAGTGTAACTTTTCCAGTAACGAGCTACATTTATAACAGTTAGCACTGTAACATCACAAAATGCTACATTTGTCTCATTGTATTGCAAACACAGCATTGGAGTAGAGGGAGAAATCAAACACGCTCACCTAAACCGTCTCTCTCTCAAACTCTGATTCATTTTAGTGAGTCGGTTCTATCGGACAGTTTATGTAATGAACCAGTTAAAATAAACAATTCCCTTGTATTTAGCGTTGGGAACTCTGATTCACTTTAGTGAGTTGTTTCTTTTGGATCTTTCATGTAATGAACCAGTTAAAATACCAGTTAGCATTGGGAACTCTGATTCACTTAAGTGAGTTGGTTCTTTTGGACAGTTCATGTAATGAACCAGTTAAAATACCAGTTAGTGTTGGGAACTCTGATTCACTTAAGTGAGTTGGTTCTTTTGGACCGTTCATGTAATGAACCAGTTAAAATACCAGTTAGCATTGGGAACTCTGATTCACTTAAGTGAGTTGGTTCTTTTGGACAGTTCATGTAATGAACCAGTTAAAATACCAGTTAGCATTGGGAACTCTGATTCAATTTAGTGAGTTGGTTCTTTTGGACAGTTCATGTAATGAACCAGTTAAAATACCAGTTAGCGTTGGGAACGCTGATTCACTTTAGTGAGTTGGTTCTTTTGGACCGTTCATGTAATGAACCAGTTAAAATACCAGTTAGCATTGGGAACTCTGATTCACTTAAGTGAGTTGGTTCTTTTGGACAGTTCATGTTATGAACCAGTTAAAATACCAGTTAGCGTTGGGAACTCTGATTCACTTAAGTGAGTTGGTTCTTTTGGACCGTTCATGTAATGAACCAGTTAAAATACCAGTTAGCATTGGGAACTCTGATTCACTTAAGTGAGTTGGTTCTTTTGGACAGTTCATGTAATGAACCAGTTAAAATACCAGTTAGCATTGGGAACTCTGATTCACTTTAGTGAGTTGGTTCTTTTGGACCGTTCATGTAATGAACCAGTTAAAATACCAGTTAGCATTGGGAACTCTGATTCACTTAAGTGAGTTGGTTCTTTTGGACAGTTCATGTAATGAACCAGTTAAAATACCAGTTAGCATTGGGAACTCTGATTCACTTAAGTGAGTTGGTTCTTTTGGACAGTTCATGTAATGAACCAGTTAAAATACCAGTTAGCATTGGGAACTCTGATTCACTTAAGTGAGCTGGTTGTTTTGGACAGTTCATGTAATGAACCAGTTAAAATACCAGTTAGCGTTGGGAACTCTGATTCACTTAAGTGAGTTGGTTCTTTTGGACAGTTCATGTAATGAACCAGTTAAAATACCAGTTAGCATTGGGAACTCTGATTCACTTTAGTGAGTTGGTTCTTTTGGACCGTTCATGTAATGAACCAGTTAAAATACCAGTTAGTGTTGGGAACTCTGATTGAATTTAGTGAGTGAACAGTTCATGTAAATGACCTTGTTCACAGAAATGATTTACTGATTCACTTGAGCTCCCTGCAGCCCCAAAAGGACTCATTACTAGTTTTAATCATGTTTATTAATTATAAATGTATGTTCAATATAAATTTGTCACCCTATTCTTTTGACCCTTATGAGAATTGCAGTGCAGTACAGTCGTAAGAACAGTCGATTGTTAGACCTAACTGATACACAGAATTGCAGTGATTGGTTAATCGCATGTTTTGTACTCAAGCTTTCGTCTGATCCCGTTCCTGACGGAAATGAGAGCCGTAATGGACTGGGTTTGGACGGACACGTCTCTCAGTCTGTCCAGCTGGATCTGTGTAGAGGACATCTACGCACACATCTTCGTCCTCAAATGCTGGAGAGAATCTGAGAAGGTGAGAGAGAGCGGAACAAACCCTATTGAATCTTATATAGGCAACGACATTCTCAGGCAGCATCCTAACTGAGTTGAAACCTCGTAGTGACTGATTTGGAAAACTCTACGGTACATAGACAGCAATGCTGTGTGTGGAATTAAAAGCATTCCTCACACAAGCGGCACGGGAGACTTGACTCATCATTGATTCCAAGAGAGTATGACATTAACAAGTTGCTAAGATACCTTAATAAACATAAAAATACATTGCACACACAAATGTAGGTAAAACAGTCCATTTTAAATATTCTTAATTTTTCTGGGATTGCCTTGTGATATATGTGATATTTATAATTATGCTTCCTACAAGGAACAGCATATGCATCAGGAGCACGTCTTTCATACTTTAAAATGTTGTCTATGTAGGCAGCTTACTTGGATCTGAAATGGAGCCAATGTTAGTGTGTGTGTTGTTTTGTGTTGCAGCGTTTCCCTCAGCCTCGCGGGCAGAAAAAGAAGAAGGTTGTGAAGTATGGAATGGGTGGAATGATTGTGATGCTGCTCATCTGTATCATCTGGTTCCCTCTGCTCTTCATGTCGCTCGTCAAATCTGTAGCAGGAGTCGTTAACATGCCACTGGACGTGTCTGTCTCTCTTACTCTTGGCGGACTGCAGGTGCACTTTACATTCAAGACCACAAATTTTGCTTCATTTTCCTCTGTGTAATTTACAGTACATTGTTGGTTGAATGGTTTTACATTCAGTAAACCCAGAGGAAAACATTTTATTGCGTAAAGGTTGCTCTTTCATAGCTCAGAAGACTTCATTGAGTACTCAGTTGTGTCTCATTGAGATACAAATCTCATATGTTTCTCCTAAAATTGCTTGAGGCAGTAACATGTTATTGCTCATTTGTCGCTCTTTCATAGCTCAGGAGGCTTCATTAAGTTCTCAGTTATGTCTCATTTAGGTATCAGCTTGTCTCAGATTTTCCTCCTAAAATTCCTTACTAGGGTGAACATTTTGTTGCTCAGAGGTTGCTCTTTCATAGCTCAGGAGACTTCATTTAGGCGTTAACCTTGTCTCAGATATTCCTTGTACAATTATAGAATCATTATCTAATTTAAGTATGAACATGCTCTATAATGTTTATCCTAAAATTCAGCTGAAGAAATACAATTAGACACAAATGAGTCAATTGTTGACATACAGTGAGAGAATATTGATATAAAATGAATGTGGTTTATACAGCTCATATAATATAACCTTGGAAGAATTTGATGAGAAATGTTTGAGTTCATATCAAGATCTGTGAGTTTTGATTGAAGACTTTGGCTTCCTGGAAAATTTGAGACATTGTTGAGATCTTTTCTGAAACTCGAGGAGACATGTGAGTTTACTGGAGCCTTTGTTTTTTTTTTGTTTTTTTCAGAAGAAACATCTGAGGAGCAGGAGACTTGAGCAAAAGTGAATTAATTAATTAAAAAAGTTAATAAATGTAATCTTAATCTAAATCTTAATCATGATGTTAAACAGATATTCGTTTTTTCCCCTGTGGGAAGGTAACCATCGAAAATGATAGATGATGTGTGTCATTTCTGTGCCAATAATGTCATCAAACAGAAAAATCAATTCAAACTGCTTTCATAAATTATACCTCTGTCTGCCATTGGTTGAAAAAATCAGATAGTCCCGCCCCAAACTCACACTATTGGTTGAGCCAGTGTTGCTGTGTTGGTCAGGTCGGGATGCTCAAACAAGCAGAACTTTTTCAGGAAAATCAACCAGCTGACTTATTGTTGTCTCTGCATATTAATCTGGGATACGAGAAAGTATTTTCACATCGAAAAATGTCCCCATCACAGCATCAGCTTTAATGTCTTCGTTTCTCCATTTTCTTCTTTGATACATTCTGTTGTTTTGTTTTGCAGCCGATCTTCACAATGAGTGCTCAGCAGACCCATTTAAAGATCATCACTAGCACTAAATTTGAGAAATTCAAAAATGGCTACAGCTCTAATGCAGTGAGTAGTTTTAATAGTTTATCTTGTATTCATTATCAAATTACCTGGGGTCCTTTGTATGGACAATGCCAATGGTGTGAAAAGGTAATAGCATCCGATGTAAATAAGCTCAAAGGTAAAGATCTTTTTTTTTCTCCTGTAGGGTGCCATGCTGTTCCTGGAAACGTATATTCATGAGGACTTGACATTAGTAGATCTGGAAGGAAGTTCAAACTCGCTGTGGACCATCAGCCCTCCCAGCAGGGCGAACCTCATTGAGATGCTCACAGGGACTGAGGAAGTCTTTCCACTTACCATTACCTGGTCAATACAGAGGTACAGAGGATTTAACCTCATTAACATAAACTGATGATGTTTACATAGAGCTACAGAGCAAATATTTACAACAGCGAGTCGAATTTATTTAAAAAAATCATTTCGAGTCAGATATGACCAAAGTAATAACCTATAGTTCAACAAATCAGTCATAGAAGTTCAGTTTTTCGTTCAGGAATCAGACTATTCTGGTTACATCTATGTTACATCTATGCTGCCTTCAAAACTGACTAGATAAAGCCATCTCAATAGACAGGATGTGATGCAAATATTGGATTTGGACATGCCTTGAGGTCTTTCTCCATCTGTATACAGCATGTAAAGGCAGTATTTTTCAGCATTCAGCCGCAGCCAGTTCACTTTGGCTTGAAAATGTTCATATGCATCTAAAACAAATGCCGATGGTCTGAACAGAGATGTTAAATCTGTAAAAGAGTTAAGACTGACATTCTTGTTACCAGATTTTTCATTAAATCTGTCTAAAGTGTTGCCGGTATTGTCTATATTGTTGTTTTTGTCAATAAGGAATATCACCTTAGGTGCCAAAGCTGAAACTGCCACAGGCAAACACATCACCAACCTCGACAATGACACTAGACAAGCACTAGGAAAACTACTAAATGACACCGTAAACAAGGAAGATAAACCACAAAAAGTGTAAGTTTACATTATAGCCCTTCTCTTCAGTCAGTTTGAATGCATGTGTGCAGTATCTCTCTCTCTCTCTCTCTCTCTCTCTCTCTCTCTCTCTCTCTCTCTCTCTCTCTCTCTCTCTCTCTCTCTCTCTCTATATATATATATATATATATATACACACACACACACACAATGTATATAGTACCAGTCAAAATTTTGGACACTCCTATTTATATTTATTATTACCGTTTTCCCCATATTAGAATAATAGTAAAATCATCAAAACTATAAAATAACAGACAACACTAAAGCCATCTTTACACTGCAAAGGTGACAGAAATTGCATCTTAAGTGGCATATTGGTGTATTTACACAGACTATTCACTGCTGCTCAGAGATGGTATAAATGCATTTACATAGCAATTACAAATGCATAAATTATGTGATGAGATGAATGTTTTACATATCAAATTATGAATATAGCAATAAGAAAATGTGAAATTATACTTTTAAATAAAGTAAATTCTGAAATAAATATCATAGAAAAAAAACACATAGCTGCACACAAAACAGAGAACTGAACTTATTAAACATGTCTGAAGAATTTATGCATTTCTATGCCCAGCCTTGTTTTGAAATGAAAAAATGAAACATAGGGGAGGCTAAAGGCAGCCACAGTCACACAATCCTAACCTGACGGCAAACGGCACGTGATAAAAGGTCTATTTTCTATGGTAATCAGAGTTTTTGTTCTAACCAGCATTGACAACCGGCATCATGCGGGTAACACCGTCCACTGTGAACTGGCACCAGTCCAAAAACTTTTTAAAAAAAAATAAGGCTGAGCATAGAAATGCATCAATCTTCAACTACAAACACTTCAGATATATTTATTACAGATAATTAGATAGACCAGTAAAAACTGTACAGCGCTTTGTTTCATACAGATTGCATTGCAGGAGAATATTTGTTTTAAATTTGAATAGTTTTATTTAAAAGTAGACATTTAAAGCTTTCTTTAGACATATGTTTCATGTTTGTGTGATAAGTATTCGTGGAGTTTCAGTTCATTTTTGTGACGTGTTTCAGATATATGCTCGTGAACACGGAGACTGCTGACAGCTCACCCTTTTTATTTTCTTTATTTTACAAAAGCACAAGGTTTCATAGTTATTATGAGTGTACACAAATAAAAATAGACCTTTTATAGTCTCTAATGATGACTTACACTTATCTGTATACCCAAAAATGACGGAGTATTTTAAGTTGTTTCCCCAGAGGGTTAAACAAAAGACACAAACATGACGGTCAGCTGCCCGTAAGCGATCTCTCACTCATCGCACCACCATCCGCAGTCGGCCTTTATCCCTCTTAATTAGCCTGATGAGGGACCGGGTGTGTATTAGCACGACCCGACCCTGCTCTCCGCCCTGCCACAATGCCATTTTATTAGATACAGTATCAAACCAAATGGTATATATATGTGTGTGTGTGTGTCAGTGTCAATTAGGCATTTAAAACCGTGTTACTTGAAGAGAAGCTGAGAGAATCTGCAAAGTGGACCAGACTTTGTGCTGATAGTTTGGCTCTAACTACTCTTTTACTATACATTTATAAAAATTGGCCTTAATGGTACATTCCAATGTTTTTTTGTTTGTTTTTTAGGGTCATCAAAAATATTTTTCCAAGATACATCAGAGCGCCAAGCGATTCCAACTCCAAGCCTATTGACCAGCTTTACCCCAGTAATACACCAGTTATCTCTGTCATATTCATGTGTTGTTCTACAGCCATCATGAGACTTACAAAATGCCTTTCTCTTCTTCATCCTTCAATGTTGTCTCTAAGATGAACAATTTATGGACATCACGCTGTCTCTTAAGAACTCCGAAGGAAATAGTTCCAAGGGTGTTCAGGAGTGGTGGGTCGTGAATCAGACAGATCCTGGACCGCTGCATGCTATATTAGGCAAAACCCAAAACGATTCTGGTATGGAGATTTACGTCTTTAGTGACCAAGTCAGTCCACCAAGTCTGGGTTTTCTAGCTGGATACGGGTAAGTAACAAAACAATCACATTACTGTTTCTATTTAGTGCTTATTCATGTTTCATCCTGCTTTCTAAAGCCTACAAATACACTGTAATTCAATTGAATTATTACAATGAAAATGCCAATATTTACAATTTGTCAAACACCAAGCACTTACTTTTTACCTTGCGCAATATAAATGGGTCTTTATATATGAAAATACCTTATAATTTAGGGTGCTTGGCATCAAAAAGTCTGAAAACCCATATCCTAACCAGTGTCAATGCAAAACGTTTCCAATGTCAAGTCATGTTGTTCACTTTTATTGACAGTGAAAAGCAGCATGAAGCAACAAAATCACATTATATTGAAATTAAATTGACATTTAACATACAGTACATCTATATGGAAGGCAGTTTGGACGAATTCGATTTAATTGTGGGTGGAGCTACCCAACAACTTGCAATAAAACCAAAGACAACAGGCAAAATCTCTTGTCGCCAGTCACGGTTGCAGTTGTGGCTGGTTGGGACAATCGTTTATATTGAGATAGGATTTATCACTTGATGCTTTGAATGCTCCTGGTTAAGACATGGTGTAACTCCACTCCTAGTGTCTTTAATATATTAAATGGATTACCTTAATCTTTTGAATGAAGGTTAAATTGAATTCATTTGGATGGTGTTGAGCTTACTTGCCTATATGCAGGATCATGGGTCTGTACATGTCGGTGGTTCTGGTCATTGGAAAGTTCGTGCGAGAGTTCTTCAGTGGAATCTCGCATACCATCATGTTCGAAGAGCTGCCAAACGTGGACCGCATCCTCAAACTCTGCACCGATATCTTCTTGGTCCGAGAAACGGGCGAACTGGACCTGGAGGAAGACCTGTACTCCAAGCTCATCTTCCTCTACCGCTCTCCAGAAACCATGATCAAATGGACCAGAGAGAAGAATGAGTGAAGATGAGGCTGGTCACCTTCGGATTAACTCGGAAGTGCAACGAGATCCAGGCTAACCACGAAAAGCACAAAGCAGGAATTTCTCCAAATTTCCTTGTGGGTTTGTGAGCTTACAGTTGGCCTGAACTGAAGAACCATTGTTCTGATCAAACATTGGCACTCACACTGTAGCACATGACTGGACAACAGCGTTATTGTTTTCACCCAGTGGACGTGGTCTCTGGATTGTAATCTCTAATGTTTTTTTTTAAAGGGCTTACTCTTGATAAGTGATGAACTTTGGGGCTTTCAGGCATGCGTCACTTTGAATACAACCTTTGACCTTTGGGATTGCATGCAATATGGGGGCAGTCCTGATGACCTCATGACCCTCTGAATCATAGCGGAGAGATTCAAATCTTGCCGCGATCAAGACAAGATATACCGAACCTACTTCAGACTCGTTGGATTGATTTTTTTATGGTTGGTTTTTCTGAATTTGGATGAAAAAACACAAAGTCTGAGTTTTGCAGAATGCAAAACCAAGGCCCAAGGGGGCGCTGTGAATTACGTGACAGTATATTTGCCTTATTTAATTTGTACAAGCAACTAAATGATCATTATTCACCACCTTTCTCAGGAATACAAATGGATCATTTCATCACATGGAGGCGTCAACTTCTTTCTCGTGTACGACATAGTATGAAAAGGAACGTACCCAATAGTATCAACTTTCTTCCTTTGAGACGATAGTCCGTAATTTATGAAAACAGATTTGGGACAAACAAAGGACTTTTAGTGTTTTATAAGACCTGAAGGAGTATATAGAATTGTTTCTTTATTCAAGGGTGACTGTTATCACACTTCAATTTACAGCAATTTCAGCAATTCTGGATTACTATTTTTGACACAACGGGCCTCATTCATAAAACATGTGCAGAAGGATTTTCTGTGTAAATTCCATAAAACTACAATTGCATAAATAATCACAATGCAACAAATTCTGTCTTTTTTTTTTTTTTTTTTTTTATGACCAATTTCCACAGAATTTTTTTGTTCATTACATTTATTCATGAAATGCAAGTAGAATGCATTTGGTATATTGTTCGTAAAACTATTTTTGTGTAAACTGTTACAATGCAACAATTTGTTTTTTTTTGTGTGTTTTTTTTTACAATTTACACAGAATTTTAATCTGTTATTAGGCCTCATTCATGAAACACAAACTGAAACAAAATTCTGTAAACTTTGTTTCTTAAAACATTCTCGCGTAAATCGTTACAATATGATAATTTACGCCATTTTCTTTCTGTTAATTTACACCGAATTTTGATCTGTTATTAGGCCTCATTCGTGAAATACAAACGGAAACAAAATTCTGTAAAAATTGTTCGTAAAAACATTCTTACATAAATCGATACAATGCAACAATTTACGTGATTTTTTTTTTCCGTTAATTTACACAGAATTTTGATCTGTAATTAGGCTTCATTCATGAAACAAATGGAAACAAAATTCGGTAAAAATAGTTTGTAACAACATTCTTACGTAAATCGTTACAATGCAACAATTTACGTGATTTTTTTATTTAATTTACACCATTTTTATCTATTATTAGGCCTCATTCATGAAACAAACAAACAAAATTCTGTAAAAATTGTTCGTAAAAACATTCTTACATAAATCGTTACAATGTAACAATTTACGTGATTTTTTTTCCGTTAAGTTACACAGAATTTTGATCTGTAATTAGGCTTCATTCATGAAACAAATGGAAACAAAATTCGGTAAAAACAGTTCGTAACAACATTCTTACTTAAATCGTTACAATGCAACAATTTACGTGATTTTTTTTTTTAGTTAATTTACACAATTTTGATCTGTTATTACGCCTCATTCATGAAACAAACAAACAAAATTCTTTCAAAATTGTTCATAAAAACATTCTTACATAAATCGTTACAATGTAACAATTTACAGATTTTTTTTTTATACAAATAATTTACACAGAAATTTGTTCTGGTTATTAGGCCTCATACATAAAACACGAGCAGATCGAATTTGTGTAAATTGTTGGTACAACCATTCTCACGAAAATTGTTACAATGCAATAGTTACAAACTATTAACAAACAATTTTGATCTGATCATGTGATCTCATTCATGAAACATGAGCAGAAACAAAACACAGTGTAAATTCTTCGTTTTTTGCATAAATGTTTAAAATGCAATTTACTTAAAATGTTTTACAGTTTTCACAGAAATTTGTTCTGGTCATTGGGAACCATTTATGAAACACAAGCCAAAATAATTTTTTTACATTTTCCGAAAGAAAAAAAGAAAAAAAAACATGAGCGGAAAAAAAAAATTGGTGCAAATTGTTCATGCAAATAGGTTTAGTGAAAAATTTTCACACAACTTTGTACTGTTTGTGTTTCCTGAATGATGCCCAATGACCATTTCGTTAAAACATGTAACGTGGAAACAGATAATAATAATAATTATTCGTTATTAACAGGTAGACTACATCCTTGAAGGCATGAGAGATTCATAGATAGTTAGTGCTATTAAATATGCTTTGCAAAGCCGAGGAGTTGTGCTCATCAGAAAGTTGTTTGTACATGGGGAATAACCTGACTTACATTTGTACTACATCAATTTATTTGAGCAATATGATTGGCGGGGCTACAGTCAAGAATACGAAATACCTTTATATCGTAAACCTTTGGCAGCCATACTCAGGAAAGAACGTTCTCTGGATCAGGGTATCATGGATATATTGTACCAGTGGAGTCTTCGTTAGGTTGTACACTCCATTTGCCATAGTTCAACATTGGAAAATGTACGATATGACAATTAATGTGATCTCCACGCTGATGGATCGTGGTTGTGTTGTGATGCTTATGGAGACAACTGAATAGTGTTTTGAGTACAAAAAAAAACCTCCATCTCCAAACTATGCATTAAAAACAATGTAGCATGAACGAAAAACTAATGTTTGACATGAAACGCTTTCACTATGTGTGCATAACTTTTCCAGCAACAAGAAAATGGGTGGAAAAAGTTAACTCTGTACCTGGATAAAACTGGAAATGGGTTTGAAGGAGTTTATTAACTTCAATAAAGCACACATATAAAGGACAAAATGTTGTTTTATTTTCGAGTCTACTTTTTTCTCACATATTTTAAATGTAAAAGGGATGTTTGAAGCAGTTCAAATGAGTTGTGTAATACCTACAACTGGAAAAAAATACAATGGTTTTAAAATGAAAAAATTCGAACATTTTGGAAAGTCGTTCTTTAACTGCCTATTGGCCCATTAACCCTCTGGGGTCTGAGGGTGTTTTGGGCCCTGGAGAAGTTTTGACATGCCTTGACATTTGTGCTTTTTCAGTTGATTAAAAACACATTAATGGCTAAATAACACTGTATTCAGCACAAACTGGGCTACAATAATATGTGAGCAACATGTGTGGTTTTTGAAAAAACACAATTTTTAAGTCATTGAAATAAGGCTATATAACACAAAATAAACATTTGTCCAAATTTTGAATCGACTTAATTACATGATTTCCCGATGAATTAATCACGACTAATCGCATTTAATCGCATATACTCGCATTTGCTGAGAAAGCCCCTCATATAACAATAATTCAATATATAATGATGAAATAATTATACATAATTATCTTTAAATATTTAAAAATTATATATATATATATTAGTGCTGCACGATTAATCATATTGCAATGTCAGCCTGTGCGATTATATGACGGCAAATGCTGCGATTTTGTTAAATAAATAAGTGCATGTGTGGACGTGAATGCCCATTTTCTACACCACTAATAAAAAGATGACCGGTCAGTCTCAGTTTAGGGAGTGGCACGTGTGGTCATGTCATGTGAGTTTCCGGTGTGCAGTGTGGAAATCAGGTGAAGATGGACGCCGAGCAGACCGACACTGAACTGGTGGTCAGAAGAAAGAAAGAAACACAGATCACAGCTTGGCGATATCTTTATTTCATCAATAATTAAAGTTGTAAATAAGCTCAAACTCCAAAACTGTCACTCTCTGTGTGGTCAGAGCCACTTCAACCAGTCGCGGAAGAGACACAATCTGAGCGGGAGAGATTTAAAGTTCTGCCGGCTGATGCGCCCTCTAACACGGAGACGCTCGTCTCTCACCCCCCGCTGTCTGCAGCTCGCAACGTGTTGCATCATTGATGAGATCATCATTAGATCAATCTTATGTGAAAAATAACATTCAAATTACAACAATGTTTTCAAAAGAGTTTATATAAAGTTATGTTGTTTATTTATGTTACATCCTGCTTAAATGTCCCTGTTTGTTTGGACAATCTTATTTTCATGAAAATTCGTATGTTCTTATTTATTGTTCTATTTTATTTAGGTGTAATACTGAGAAAATAACAAGTTTGCAGTAATGCAAAGATATTATTGAATTTTGTAAAAAATATTTTAATTTGAAAACACTGTGCATTTATAGTTGTTGTTGTTGCTAGTTTGTATGTTTGAGTTGAGAAATACACATTTCAGCATTATCAATAATCTATTTGTGCATTTTCCTTAAAATAACCAAGCAAGTTGACTCATGATACCATTTGTTTATTATATCGCAATATTAACCTCAATAATCGCAATATGACTTTTTTCCCAAATTGTGCAGCCCTAATATATATATATATATATATTCAGATAATTAAAATGCATTACATTCTTGTGGCAGAAGAGTTCATCATTAATAAGACAAAAGTGGCTTTAGAATACAATTTATTGTTTAATACCATATTATTGATCATAATCCAATCATTGACACACAGTTCACAGCAATCCATTACACAAGTGAATTTATCAATCAGTTGGAGATTTATTATGAGGGCTTGTTTAAGGACCCGTCAATGTACACCTGTGTCAGACATGCTTGAGTAGCGTCAGACATGCTTGTGTGGCATCTCGGGTGCGTTGCATCATAAACATAAAATGTTTAGGTCGCTGTGTCAAGTTAAATATAGTTTAATACTCAATCTTTAAACACATCTTGAGATCCCTTAGTTCGGATTTGCGCTCCATCAAGTGTTTTGAACGCAAGAACGTAACATATGTTTGTGTTGTTCTGCTGAAGTGTTTCTTCACTGTATAAACTGTGTGTTGCTCATACAGCTGAAGTTTCACTTACTGCCCCCTGGAGTAAACAGGTGGTACTACAAGCATTTATCAGGAATCTTCCTTATTACAGTCCCGGGGGTATGCGATTAATTGTGTAATTTTTTTTAACGCGTTATTTTTAATAAAATTAATCGGACTGAATTAATGCTGTGACATTTCCCCCTTTAAAAGTAGTGGCTTGATCTTTCTGACATAATATTTAAAGTAGTGACATAAAAGTCTTTTCGACTACATCAAAATCTTTTACAGTTTTGATCAGTATTTCATTATAGTAACACTTATTGGACCTGTCAAGCTAAATATTATTCATATAACTCTTATAACGTATTAATGTTATTGAAATAAATAAATAACCCATTTCTATTTCAGAACCAATTTGACCCCAAATACCATAAGAATGCACTCGTAACGAACAGCGCACAAGGGGTCAAAAAACATGCAAACATACTTTCAAATGCTTCTTTAAATTTGATGTTTAATCCTTTGCAGTTGACAGGATATGAACCTTTGGTTTGCAGAGTTTACACAGTGCTCAGTGATGTGCTTTCCCACGTCGCCTTAAAAGTGAAATGATCTCTGTACATCCAGTGGTCAAATGCTGATTTAGACCGCCCCATTCTCACTTGGCTACTGATGAGAATCAGGTCTGCGTGCAATTTCACAACCCTCCCCCTCCCGTCCTTTACACTCTCTTCCAAAAACACTCCAAGAGTTACTGATCGTATATCAAATGTAGGCTGATTAAAAGTGAAAAATTCGACAACCTCCCACTCTGCCTTCACTTGCGCCTTCCAATGTGGACAAGTGTCGTGCGCATGCCTATTTAGAATAAGATCATTATTATTAAAAAAAAATTTAAAGGTGAATTTTTTCATCGTTATCAGTGTAGAGGTGCGCATATAAACATGCTAAATGTTACACTTTAAAAAAAAAAAAAAAAGGACAATAAGGAGACAAATTTTTTGCTTGGTTTATAATAAATAAAACATGTTTATTATCATCTATCTTCATTATTATAACCAATACAGAAGAGACTAAAAAACACAATGTGCTGATCTGATTGGATTGAACCCACATAGACAAAAACTCAAATGTGATGCTCTAACATTTTTTAGCTTTAGATTCCTCTAAATGTATTTCCCCAGTTTCCTTTGATTTCATTCATCTGTACTGAATTGCACAGCTTTAACGGGCTGTTAGCAGTAGACAGTGATAGAACAGTATATACTGACTTATATCAACACTTGGAATAAACTACTGTACATAATGGACAAGTACATATTATATTACAAGCTGTATAAATAATGTAACTATACTTTGACTCACAGACTGTTCACAATTTTAAATAAAGTGATACTGTATACACGAATATACCTTTTCCTTACCTAATTAAAAAAACAATACCACATGTATCGTTATTAAATAACACGACAACAAAAATATACACCAAAAACAACCAATCTTTGTGAACCATTTTTAAAGAATACAGCGATCAGCCACAACATTAAAACCACCCGTCTAATATTGTGTAGGTCGCCCTCGTGCCACCAAAACAGTGCCAACCCGCATCTCAGAACAGCATTCAGAGATGATATCTCCTCTCATCACAATTGTACAGAGTGGTTATCTGAGTTACCGTAGACTTTATCAGATCAAACCAGTCTGGCCATTCTCTGTTGACCTCTCTCATCCGCAGAACTGTCACTCACTGGATGTTTTTTTGGTTTTTGGCGCCATTCTGAGTAAATTCTAGAGACTGTTGTGTGTGAAAATCCCAGAAATACTCAAACCAGCCCGTCTGGCACCAACAATCATGCCGATGTATATAATCATGCAGATGCGGGTCAGGAGCTTCAGTTAATGTTCACATCAACCATCAGAATGGGGAAAATTTTGATCTCACTTATTAGGACTGTGGCATGATTGTTGGTGCCATCCAGTGAGCGGCAGTTCTGCGGACGGAAATGTCTTGTTCATGAGAGAGGACAACGGAGAATGGTCAGACTGGTTCAAACTGATAAAGTCTATGGTAACTCAGATAACCACTCTGTACAATTGTGGTGAGAAGTATATAATCTGTTAATGCTGTTCTGAGATGCGGGTTGGCACTGTTTTGGTGGCACGAGAGGGACCACAGTGTTAGACAGGTGGTTTTAATGTTGTGGCTGATCGCTGTATTCCGGGTTCAATAAAAGATAAGCTCAATTAAGAGCGTTTGTCGCATAATATCGATTACCACAAAAAAAAAAATTTGACTTGTCCCTCCTTAAAAAAAGGATGAAAGTAAATTAAGCCAATCCGTGAACTTTAAAATACTCACTGTTTCAAAAGTATAGCCACAAGATTTTGTCATGATGATGTAAACCCTGTAATCTGGTAAATGGCACCATGCTGGTATTTCCCTGATATGTCCACACTAAAATCATGCTAACACGTATAATGTTTACATCTTGTGGCTATACGTTTGAAACAGTGAGTATTTTAACATGTACACATTATCCCCATTCACTTCCATTGTAAGTGCCTCACTATAACAACGAATTTCGCTTTTTTTAATAAATGAGCTATGAGTCAAAATAATTTTTTGTGGTAATGAACATTATGCAACAAATGCTGTCGACTGAGCAAAACTTGTATTGAACCTCGACCATTCCTTTAAGTGTTACATGGAAGTCAATGGGCCGTGTTAAAGTCAACATGAAATAGTGTTCGCAACCCATTTACTTCAATTATGTGGCGTATTTCCGAGTGTAACAGGATATTCAATGAGACAAAAATGTACGCCGGGAGCTTTATTTTATTAATTGTGAATTAATTGGACTGTGACAAGTGGTGGAGGGGTTGTAAAATAAGAGGGAGGTGAATTAAAAAAAGGAAAGACATTTCAGGAGGCGGGAATAACGTGAATTAATGAATCATGCAAAATAAGAGCAAAAATGTGTATTAAAAAGTAAATAAGATCAATTTCATGTTGACCTTAAAGCTTTACTGTGCATTACAAGAGTAAACACACAGAAAAATCCCAAGGCCGAGTCACACAGGAAGAGACTTCTTTAAAATCAGGACAGACTCCACTTTTCACAAAAGGAGGAAACACTTGTATACTCATTAACACACACACACACACACACACACTCAAGGAGGCGAGTCATTCTGTCTGCTAACACAAACCTCCTTCATAATCATCGCCTTCTTCAGCTGGTGGTGGCGCTCCGCTGCCCCCTTGTGGAGCAACGGTAGATTTCTTCTTCTTACCGCCTCCCCCGCCTGGCACCTTCAGAGAAATGGCCAACTTGGCATACTGTACAAACAGAGTGGAAAGGGAAATATTACCACAACTACATGTAGTTTATTCACTCCCAAACCTGTCACAGACTTTTACAGAAACATATGGGTCATTTTATGATACATACAAGGTCTGAGTAATTCCACAATTCAAGTGTAAAAAATAAAATAAGTACAAATACTTAAAAGTGTCAAATATTGGGGGTCTGGGTAGCTAAGCGAGTATTGACGCTGACTATCACCCCTGGAGTCGTAAGTTTAAACCCAGGGCGTGCTGAGTGACTCGAGGGGCTCCAGAGCTGATCGTACAGGTGCTGGAAGTGAATTTCCCGTCACACTAATTGCTGCCTGTTCGTCAGAAAGCTGGTGATAGACGTGGGAACAGAGAGTTGGTTTAATTTTGTCCGCAGTATAGCTGGGATGATGGTGTTGAAAGCCGAACTGTTTTATTATTATTAACATATTTGAAAGGCCAATACTAATCAGCCTTAATTACTGGCTTAAAATTGTTTATCTGAAACAGAGTAATTAATACATTACTTTCTACACACAAATAAGACATTCAATAAGATAGCCTTAATCTACATTTATCCATCCATCCATCTTCAACCGCTTATCCGAAGTCGGGTCGCGGGGGCAGCAGCTCCAGCAGGGGGCCCCAAACTTCCCTATCCCGAGCCACATTAACCAGCTCTGACTGGGGTACCCCGAGGCGTTCCCAGGCCAGTGTGGAGATGTAATCTCTCCACCTAGTCCTGGGTCTTCCCCGAGGCCTCCTCCCAGCTGGACGTGCCTGAAACACCTCCCTAGGGAGGCACCCAGGGGGCATCCTTACCAGATGCCCAAACCACCTCAACTGACTCCTTTCGACGCAAAGGAGCAGCGGCTCTACTCCGAGCTCCTCACGGATGACTGAGCTCCTCATCTCTAAGGGAGAAGCCCGCCACCCTTCTGAGGAAGCCCATTTCGGCCGCTTGTACTCGTGACCTAGTTCTTTCGGTCATGACCCAGCCTTCACTGTAACCCAGATTTTTGTTTCTTTTAAAGAAAAGGAGGGGTTCCTTTAAGTGTAACCAAATCATCCATATGTTGCCACAAATACCAACTTAATGACTTTCTGTGATGTGCACATTTATTATAGTTCTGTTTAGTGTGATGAATGTTGTCAAGTACTCACATCATTGTCCATGTACTTGAGTAAAGGTGAGTTACACACACGCACCAGATCATCCTCATCCTGCTCATCATATGCCGCCAGTAACGTCTCCATTGAAACGCAATCCTCGCTGCTACTGAAGCCCGGGAGACTCGAGAGAGGTAACACAACAATACATGATTATGCTTGCAAATACTATGCAATCTCTTATACTTCGACTTTCAATGAAAATCAGTTTCATGAGCTTGCAGAGGCTGTTTGGAGGAGTTCCCATATTCATTTCCAGAAACCGTAGTAGCTAACCATGGTATTTTGGTGGAAATGATTGTTACCTTGGTAAATCTACAGTATGTAAGGAACAGTAATTGCACGGTGCATCAAGAGTAAAACAGCTATCATGTGACTTCAGAAGACTTGGAATATATGAGTCATATTGACTACTTTTATGGCACTTTGTTTGTCATTTTTGTAACTTGACAGCGCCATTATTTGGAAAAGAGCAGCCTGGACATTCATTTTATGTTCCACAAAATAAAGAAAGTCATCCAGGTTTGGAATGACATGAGGGTGAGTAAAGGAGTAAGAGGACTATCCCTCAAAGAACATTTTTTTTGTCATTTATTTGGATTCTTTGGAAGAGTATTGCAAAGTAACACAGTTTCGCATTCATACCTGTAACTTTCTCTCACACACTTGTCTGCAGCCACAAAGTCACCTCTGTGGAGATGAACGAGCACCTGTGCGATAGTTTTCTGCAGATAACAACAATAAACATCCAGTGAATTAAACCATCTGTTGAAATGACTGGAACATTATTAAAAACCAAGATGTCTTTGTGGACTAAATTGTATTGTCAGTGGCTAGAGTGCAACAGTACCCGAAAAAAAAAGTATTTGAAAATCAGACACAAAAACTATTTTTTTATTAACATCTTTCATGAGGGAATGAACCTTCTATTCCATGAAGCATTGCGAATGGCATAATCGAACACAAAATATGGAAAAAATATAAAACTATTCATTTAAAGTTTGTGATTAGAATTATTGAAACAATATATTTAAAAATATTAAGAGACCACTGTAAAATGATCAGTTTCTCTTGGTTTACTATTTATAGGTTTTTGTTTGAGTAAAATGAACATTTTTGTTTTATTCTATGAAGTACAGACAACATTTCTCCCAAATTACAAATAAAAATATTCTCATTTAGAGCATTTATTTGCAGAAAATGACAACTGGTCAAAATAACAAAAAAGATGCCGTGTTTTCAGACCTCCAATAATGCAAAGAAAGTACAGTACTAAATTTTTTGTGGAATAACCCAGATTTTTTTATCACAGATATCATGCATATTGGCATGATCTCTGCCAGTCTTTCACATTGCTGTTGGGTGACTTTATGCCACTCTTGGTGTAAAAATTCAAGCAGCTCAGCTTTTTTTTGATGGCTTGTGGGCATCCATCTTCCTCGATCACATTCCAGATGTTTTCAATGGGGTTCAGGTCTGGAGATTGGGCTGGCCATGACAGAGTCTTGATCCGGTGGTCCTCCATACACACCTTGATTGACCTGTTGTGTGGCATGGCATTGTTCTGCTGGAAATCCTTTGAGTTGGGGAACATTGTCAGAGCAGAAGGATGCAAGTTTTCTTCCAGGATAACCTTGTATGTGACTTGATTAATGCGTCCTTCACAAAGACGAATCTGCCCAATTCCAGCCTTGCTGAAGCCCCCTCAGATCATCAGCGATCCGCGCAAAAAAACATTTACGCTTAAAATGTTGAAGTCGCCGTTTACATAAGTCAGGCATATGTGGTATCATTTGAAAGCTTAGAATCTGAACTTTTCACAAACGTCTCATTTGTGCACCGATAACTGCTGCTGTAAGCCCCAAATAGCTAACCACTTTATATCTGCTTTTACCTTAGGAAGTTCTCTAAACAATTAGCGTTGTGTGTGAGCTTGCTTGTGTGAATAATCAAATGTTATATCTTAGATGTCATGCATGCTAAACAAATCATCAGAAATATATGTTATTGACTATTAATGATAAGTGTAAAATGTTATACATTGCAAAGTAGAGAATCTCAGCTTTCTAATGACACTTAGATTGAGCTTCTTGTCCACTCAGAGGCCGAGATATTCGATGAAACAATGGGGGTGGTGCATGAACTGAAAATTAGACTGAATGTCTATGGACGAACACATCTGCAATGGCTAAAATGCATTATAGCACCACCTACATTTCAAATCTGGTCATTCCTGCCATATATTGGAATAAAATAAGACTATTTGGAGGGAGATGGTGTGAACAGAACCAAAATAACATGCTTACTAATTTAGGACAAGAACAACAACAAAAAAGATTTTTGGGAAAAATAAATTTGTTTATCACAAAATTATAAACACACAATATAATTTATGAATAATTGAGTCTTTTTTTTATTTGAGGGGTTCTCTGAAAAATGAGACCAATTTTTTGCAATTATTCCACAGTATGTGTAAATGTTGAGCTTTTAAATGAGAGAAATTGCTGGCGGCAGCCCAAAACTGCTTCAGAGTGTCTCATGATTTCAAACCAGTCTTCAAAGCAGAATAAAACATTAATAATGTTACATTCATAATGTCAAACTTTTTTCCACCTACATGTTTCCACTTTTATTTTGTTAATTTTCCGAAGACCCCTTCGTGACCCGCTGGGTTTGAAAACCCCAGGCTTACAGCAGCTTTATTCTCTATCTGTGACATAAAATACAGTTGAAAAGTGTAAATATGTACCTTAAAGCAGGTGGGGTAGTTCTCAATTTCCTTATACATGTTCTTCTCTTTCTGAAGGGAAACAGCTGCTTCATCCAGCCTGTGGACAATAACAATGTAAACAACTCATACTGGAAATGTAAGGTCAACAGGTACCAAATGAAAACATCAGAATCGCGGGCTTAGAGATGAGATTCCACCATAAGTCCCAAAATAACCGCGAATGAACGTAACATTTTTTTAGGAAACTATTTCTTAAATTTGGCCTATCCATCACAGAAAGCTATCATATGGCTTCAGAAGACTTGGAATAAAGTGCTTTGTTTTGGCCAGGCAGTGTGTGTATATACATACATTGATGTGAGGTTTTTCCTAGTTTGAGTGCAGGCTCATCATTGATTCCCTTTTGCATTATCTTTGAGTCTATGCACCTGAACAATTGGGTATTTCTTTGCTGCTTGAACTGGTGTTTGGCACAGCGTGGTTTGTTACATTGCAGCTTCAATATAAAACTATACAAAACTGCCTCCTCCAAAAATGCAAGCACTGTTCACGTAATGCGTCTACTTCAGTGTTTTAAAAACATTTGTCATTAATATCCTTCCATTTAAAAAGTCAAATGGGTTTGGAACAACATGAGGTTAAGTAAATGTACTATTCCTTTAATTCATATTGCTTTAATCCTCACCTGCGCAGTCTCACTAACAGCCTGGAGGATTTACCCAGCAGTTCTGCCGCCTGTCTGAGACGATCTTCATTCTGCACTCACCAAAGACCATTTCAAACGAGATATTAGCGAATATTCAGGACACATCTATAGCATTTAAAACTTGAATGGTTAAACATTTATAATTTAATGATTTATGAACTTGTATAGCATTATTTCATATTACCGACTGATAAAGAGATACACTGACAATAACGTGCTTTGTGAAATCTGTTTCGCGTTTTCTCACCTCAAACACAGATGCTGCTTTCTGGTACATGTCCACAGCTTTCTCTAGATCAATCGGCTCAATCAGTCTGTAGAAGTGGATGTTACTTGTTAACACTGGTAATGGTAAGAGAACCGTCATACGTAGGGCTGGACTGGGAAGAGAAATCGGCCTGGGATTTTACATGGCAACTGGCCCAAAACTGGGGGTGGGGCTTGTTGTTCGCTGTCCTTTTCTGCATATCGCGCCACCCATTTGTGGTCCATTCTGCATAATGCGCCGGCTCATTTTAGCTTATCGCGGCCCATTCGGCACGTTTCGCAGCCGACCCACCGGCCCGCTCGGTTTCGCCCGATGGCCAGTCCACCCCTGACTGGCACAAAAGTGAGTCGAGCAACCGGGAAAATGCCCGGAATGCCAGATTCCCAGTCCAGCCCTGGTCATACACCTATTGTATTCACACACTTCAAGGTATGTAAAGAACAAAACTGAAGTATCCATACGGGCAGTTTGCCTTCTACTGACAAAAACAAACAAAATAATAACAGGTTCACTTTAAAGGGTCCTTCGGTGTGTCAAATTAATTTTTAAAAGTACAAATATCCAGTATAATCGGTATGCTTAAACATTCCTGTTTCAAATAGTTTTAGATGGAATAAAGCATGTCACACAACTTTTCAAACATTTTCATTTTAACTACCTGATCTGATCCACAGACTACAAAAGCTTCTGTTCGAGATTAAAACAATACACTACAATATAGTCAAAACAACCTATCAAGAAGTGTTTCGACATGTCAGTGGTCTGTACACTTACTTCCCAGCCCTGTCCAAAGCCATTCCAGCAGTTCCAGAGGTCCCGTTCTCCATATACATGATGCTGGCCTTCTCTATTAACTGAATGGCTTCAGGCATTTTCTTCATATCCTGTGAGTGTACATGACGGTCATTCACTTACTGTTTCAGTGTAACGTCTTTAAGACTGAGTATTCAGTATTTAACACACCTTTAACATCATGCCTGCTTGTTCATACGCCCTGAGAAGAATAAAGACATGTTTATTATGAGTGAAAACACGGTGAGAGAGAATACAGTATGTCAGAGGAAATGTGTCATTTCCCATAAATCTGATTTAAAGAGATCTATACAACTTTACTAAATATCTAATCTATTAATAATTAGTAAACTATAGACAGTGAGTAATAAAGTATGTAAACCCTTTGGGATTAGCTGGTTTTCTGCATTAATTGGTCATAAAATGTGATCTCATCTTCATTAAAGTCACAAATATAGACAAACAAACAACAACATGCTTAAGCTAACAACACACACAATATTTTATGTCTTTATTGAACACATCTCATTAAACATTCAAGTGCTGTGGTAAAAGTAAGCGAACCCTTAGCTTGTCTCCGGTAGCTGCGGATTAGACCAGCACAATGTTCAGGAGGATATTTGGACCATTCTTCCTTACAGAACTGCTTCAGATCAGACATATTCTCAGGATGTCTGGTGTGAACGGCTCTCTTGAGGTCATTCCACGGCATCTCTATTGGGTTAAGGTCTGGGCCCTGACTGGGACTCTCCAAAAGGTGGATTTTCTTTTTTTGAATCCATTCTGTAGTGGATTTACTTCGATGTTTAGTGTCATTGTCCTGCTGCTTCACCCAACTTCTGCCGACACTAAGCTACCCTGACATTATCCTGTAGGATATCTTGATAAACTTGGGAATCCATTTTTCCCTCGATGATGGCAAGCGGTCCAGGCCCCGAAGAAGCAAAACAACCCCAAATCATGATGCTCCCTCTACCTGTTGGTATGCAGTGCCCTTTTTACCATACGTAGTGCTGAAAGTTCTTCCCAAACAATTCAACCTTAGTTTCATCAGTCCACAAAACATTTTCCCAGTAGTGTTATGGAGTGTCTAGGTGGTCTTTGGCAAATTCAGGTGCACAGCAATGTTTTTGTTGGAAAGCAGCGGCTTCCTCTGTAGTGTCCTGCCATGGACATCATGCCTGTTTCATGTTCTCCATATAGTAGACTCATAAACAGAGATGTTAACCAATTCCAATGTTTCCTTCAAGTCTTTAATTGTCACACTAGGGTTCTTTTTTACCTCATTGAGCATCCTGAGGTGTGTCCTTCGTCATCTTGGCTGGACGGCCACTTCTAGAGAGAGTACCTATAGTACTAAATCATCTCCATTTATAGACAGTTTGTCTAACTGTGGACAGATGAATATCTAACGGCCACTTCTAGTGAGAGTACCTATAGTACTAAATCATCTCCATTTATAGACAGTTTGTCTCACTGTGGACAGATGAATATCTAACGACCACTTCTAGTGAGAGTACCTATAGTACTAAATCATCTCCATTTATAGACAGTTTGTCTCACTGTGGACAGATGTATATCTAACGGCCCCTTCTAGTGAGAGTACCTATAGTACTAAATCATCTCCATTTATAGACAGTTTGTCTCACTGTGGACAGATGTATATCTAACGGCCCCTTCTAGTGAGAGTACCTATAGTACTAAATCATCTCCATTTATAGACAGTTTGTCTAACTGTGGACAGATGAATATCTAACGGCCACTTCTAGAGAGAGTACCTATAGTACTAAATCATCTCCATTTATAGACAGTTTGTCTCACTGTGGACAGATGTATATCTAACGGCCACTTCTAGTGAGAGTACCTATAGTACTAAATCATCTCCATTTATAGACAGTTTGTCTCACTGTGGACAGATGTATATCTAACGGCCACTTCTAGTGAGAGTATCTATAGTACTAAATCATCTCCATTTATAGACAGTTTGTCTCACTGTGGACAGATGTATATCTAACGGCCACTTCTAGTGAGAGTATCTATAGTACTAAATCCTCTCCATTTATAGACAGTTTGTCTCACTGTGGACAGATGAATATCTAACGGCCACTTCTAGTGAGAGTACCTATAGTACTAAATCATCTCCATTTATAGACAGTTTGACTAACTGTGGACAGATGTATATCTAACGGCCACTTCTAGTGAGAGTACCTATAGTACTAAATCATCTCCATTTATAGACAGTTTGTCTCACTGTGGACAGATGAATATCTAACGGCCCCTTCTAGTGAGAGTACCTATAGTACTAAATCATCTCCATTTATAGACAGTTTGACTAACTGTGGACAGATGAATATCTAACGGCCACTTCTAGTGAGAGCACCTATAGTACTAAATCATCTCCATTTATAGACAGTTTGTCTAACTGTGGACAGATGAATATCTAACGGCCACTTCTAGTGAGAGTACCTATAGTACTAAATCATCTCCATTTATAGACAGTTTGTCTAACTGTGGACAGATGAATATCTAACGGCCACTTCTAGTGAGAGTACCTATAGTACTAAATCATCTCCATTTATAGCCAGTTTGTCTAACTGTGGACAGATGAATATCTAACGGCCACTTCTAGTGAGAGTACCTATAGTACTAAATCATCTCCATTTATAGACAGTTTGTGTAACTGTGGACAGATGAATATCTAACAGCCACTTCTAGTGAGAGTACCTATAGTACTAAATCATCTCCATTTATAGACAGTTTGTCTCACTGTGGACAGATGAATATCTAACGGCCACTTCTAGTGAGAGTACCTATAGTACTAAATCATCTCCATTTATAGACAGTTTGTCTAACTGTGGACAGATGAACATCTAAGCACTTCCAGATATCTTTGTGACCCTTTCCAGCTTTATGCAAAGCAACAATTCTTGATCGTAGGTCTTCTGAGATCCCTTATTTGCGAGGCACGTCAGCAGTTGCTTCTTGTGAATAACAAACTCAAAATGTTTGAGTGCTTTTTATAAGTCAACATAGCTTTAACCCACACCTCCAATCTTGTATTATTAACTGTATGCCAGGTTTGCCAACTCCTAATCTCTAATTAGCTTATTTAACATCATTAGCCTAGGGGTTCACATACTTTTTCCCAACCTACACTGTAAATGTTTGAATGATTTATTCAATATGTACAAGAACAATATTATAATTTGTGTTTTATTAGTTAAAACAGATTGCGTTAGTTCATTATTGTAACCAAATTGCAAGACAAATTTATACATAAATGCAGGTAATTCCAAAGGGTTCATATATTTTTTCATGCCACTGTAGCTATAGTTCAGAAAGTTAACTATTGATAATTACGAAATAATTGATAGTTATTATAGATTAGATAATTACCTATGGATAATTAGTATATTATAGATGGTTAGTGTATTATAGTGTATAATAGAGTGCTATCTATAGATAGGTCATAGGTCATAGGTAATAGATAACATTAACTCTTACTTACTTTGCTGCATGGAAGAGTCTGTGATATTTAGTTAAGTGAATAAAAGTATTTAATGTGAGAGAATAAAACCATCTTAAACAAATACTACACAGTCTAAATCTAATTCTACTTAGAAAATAATGTAACCTAATATTCTCTCAGAATATACATTATGGTATATCATCATTCTGTATGTGTCTTATTTTCATAATGCGTAACTAACATATAAAGTTAAATGAACAGATGAAATAAAAACATTGTCATAAGACTGAAGTGCCCAACTTTTGCCTGTTTTGAGTCTGCCCTTTAAAAGTAACTGGAAATACAGAATTGTGTGCTGCTGTGATAAAGAAGGATACGCTTTGTTTTCTGTGTGATATTCGGCCTCCTTCAGATAGGCGTCCTTCGCTTGCTCAAACTGCTTCACGTTTTTGAAAGCCACAGCTAATAGAACAGAAAACAGACATTATGTAAAAATAAGTAGGCTAAATGTAATATCTCAGGTCAATCAAATATCACAATTTCCTTTATATATGGCATCAATGTTGTCAGTGCAAGATCTCTAACAGTTAATAAGAAAGCTTTATCACCTGCTTTTGCCATCTCTGAAGCGGCTTCATCATAGTCTGGCTTCCATTTAGTCATGCTGGTCTTTAAACTGTGTGAGATAAAACATAATGACATCAGACCCTTTCTCTCCTGTACCAGACCAGAGCCTCCAAGAACCATTGAGTGGCTCAGTTGGTAGAGCAGGTCGGCCACCAATCGTAGGGTTGATGGTTCGAATCCTGGCCCACATGACTCCTCATGCCAAAGTGTCCTTGGGCAAGACAATGAACCCCAAGTTGCTCCCAATGGCAGGCTAGCACCTTGCGTGGCAGCTCTACCACCATTGGTGTGTGTGTGTGTGTGTGTGTGTGTGTGTGTGTGTGTGTGTGTGTGTGTGTGTGAGAGAGAATGGATGAATGAGTAACAGTGTAAAGCACTTTGAATACTGTTAAGGTTAAAAAAGTGCTATATAAGTGCAGACCATTTATCACAAAACCACATATTCCCACTGGCTTGAGTTTAAAATGCCTTAATATCAACATCAGCACCACAGCTGCTGTCGTCAAGGTAACCTCCAGCAAGATTACGCAATCACGGTCGCTGGATAACACTATATTAATGATGGTGCAACAAAACACACTTCTGCATCCTTCCCAATTATCCTCACATAATTATCTAGATATGATAACACCATTAAATCAAGAGTGTTCAAATAAACGAGCTCCGTCTCCTGACATTCATATAGACAGATTAATTGAAAGCGACACTGAAGCCACAAGGCCCGCCAGCAGGAGGCTTGTGATAACTCCCGTGTTTTGTGTGTAACAGTGAAATGAATGAGAATACATCTGTTCTATTATAATTCTATGCTCTTGTCTCACCATTTCTCCGCTTTGGCGATGTGCTCGTGCGCCTCGTTGATCTTTTGTGCGGCCATGGCGCTCGTTCAGCGGATGAAGAGGACACCAACTCGCTATTCGGATTGAGGAGGATGAGGATGATTATCCTGATTTTCCATAAGACCTCATCACGTCACGGTGTTTTTCTACGGGAGCCCGAGAGGGAAGCTGAAGTACACCATCTCTCTCTCTCTCTCTCTCTCTCTCTCTAAATGAATTAAATATAAAAGGAACATAAAAAATATTAAAATATATAAAACATAATTTTTAATAATAAATATAAATATTTCAAAATTATTTGTATAAATATATTTCACTGTAAATATACCATATAAAGTGCAATATCTGCAATTATATATATATATATATATATATATATATATATATATATATATATATATATATATATATATATATATATATACATTACTGTGCAAAAGTTTTAGGCACAAAAGCATTTGTATTAACATGGTTATTTATATCTTCGTCTTTAGTGTGTCAATAGGAAATATAAAGTTAGACTCCCAAACATTACTTTTGCAAATAGAAAAGACTAGAATAGAAGATCAGGGGGCCTGCAACAGACATCATGGTCCCCCACTGAATATTGAGTCAGTCTGGGATTTCATAATGAGACAGAATCAGTTGAGACAGAATAAATAGATAGAAGAACTGTGGAGAAATCTCCAAGAAGCTTGGAACATCCGTTCTGCCAACAACCATGAAAAACTGTGTCCAGGTGTATCTAGGAGAATTGGGGCTGTTTTAAAGGCAAAGGTGGTCACACAAGTCTATTTTTGAAGACATCCTCACTATGCAACATTTTTCTCAAGTGCCTAAACATTTGCAGAGTACTATATATGTATATACACACACACACACAGTATATTAAGAAATAAAGGTGTCTAAAGTTAATAGAAAAAATTTGCCCATAACAGCTACCAAATTGCCAAGTTTATTAATAACTATTAATGATTCATAATTTATTTATTAACAATAAACATTGAACGTACACAAATACAAAAAGTAGGCTATGCACTGTATATATCCTGTATATATCTTGTATACTACTGTCACGTATTCCCTGTTGACTTTTGTTTTGTGCTTTTATGTTGAAGTTCTTGTTTAGTTCCAGTTTCCTGTTTGGCTTTTGTAGAACCCCCAGGTGTTCCTTGTTTCCCCAGGTGTTCCTTGTTTCCCCAGGTGTTCCTTGTTTCCCCAGGTGTTCCTTGTTTCCCCTAATGTATTTAAGCCCTTTTTCCCCCAGTCAAGTTGTCAGTTATTCTGTAAGAGGCAGACGAGGAAAGAGGATCTAATTGCAGCGTTTATTAACAAAAAAAAAAACAAGAAAACTCTGAATAAAGAAAACCACAGGGAACTTAGCACTGAACATAACAACACATGCAATAACTGACAACTTGACTGGGGGAAACAAGGAACACCTGGGGAAACAATCAGGGAATGGGAGACAATCAGGGGAAAACCAGTCAAAAAATGAAACTACAAAGGACTACAAAAACCAAACAGGAACTGAACAAGAACTTCAACATAAAAGCACAAAACAAAAGTCAACAGGGAATACGTGACAACTACAGTTCAGTTGCGTATAGTAGTTTAATGGAGTATCTTTACTAGGCTGTATACACTGTAAAATATAAATGTATAAACTGTATAATTTTACATTCGTTCCCCATTTTTCAATAAAAGTGTTAAATTCCCCTAAAATACATTTATTCACACCAGTTGTACATTTTCCCTGTTTCTTAACTGATTGTGTGTGTTACTGGAAAAAAGAAAACAGGCCTTCTCTTTTAAATGAAGGTATAAGTCATGTTTTTCACATGTGAAAATATCATGTTAACCTGAGATGTCTGTAAAAATATGTCCATAGAAAAACATTTCTTCCAGTATAATATATTTTTTTATAGAAAAACTGTATAATTTAACATTAATAAAATTTTTGTAATACAAGTGTTACATTTCCCTAAAAATAGATTTATTCACAACAAATTAACATTTTTAGCAAATATTGCTCATTGAAATTTTTTTTTTTTTAAATTTTAAACTTTATTTGATGCTACGTTTGTGACAAGATATTGAATTTATGCTGTACGCATAGTATGATGAAACTTATCTGGAGTTCAGTAAACTCAAAAGTAACATTTATTTTTGCTGCTCGTTCATTTTACTTCATTAAAATGAAAGCAACTCAATTTCACTTAGTGGAAAGTTTTATGTACTTAATCCATGTGTGTAGGCTATACTGTAGTATACAAATGTATTTTACAACTATACATAAATATATTTATTTTCTATTAATGTTAAGCTTTTCTATTACTTTCAATCTAAAAAATAAACATACACTGGTGGCCAAAGGTTTGGAAAAAATTACAGATTGAGCTCTAATGGAAAGAAAAAACCAAAGTGGCATTCAACTGATCACAATGTATAGTTAGACATTAATAATGTGAAAAAATACTACTACAATTTGAAAAAAACAAAAAACGAAATGTTCTGAACTTCTTAAACTACTTCAAAAAGTTCTCATCGAAAAATCCTCCATGTGCAGCAATGACAGCTTTGCAGATCTTTGGCATTCTAGCTGTCAGTTTGTCCAGATACTCAGGTGACCTTTCACCCCACACTTCCTGTAGCACTTAACCTTTCACCCCACACTTCCTGTAGCACTTGACCTTTCACCCCACACTTCCTGCAGCACTTGACCTTTCACCCCTCACTTCCTGTAGCACTTGCCATAAATGTGTCTGTCTTGTCGGGCACTTCTCACACACCATACAGTCTAACTGATCCCACAAAAGCTCAATGGGGTTCAGATCCGTAACACTCTTTTCCAATTATCTGTTGTCCAATGTCTGTGTTTCTTTGCCCTCTCAAACCTTTTCTTTAAGTTTTTCTGTTTCAAAAGTGGCTTTTTCTTTACAATTCTTCCCATAAGAGTCTTCTCTTTACTGTTGTACATGAAACTGGTGTTTAGCAGGTAGAATTCAATGAAGCTGTCAGCGGAGGACATGTGAGGCGTCTATTTCTCAAACTAGAGACTCTGATGTACTTATCCTCTTGTTTAGTTGCACATCTGGTCTTCCACATCTCTTTCTGTCCTTGTTAGAGACAGTTGTGCTTTGTCTTTGAAGACTGTATTGTACACCTTTGTATGAAATCTTCAGTTTGTGTGTGTGTGTGTGTGTGTGTGTGTGTGTGTGTGTGTGTGTGGGTGGCAATTTCAAGCATTGTATAGCCCTCATTCCTCAAAGCAATGGTTGACTGACGAGTTTATAGGGAAAGCTGCATCTTTCTTTCTATCTATCTTTCTTTTTTTTGCTTTATACCATTTTTTACCTAATATTGACCTTAAGACATGCCAGTCTATTGCACACTGTGGCAACTCAAAAACAAACACAAAGACAATGTTAAGATTAATTTAATGAAGAAAATAGCTTTCAACTGTGTCTGATATTATGGCAAGTGATTGTCTAGTACCAAATGATCAATTTAGCATGATTACACAAGGATGAGGTGTTGGAGTGATGGCTGCTGGAAATGAGGCCTGTCTAGATTTGAATGCCACTTTGGTGAATTAAAGCTAAGCACCAATTTCCTTCCGAAACAACAAAATCTGTAGACCTACATTATTCCAAAAGTTTGGCCGCCAGTGTACCTTTGTAAAATTTTTATACAGTTCTCCCAATACATTTTCTTAAATAAACAAATTAAATACACAATTATTACATAAATAAATTAAAATACACAATTATTATGCCGTCTAAATCGTAAACATTATCAGAATGTAGAACTAACAGATGAAGTAAAATCTTAAGTTTGTTCTTGTTTGGTATACGAGTATATTTATTTAACTACTATAATTTTTTTTTTTCCATTTTTTTCATTTCTTATTCTATCAAAAGCGAAACGATTTATTTTCAAGTTTCACATTTCACATTATTTGCAACGGGTGAATCCTCCATATGTTTTTATTCCAGGGGGGAATTTTCCTGCTTCCTTTGGAATGCGTCGGAACCGGAAGTTGTGGTGACGTCACGCCCGCTCTCGTATTACCAGCGCAGGACAACAACCGACTGAGGGAAGTTAACTTTGACAAACTCCTGATAAAAGCCGATTTAAAGTTGATTTAAGTTCCTCTCTGTGATGTGCGGGTGTATTTAAAGTGCCCCGGCCGTGTAGCAGATGTGGAGTGGCTGTTAGTGCTGGATGGAGTCGGGATTCGGTGTCCAGCGGTGGGCCGGTGGAGGCTCACCCGCCGTGGGAGCGTCGCAGCGCCGCAGGAAGGTGCCTCCGCGAGCCGCTGATTATAAATTGCAGGTGATCATCATCGGCTCCCGCGGCGTGGGCAAGACCAGCCTGATGGAGAGATTCACCGATGACACCTTCTGCGAGGCGTGCAAGTCCACTGTGGGTAAGACAAACAGAGAGAAAGTTGTGCTGTCAGTCTGGATGCTCATGAAGAAACACTGTCGGTTTACTTGTTCACTAGTGTCTATTATCTGCCCCCTTATAGCTACTATAACAACCAGCAGTTCTGTTTATTTACTCCTGTACTCAGAAGACAAGCTAATTCCACTTTATTAATTAGACATATTACATAAACTGTAGCCAAAAAAACAGATAATGTGTTAACTATATAATTAATAGTTTACTATATATACTAAATATGGTTTATTTAGTTGACAATGGCTAATTAGTAACCTGTAGCTGTTAGTTTAGTACAAGTAGTTACATTTAGGTAATTATAAAACTAAATAATTTTGAGTAATATATATGGAAAACTAAATGTAAGTGTAGTATAGTCTACAGTTGAAGTCAGAAGTTTACAGTCATTAAAACAATTTTTTTTTAGCCACTCCACAGATTTCATATTAGCAAACTATAGTTTTGGCAAGTCATTAAGGACGTCTACTTTGTGCATGACATGAGTAATTGTCCACACAGTCATCATACCGATCAAGAAGGAGACGCATTCTGTCTCCTAGAGATGGACGCAGTTTGGTGCAAAAAGTGCAAATCAATCCCAGAACAACAGCAAAGGACCTTGTGAAGATGCTGGAGGAAACAGGTAGACGAGTATCTATATCCACAGTAAAACAAGTCCTATATCAATAGGTTATACCTGAAAGGCTGCTCAGCAAGGAAGAAGCCACTGCTCCAAAACCACCATAAAAAATCCAGACTACAGTTTGCAAGTGCACATGGGGACAAATATCTTGCTTTTTGAAGAAAAAAAAAGGGGTGAGGCTTACAAGCCGAAGAACACCATCCCAACCGTGAAGCATGGGGGTGCAGCATCATGTTGTGGGGGTGTTTGCTGCAGGAGGGACTGGTACACTTCACAAAATAGATGTCATGATGTGGAAGGAAAATTTGGTGTATATATTGAAGCAACAAACCTGACTCCGTTACACCAGTTCTGTCTGGAGGAATGGGCCAAAACTCCAGCAGCTTATTGTGAGAAGCTTGTGGAAGAATCCCCAAAACATCTGACCCAATTTAAACAATGTAAATTCAATGCTACTAAATACTAACAAAGTGTGTGTAAACTTCTGACCCACTGGGAATGTGATGAAATAAATAAAAGCTGAAATAAATAATTATCTCTACTATTATTCTGACATTTCACATTCTTAATATAAAGTAGTGATCCAAACTGACCTAAGACAGGGAATGTTTTCTACGATTAAATGTCAGGAATTGGGAAAAACTAAGTTTAAATGTGTATATAAACTTCTGACTTCAACTGTATTAGAGCTGTAGTGTAGTCTTCAGGTCAGATTAGTTTCACTATAACCTAATATCCCAGAATAGACAGACACACATTGACACGCAGCTGCTACAACATGCCTTAACTCTTTTCCGCTTTGTCACGCTTGTGATAGTCATATGAGCCTAGAGAGCAAGAGTTTTGGCTTATCTTAGCTGTTATTTGTCATTAACGCAGGATCACCCAACATTTTCTAGGCCCAAAACTCGGGTTTGTGTTCATTTAAGGTTAGAGGTTCTGGATAAATATTTATGAGAGTTAGAATTAAGTTTTGGTGTATGTCAGTAGAGGGGAGACATTTGTACGACATGCAACCGAATGCCTAAAATGGCCTTTATCATAGTAAAATCACTGCAAGCGCACCACCGAGAGTGGCACATGTAGGCGTAGTATGACTGATCTTTCATCCTGCTTCTCTTATTGTGTGTTTGTTTTCACCGTTTGTGTTCTTGAAGGTGTGGATTTTAAAATCAAAACAGTGGAACTGAGAGGAAAGAAGATCCGGTTACAGATCTGGTAAGTGGAGAGGAAACTCTTGACTCACCATGTCACTTCCTGTGTCTCAGAAGCACATGCGATGGAATTCCAGAACAGTCGTTCAGACTCAAAGTCAGACGTCTTCCGTCTTTAGCTGCTGAGATTTATTCAGCGCTTGTGTTTGCTCACAACTAACAGACCAGAACACTGTTTACATGCTATCTGGGCATTACAGCACATAAACATCAAGCTTTGAAAAAAAAAAAGTATGTGAACCCTGTGGGATTAGCTGGTTTTCTGCATTAATTGGTCATAAAATGTGATCTCATCTTCATCAAAGTCACAAATATAGACAAACACAATGTACTTAAGCTAACAACACACAAATAATTATAATATTTCATGCCATTAAACAATCGCAGTGCTGTAGAAAAAGTAAGTGAACTCTTGGATTTATTTACTGGTCGATCCTCCTTCAGCAATAACCTCAACCAAGCGTTTTCAGTAGCTTTGGATTAGACCTGCACAATCCAGTAGGATATCTTGATAAACTTGGCAATTCATTTTTCCCTCTGGCAAGCAGTCCAGGCCCCGAAGCAGTACTTCAACATTGGGAAGATGTTTTCATGTTGGTATGCGGCGCCCTTTTTACACCAAACGCAGTGCTGTGTGTTTTTCCCCAAAAAATTCAACCTTAGTTTCATCAGTCCATAAAACAGTTTCCCAGTAGCGTTGTGGAATGTCAAGGTGGTCTTTGGCATACTTCAGGCGTGCAGCAATGTTTTTGTTGGAAAGCAGCGGCTTCCTTCATGGTGTCCTTCTGTTCATGAACAGACTCATGAACAGAGATGTTAATCAGTTCCAATAATACCCTCAAGTCTGTAGGTGTCACTCTTGGGTTCTTTTTTTACCTCGTTGATCATTTTGTGGTGTGCCCTTTGAGCCATCTTGGCTGGACGGCCACTTCTAGTGAGAGTACCTATAGTACTAAACCATCTCCATTTATAGATGGTTTGTCTAACTGTGGACAGATGAATATCTAACGGCCACTTCTAGAGAGAGTACCTATAGTACTAAATCATCTCCATTTATAGACGGTTTGTCTAACTGTGGACAGATGAATATCTAACGGCCACTTCTAGAGAGAGTACCTATAGTACTAAATCATCTCCATTTATAGACAGTTTGTCTAACTGTGGACAGATGAATATCTAACGGCCACTTCTAGTGAGAGTACCTATAGTACTAAATCATCTCCATTTATAGACAGTTTGTCTAACTGTGGACAGATGAATATCTAACGGCCACTTCTAGTGAGAGTACATAGTACTAAATCATCTCCATTTATAGACAGTTTGTCTAACTGTGGACAGATGAATATCTAACGGCCACTTCTAGTGAGAGTACATAGTACTAAATCATCTCCATTTATAGACAGTTTGTCTAACTGTGGACAGATGAATATCTAACGGCCACTTCTAGTGAGAGCACCTATAGTACTAAATCATCTCCATTTATAGACAGTTTGTCTAACTGTGGACAGATGAATATCTAACGGCCACTTCTAGTGAGAGTACCTATAGTACTAAATCATCTCCATTTATAGACGGTTTGTCTAACTGTGGACAGATGAATATCTAACGGTCACTTCTAGTGAGAGTACCTATAGTACTAAATCATCTCCATTTATAGACAGTTTGTCTAACTGTGGACAGATGAATATCTAACGGCCACTTCTAGTGAGAGTACCTATAGTACTAAATCATCTCCATTTATAGACGGTTTGTCTAACTGTGGACAGATGAATATCTAACGGTCACTTCTAGTGAGAGTACCTATAGTACTAAATCATCTCCATTTATAGACAGTTTGTCTAACTGTGGACAGATGAATATCTAACGGCCACTTCTAGTGAGAGCACCTATAGTACTAAATCATCTCCATTTATAGACGGTTTGTCTAACTGTGGACAGATGAATATCTAACGGCCACTTCTAGTGAGAGCACCTATAGTACTAAATCATCTCCATTTATAGACAGTTTGTCTAACTGTGGACAGATGAATATCTAACGGCCACTTCTAGTGAGAGTACCTATAGTACTAAATCATCTCCATTTATAGACAGTTTGTCTAACTGTGGACAGATGAATATCTAACGGCCACTTCTAGTGAGAGCACCTATAGTACTAAATCATCTCCATTTATAGACGGTTTGTCTAACTGTGGACAGATGAATATCTAACGGCCACTTCTAGTGAGAGCACCTATAGTACTAAATCATCTCCATTTATAGACAGTTTGTCTAACTGTGGACAGATGAATATCTAACGGCCACTTCTAGTGAGAGTACCTATAGTACTAAATCATCTCCATTTATAGACGGTTTGTCTAACTGTGGACAGATGTATATCTAACGGCCCCTTCTAGTGAGAGCACCTATAGTACTAAATCATCTCCATTTATAGACAGTTTGTCTAACTGTGGACAGATGAATATCTAACGGCCACTTCTAGTGAGAGCACCTATAGTACTAAATCATCTCCATTTATAGACAGTTTGTCTAACTGTGGACAGATGAATATCTAACGGCCACTTCTAGTGAGAGTACCTATAGTACTAAATCATCTCCATTTATAGACAGTTTGTCTAACTGTGGACAGATGAATATCTAAGCTCTTCGAGATAACTTTGTAACCCTTTCCAGCTTTATACAAAGTAACAATTCTTGATTGTAGGTCTTCTGAGATCCCTTTTTGCGAGGCACGTCAGCAGTTGCTTCTTGTGAATCGAAACTCAAAATGTTTGAGTGCTTTTTATAAGTCAAAGTAGCTCTAACCCACACCTCGAATCTTGTATTATTAACTGGATGCCAGGTAATCTCTAATTAACTTTCGTTGACGTCATTAGCCTAGTGGTACACAACACTTTTCACAACCTACACTGTGAATGTTTGAATTATGTATTCAAATTGTACTGAACAATTCAATAATTTGTGTTAGTTAAAACGGATTGTGTTTTCATTATTGTAACTTGGATGAAGATCAAACCAGATTTTAAGACAAATTTATGTCTTAAATGCAGGTAATTCCAAAGGGTTCAAATACTTTTATTGCCACTGTATTTAGTTAATTATATACTATTTTTCAGTTCAGTTTGATTCAGTTCTATATGGTTTGATTCTATTCAAGACTATTCTATTCTCATCTGTTGTGCTCCTCTGTTCTATTTTAATCAATTCGGCTCTTTTCGGTTTGGTTCTGTTCAGTTCTACTGTACTCTGTTCGGTTTGGTTCTATATTAGTGTTAACTAGTCTTTACGTTGTTCCAGTGGAGTCTGGGTCAGTCATTATCTGCCCTCTTTTTTTTTTTTTTTTTTTTTTTTTTTTAACCAACCAACCAATCACCTGCCCACCCACTTGTTCATATTTTTTTATGTCAGCTTGTGACTAATATACGCTGGCTTTTCTCACATTACACATTCGCAGATGTCTGCTTTTGAACATCACATCTGTAATGCATGTCCTACCCAGCATCCATGGCTCCTTCTGTCAACCTTAAATGCTTATTGACATGTGGCACCTCACCGATCCTCTTTTTGGCATCATGCAGCCAGACTAGGGTGGATACAGGAAGGTACAGTTAAAACGAGGACATAAATATTCAAAATTAATCTCTGTTACTTTTACTATGGAATCTCAATGTCTGTTTTGAAAATCATCTTAACTAAAATATTTTAATCTGATTTGTGGCACTAATCATAGCATGTATGTATTAATGAATGGAAGAAGCAAATGGTATGATCATCACATACAGATATATTGTCTTCTCTGATTACTGGAAATTTGTCAGTTCTTCCCGTTGCTTTGACTGTTCCAGCCTTCTATTAAAATTGTAAATGTGTTTCCTTTCTAAACTAAATTATCACTAGCTGTCAGAAGTGAAAATTTGTATGTCTTAAAGGCTTAAACAAACTCGATGCAAGTATGTGAACGCAGACGCTTCCAGCCACGCTAGCTTGATTATGTGCATTGTTGCGTTTCAAAATAATGCATTCTCAATGTTGCCAGAAGGGGCGGTATGAACACCAGAAACGCAAACGCATGCAAAGATATTTTGCATTCCGCTCTGCACAAAAGTTCAAGTTTGCCCAACTCTGATTTGCGAATTCAGATGGCGATAAGTCACGGCCAATAGAAGATTGAAACGTCAGAGATTAGCCTCTTGACTCAATTTAAGGAATGCATATTTCAAAGCTGCTTGTTTTTATTATTGCAGGAAAGTGACTAAGGTAATATTATTGGTTATTTCTGATACATGTACTATGCTAATTATTTAAACCATAAGCCCTTTAGCGTGACATATCCTGTCCGAAATAATTTTGCATGCCCAAAGCCAAGTGTGACCACATCTTTGCCATCACAGTAACTCTCAAACGCACATCATGTATGTTCAACTAGACCGCATGATGAAAATTCGTTAGCCAAGTGCTTTGGTCTGCCTTCATGTACTTAAAGTATGTTTATGTTTAGGCTTTATAGGGAGGACACACAGAACACTAATTTCTAATAAAACTGCATTTGATGTCTTTAGCCATTGCACCATTCTTTGCAAGGTTATTATAGTTTTGGGTTTTTAAATTGGTTTTCATTTTTATTTTGTTTTCAATTTCAAATTATTATTTAGTTTAGTTTCAGTTAGTTTACCAGCTTTGTTAGTTTAAGTTTAGCTTTTCAATATATTTTCGTTTTTATTTTTATTTCTATTTCAGCTTACACCGATGATTAAATGGCTTGGCAGGGGACAACTTTGTGTAATGTTCTTTAAACTATTCCTTATCCAGTCCAGATTATGCATAAGTCTAGATAGTGTTTGGCTAAGCTGACATGCAACATGGTAAAAACAACCAAGAAGGACGTACAAATGTGGAGATACACTCACCGACCACTTTATTAGGAACACCTGTACACATATCCATGCGATTTTTTTTTTTTTTTTTTTTTTTTTTTTTTTTTTTTTTTTTTTTTTTTTTTTTTTTTTTCTTCTAATCAGCAAATCGTGTGGCAACAGTGCAGTTCATAAAAGCATACAGATACGGGTCAGGAGCATCAGAATGGGGGAAAATGTGATCTCAGTGATTTGGCCTGTGACATGATTGTTGGTGCCAGATGGGCTGGTTTGAGTGTTGCTGTAACTGCTGATCTTCTGGGATTTCAGTAGCTACAGTTCTGCAGAATTTACATCACATCAAACCTTAAGGTGAAGGGGCTACAATAGCAGAAAACTAAGACGGGTCCCACTTATGTCAGCCAAGAACAGAAAGCTGAGGCTTCTGCTTCATTCCCAATGTGGTCCTCTGCTGTTGTAGCCCCTCTGCGTCAAGGTTCGACGTGTTGTGCATTCTGAGATGTTATTCCGCTCACTACAGTTGTTCAGAGCGGTTATCTGAGTTACTGTAGCCTTTCTGTCAGCTGAACCAGTCTGGCCATTCTCCGTTGATCTCTCTCATCAACCAGGTGTTTCCATTCGCAGAACTGCTGCTCACTGGATGTTTTTTGAGTAAATTCTAGAGTCTGTTGTGTGTGAAAATCCCAGGAGATCAGCAGTTACAGAAATACTCAAACCAGCCCATCTGGCACCAACAATCATGTCACGGTCCAAGTCACTGAGATCAAATTTTTTCCCCATTTTGATGGTTGAACATTAACTGAAGTTCCTGACCCGTATCTGCATGATTTTATGCATTGCACTGCTGCCACACGATTGGCTTATTACATGCATATGCGACTCATGGCCAGTAGATGGCATGTTTGCAATGCAACAGATGGAGACGTTAAAAGAAACAAACTATTTTGTAACCTGCACAAGTCAAAGTATTAAAAACGAAAACTAAAAATATGTTATGATCAGTTTTATTTCATTTTAGTTAGTTTTGAAGCAATGCATGATAGTTTGATATCATGATAGCATGATAATTTTTCTAGTTTCATTTTAGGAATTTTGTTTTAGTCTCATTAGCTATAATAACCTTGGTGCTTAGCTGTATTTTTAGCATCTCGCAAATGTACCTGTAGTTGAACTTAGATGATCCTGGGTCCGGGATAAACATATTGATGTGAATAATAAAGGAATATTCCAGGTTCAATGCAAGTTAAACTCATTCGACAGGATTTGTGGCATAATGTTGATTACCACATATGTATTTAAATAAAAAAATAAAAAACATGGTTACAGTGATGCACTTACAATGGAAGTGATTGGGGCCAGTCCGTAGACAATAAAATACTGTTTCAAAAATAAATCCTTAAGACATAAACAGTATGTGTGTTGAAGTGTTTTGGTGTGACAAAATCGCTTACAAAATTGTTCTGTGTAAAGTTATATCCAATTTTACAACTTAGTTGCCATGCAACGTAATGTCATAAACCCTGTAATGCTGTAAAAATTGCTTTTTTTTTTCCTTTTTTTTAAAAATGAGTTTTAACAAACTAATTAATGTAAGTTTGACAAAAATTGGCACCATTCACTTCTATTGTAATTGCGTTAATGTAACCCTTATTTTTGCTTTTTGTTTAAAAGAAATGGAGGAACGAGTCGAAAAATATATATCATATTATTATGGTATTTGGTAATCAAATAAATAAATGCGGTTGATTGAACTTGTATTGAACCCCGAACATTCCTTTAACTTTCGATTGTTAGTTAATGCATCTATAAACACACTTACTGTTGAATTCTATTGTACTGTGTGAACATCTCCTGTGTGAACAGCCCTTAAGGGGGCGTACACAAACTATGCATTTTTGTGTTATGTTTGCACTATTTATTTATTTTTTGTCAATTGAATTTGTCTCTTTTATAGCATCTTGAGTATTGCCAATCAGAAGTAGTGGTGGGACAAACATCTTGATTATTAATTAATTAAGGATATCTGCCACCAACTCTGGAATGGGCATTAAAAATATGTTTTGGGGCCTGAGTACCTCAGTGAGTATTGACTCTGACTACCACCCCTGGAGTCACGAGTTCAAATCCAGGGCGTGCTGAGTGACTCCAGCCAGGTCTCCTAAGCAACCAAATTGGCCCGGTTGCTAGGGAGGGTAGAGTCACATGGGGTAACCACCTCGTGGTCACGATTAGTGGTTCTCGTTCTCAATGGGGTGTGTGGTGAGTTGTGCGTGGATCACAGAGAGTAGCATGAGTCTCCGCGGTGTCATGCAAGATGAGTCATGTGATAAAATGCATGGATTAACTGTCTCAGAAGTGGAGGCAACTGAGACTTGCCCTCCCCCACCTGGATTGAGGTGAGTAATCCCGCGCCACCACAAGGACCTACTAAATAGTGGGAATTGGGCGTTCCAAATTGGGGAGAGAAACTTTTTTTGGGACTCTGTTCTATTCCATTGCTTTTTGCTCCACCTTGTTGCTTTTGAATGCAAAGAACGTCCTGTGTGAATGCCACCTTACAGTGTTTGTGTATGTGTGTCCAGTACACCTATTGGTTAGTTCAGCTTTTTTCCCTATGATGAGGGATGTCCAAATGAATCCTGATCTACTGATTAGAGTATCAGAAGATTTATTCCCCACTCTGAATGTCATATGAGTGTAATGTTGAATTCACAGGGACACGGCGGGTCAGGAGAGGTTTAACAGCATCACTTCAGCGTATTACCGTGGTGCGAAAGGCATCGTACTCGTCTATGACATCACCAAACAGGAAACCTTTGACGACCTGCCCAAATGGATGAAAATGATTGACAAGGTGTTCCAATCATTATTCCATTATTCCAAAATCATGCAAACAATAAATCATCAAACCTTATTGATGTTATGCCTCAGATTACGGTTTCTTTGCCTACAGATTGGTTCTTTTCTAACTTGTAGCTGTTTTGGTTCTGCGCAGTATGCGTCGGAGGATGCTGAACTCCTATTGGTCGGGAACAAGCTGGACTGTGAGTCTGATCGCGTCGTCTCGCGGCAACAAGCCGAGAGGGTGAGACCATTACGTGGAAAATGTTGCAAGCACATAACGGTTACCAATGAGACATAAACCTGTCTTCCTCTGGGGGGCGCAAATCTTCTATTAAGGCACGTTTAAATATAGGGGCGATTTGAAATGTTTACACTGTATAATCAGTAGCTATTAAGTAGTATAATAATAATACATGAGATAAAATGCAGATACACAGTCTGTGACAAACAGTACACTAAAAAGGTGTCTGCGGTATCAAAACACAATTTTATTCAATTGTAGTTTGTCCCAATACTGGCATACTCTCTTACTACATACTCCGCTGAGAAGTATGTACTTTCTTATCAAAAGCAATGCACATACTGTACGTTTTTGCTTGCTGTATAAAATAATAATAATAAGATGAAAGTGATAGTTTGAAATACATTTTAGAATCAGAAAATGTTTCAATATGTGTAATTCATTCATTCATTCATTCATATATGTAATTAATCCATAAAATGATTTATCTTTTTTTCTAAATTGCAGTTTGCTTCACGGATATCAGGTATGCGTTTCTGTGAGGCCAGTGCCAAGGATAACTTCAACGTGGATGAAATATTTCTTAAACTAGTCAATGATATTTTGAATAAGGTGAGTGTGGCGCTGTCTTACTGTTTATTATTTGAGCTTGTGTACTAAAAGTTTGACTTGACAGTATATATTGGGAAATGGCTGTCGTTAAATAAAGGCTAGTGAACCAAAACGTTTTGTAGGATGTCGAAAGTCTCTCAGAACCACACTTTTGATTATCAGCATAAAGTCTGGCTCACTTTGCTGATTATTTTGGCCAAGATCTGCCTACTTTGCCCCTTCCTGTCTTTCTAACCAACATGTTAAGCAACCATACACAGTTGGATTTTCTGAAACATCAACAATAGACCAGAATATGGAGCTTTTGCTCAAGGTTTTTTTTTTTTCTTCACTATCTACTAGGCACGTGATGGTATTCGGTAATATATGCATGTCATTGTTATTGTGGGCTCTTCAAAATACTGTAAATAATTCTAATAAACTTTTAGCCAAATTGTTTACATTTTTATTGCCGCGCAGTAGTTTTTTTTCATCAATCAAGATTCACAACACTGCTTTTATGTGGCATAAATGACATAATGAATGATAAATTAAATGGCCAATTAGTTTTATATATATATAAATAAATAAATACATCAAACAAAAATAATACCATTACTTAGAGAAGGTGATTATCTTTCAAAGGAGCATTAGATAGTCCACATGAAGCACAATGTTACATATGACCACCAGGAGATGGCGCCAAATGCAAGACAGACCCAATGATGACACAAATGACACAGAATGAAACTCATTCTGTGAAATCTCATTACTAAAATCATGTCTTCATGCTATGCAAACCTTTAGTCATTATAGTGTTTGCATGTGTAATTAGTTCTTATGTGCAATTATTATGTTTTATTTGTTTGGAGAGGCTTTTGGACACATGGAGACATTTTTGAACACTATGATAAATTATGTTGTAATGCTATAACTTTTGAATGTCGTATCAACACAACATTTTTCTCAGAAACAGTTGACATGATTGGGAACAAAACAAAAGCAGTTTTTCTGAGCCACCTTATTTACACCCAGAGATATGTCATGTCAAATTAGAAAAATTAGAAAGTAAGTTAATTTTTGGCTCAAGTTTTTGTGCGTTTTATTTCTAATTTTATTTTTTTTTTCAGCAGTTTCTTAGGCTGAGTGTCTCAGAATGTGTCAATCTATATCATTAAAAGATGTGAAAAGCTTTCTTTACAATGATACCAAACACTTGACCCTCCTTGTATGTTTTGTCGAGTTATAAACCTTTAATTGTGGTCATGCCACTGAAACAGGAAATCTTTAAAATCACTTCAGAGCTTAAAGGGTTAACACATGGAATACCGGAAATTGCGTTAAAACGGCAACTTTTGATTGAAGGTTGTTTTTGCCATTTTTTTTTTTGTGCAGTCTTTTACATTTTCTAAATGTTCTTTTTCCATAGATGCCACTTGAAGTCCCCAGTAAGGAGCTGTCCAACAGCATCCTATCACTTCAGCCCGAGCCCGATATTCCACCTGAGCTGCAGCCTCCTCGCACTCGCTGCTGTTGAGATTCAGCCCGAGCGCCTTAAAGCCCCAAACTCCTCCCTCACTCAGTATTATAACCCCACACAAGCTGTTACAGCCACCAGAGGGCGATATGCTCATGTCATGACTCCATACTCCAGCCCATATGGATCAGTATTTCATTTGTATTCCTCTTTCGCAGTAAACAGTTCATAAACGATAGACTATTTTATTTAATATATTACACATATGGCACATCTAGATGAATACATCAGATGAATAGATCAGAATACATACACGCATTTCTTTCTGGCGCCCCATATTGCACTACCTCATTTCTGGGCAGCACAGGATCGTGTTTGTCCTACATGTGTCTCCCCTGTTGGATACTACTGCGTACGCACCACATGCATATGCCATAATCCATCAACTCTAATTTACTACACTTAACATTGCCATGTAATGCATATGTGGGACAAAGGAGGCAAGTTTAATTTCTCTTCCACATTTAAAGCATACATTTGTCATTTTGGGATGCATACATTTTCCAGCCGATCACTGGTTCATCCAGGTCTCAAATTAAGAAGCTCTTTTCTGAATTAATTTGGCATTCATAGCGAAGTGGATGTAAATTTCATTGCACGTGTAATTGGTTTCTGTCAGCTGTGTGTTTACGAGGTGGTTCATTCGGCCTATTATTAATCACCAGAGTTTGGGAGTTGTCTCATTTATTATGACTTTATGCCTTGCGGCCTATCAGTGTTAGGGTGAATCTCACAAAAACATGTCAGGGTCACATTTCACCCCCAAAAACTAAGAAAACGAAGCTGTAAATGACATTATTTCAGTCGTGCGGATGGGTGTTTTTACTTTGACTTTTTTGTAATTCCCATTATTCTAATGTGCATCAAATACTACCATTATGCACATCAACGCATTTCAATTTAAATAATTTGTTTTTTCATCTTACAGTAATGAGAACGAGATTTATTCACACACATTAATGGCTTTTGGGTTGGTGTAATTTCTTTCTATTGATGTTGGGTTGAAATCTAACCCATACATGTTCTTGACCGATTTTATTGAGATTCACCTGTTGTTATTTTTTTTATTTTATTTTTTTTTGAGGATGCCTATTAGATTTAATTTTATTTGATGTGTTTTGCACTACAATCTATTCGTAGCTAGTTTACGAGCAGCTAAAATGCTGAACGTTAGTGAAGGACCTGTGTACAGGAGATTGATGATATTGTTGCTTAGAAGTCCTCTGTCAATGCCATTAACTTTTGTTTTGCAAATAAAGGTCATTAATTGGGTGTCGCACGGGTCGAACTTGCGAATGCGGAACTGAAATGTTTTCGCCGAAAGGGCTATTTCTCCATGGAGAGTAGTTTTGATACTCGGATGGTTTTCAGCATCATATACTGAAGAATAAAAGTACACTTCTTCCGAAGACTCTCCCATTAATGTCATTTTGCCACTGCTTCCAGTGAATTTGTTGAAGTTATTGGTGCAATCATTGATTAAATCATCTATATTGCCTGTATAGATGAAGGACTGAATTTAAAAGGACAGTTCACTAAAAAAGGAAAATTCCCTCATCGTTTATTTGCTCTCATGCCATCCTAGATGTGTATGACTTTCTTCTGCTGAACAAAAACAAATACTATGCAAGTGAATGGTGGTCAGAACTTTGAAGGCCCAAAAAGCATATAAAGGCAGAACAAAATCAATCCATAAGACTCAAGTGATCAAATCCTTGTGTTCAGATATGATCGGTGTGAGTGAGAAACAGATCAATATTTAAGTCCCTTTTTTTTTTATATACTGTAAATGATCTTCCCTGCCCAGTATGTGGTGATATGCACGAAGAATGCGAATTAACAAAAACAAAAGAACAAATGTGGACGTGAACGTGGAAATTTATAGTAAAATAGGATTTAAACATTGATCTGTTTCTCATCCTCACCTTTCATATCACTTCTGAAGACATGGATTTGATCACTTGAGTCTTATGGATTGATTTTGTTATGCCTTTATATGCTTTTTGGGCCTTCAAAGTTCTGGCCACCATTCACGTGTGTTGTAAGGACCTACAGAGCTGAAATATTCCTCTTGAAATCTTCATTTGTGTTCTGCAGATGAAAGAAAGTCAAACACATCTGGGATGGCATGAGGGTGATGATGAGGGAAGTGTTATTTTTGGGTGAGCTACCTCTTTAAAAAACCAGTTGCAAATTCTGTCATCATTTACTGGTTCCATCCGTGGAAGACAAATGGAGATGTTAGTCTCAGTCACTATTCGCTTTCATTGCATCTTTTTTCCACACGTAAGAAACAAGTCGTTTTTCGTTTATCTTTTGTCATGAGCAGGTTTAGAACATTATGAGGGGAAATAGTGACAGAATCTTCCTTTTTGGGTAAACTATGCCTAGATGCAATATTAAACATATTACAAATATAGTTGTGTAATACAGCAGTCATTTTTTTAAAGGTGTTTTGATGCACTTGCACATGTTAGCACTGGTTATTAATTATTTTCTGCCAATTTATGTGAGTTTTAGTGGAACTCGATATAAAAAAACAAACCGTTTGTGTTTCTTATTGGGTGAATCTTATGAAGTAATATCTAGGTAATATTTCCTCTAAAAAAAATATATATATAAAAATGTTAAAAAAAATTTTTTAAAAATTACATTTTTTTTTTTTATTTTGCATTAAAAAAAATCCTATTTTTTGGAATAGTATTTTATTTATTTTTTTCTAACCCCACAGTTGTAATTACTGTAATGCCCAAAACATATAATATATTAAAATGTAATTGTCATTACTGTTATATATATATATAAAGAGAGAGAGTAATAAAAATAAACCTCCATTGTTTTTTTTTTAGTTCAGTAAATTGCCAATTAAATGCAGTATAAAAAACACAAAATGTATATATAATTATTACAATTTAAAATGACAGTAATTGCGGTATTTGTCTTGAATGTAGTCATAAAAATGGGCTTTATTATTTTTTATTTTATTTTTTTTAGGTGACATATGTTGGTCATGGTATGTTCTTGCCATGTTTTGTGAGATTCCAGTATTATTTCAACTAACAAAACGATGATAGTCACGAGTAGTGCCGATTTGTTTATGTTGTGTGTTTCTGATAAATGCGTTCACATGATGTCCCCGTCAGAAGCCGGTGTTCCACTGATCAGCCTGTGTTTTAATATCTGACTATTGTGTTATTTAGCTTTTTTTGCTGTATTTTTTCTGTTCTGTATTATTCTAATAACCCCATCTAACTCTCAGTTTTATTTGTCAGATTGAAATACTAATTGCACAACCTTAAAGTGTAAAAACCAACCTAAACTTATGGTTTATTTGTGGTAACGGTGTTAGAGAAAGTGTTTAACCTCAGAATTGTTCATGTTTGCAAGCTTGTGCCATATTATAACATTTCTCAATCTTTTTCACCCAAGTGCTTTATGTCTCTGCAGGATTGGTGAATTTATTATTTATTTCTGATCATATCTGAGTTCCTCCCAACCCTGTAGTTACACGTTATTTTTCCATTTAACTTGAGGCAACAAACACCAAGTGTTTTCATATTCGTTGGAGGCTTTGACCGTTTTAAATGTATTGTGAGCTTCGCAGATCTTCCCAAATGGAACTTGATGTTCTTCAGAAAGACTGTCAGTGAAACATCAAGTTTCATTATAATTCAGTCATTTCTAGTTACTCTTTTCTAGTAGTAATACATGTTGCCTTTAGAAGTCTTTAGTTTTGTACAGAATATTTGGCCGTATTCTTGCTTAAATCTCTTGGCCAATTGCAGTATTTACATAAACATGAAATGGATTCTCATTGCGTTGGAAAACAGAAGAGTACTTTGTACAAATAATACGCTGATATTAGATATTTCAGACAGTTTGGCATGTTTAAGCGGTTTTGTGATATTTATAACTTGTGGCATTCTTAAACTAATGACATGCAAATAAAGATCTAAATTTATTACACGTGTATATGTGTGTGTGTGTGTGTGTGTGTGAGTGACCATGCTTTTCCCTTATTTTTTTACATAAGCTTAGAATATGATAATGTGTTATATGTCAAATTAAATATGCATGTTTTTTTCTATCAATTCATGCATTGCAAGTGTTTTTGGATTTGCTTGTACTTGCACTCTTTGCAGTATATTCAGATATGTGCTGCCTTACTTTTAACAATGATGGCGCTATTGGATCATCAGAAACTGGTTGGATAATTGATCCAACTTACTTTAGCATGGCCATTTGATGAGGGGTGTTTTAGTAAATACAGTCGAAACGTTTTGGGTTTAAACTTTTAGTGCATCTTTGATGATTTTCATCGGGTGCTTCACAAATGTAATCTTATGGTACTCTGATATGGTTAAAAAAAATCACATGATATGGTATTTACATCGGTAGGGTACTACAAAGTGTATTGTTTGGTTTATGTTTTTAACAATATTTGGCTTTGTTTCATAATCAAAATGTAATAAATTACTGCTATTCAGCTTTATATGCATTTTTAAAGACATTTGTATGTAGAGTTTTGCCATTGCCCACTAATTGAGTTTTTTTATTAATTAATTTTTTATTGTTGATGCATTGCGAGTTTTGCAGTGACAGGTGAACACTTCAAACTAAAGCACACGTTCACAGCATCTTATGTTACCATTGGCTTAAACCACACTGGTTTTTAATTTTGCACATTTTAATTTCAAAACAAAATCCGATCAAATTAAACGAACACAATTTATGTTAATAAACTAAATATTTAAGTTTTACTAATTTAGTTTTGTTTTAAAAAATGCGTAAATAAAAAAAAAATGTTTCAAATATTTTTTTGAGTGCACATTAATTAACAATTTATAGTCTGTTTACAGTTAATTTTCCTTCTCTAAATTGTGCAACAGCTGCGTTATATATTATATTATAATTTGTGTTTGATTTGTGCGTTTCTGTGCGCGCACGCGCGTCACCGCGTTTCTCCTCTCCACGCGCACGCACGGCACGCGTGTGTGACCGGTACCGGAGCTCGAGGAGGGGTGTGTTTGGCGTTTGTGTGTGAAAAACAAGCGCATGCGCCTCACGGGACCCGCTATACACACGGACGGGGAGCGTCAGACCGCAGCGGCTGCAGATTTTCCCCGTTAGAGAGGGGAAGAGGAGGTGGCCAGAGGTGGAACGGACAGCGTGGAGATGATGGGAATAATCTAATCCCGGTGGGGGAGGGAATGGACGGATGGACAGATCTGACGCGCAAAATCAGGGAGGTTCACACTTGACATCGAAACATCTATCGTATTCCGTTTGGCATGGCAGGGAATGACGCTGACAAGCCCGGTTGTGGCTGTTGAAAAGGAAATCACGGGTCCGCATCCATCCGGAGTGATGAGCCAAAACGCGAAGGTAGTGACGCGCGTTTCTGGATCCATCCGTCACGTAGTATAATGGAGAGCTCTGATGGCTCCGACACCAAACCGCATCATCATCATCATTCTCAGGTGGAGAAGAAGAGGTTAAACCGTGCGCCGTCCCCCGCCAGACCCGTCCTGAAGGATGTGCACTCCCGATCGGCCAAACCAATCGTGCCAAAATCACCCAAACTCACCAAGCAGCCGGTAGCGTCTAAAAGCCGCATCCTGAGGCGCACCATCCCGGGCGCGAAGGACAAATGCGCACCTGCGAAAATCACCATCAAGCCCTCAGCTCCAAAAAAGGCCGTTAAGGTCACCCAATATGCAGCATCCGAACCGAAACCGCCCTGCAAAGTGGTGGACACCGTGCCACAGGTCGCCAAAAGTAAAGGGAGGCTAGCCGCGCTGGCCCCGGGATCCCCGATACGCGTCCCCACCGGACGGGTCGCTCAGACGGACAGCAGCTCGGATTTGTCCGATTGTCCGTCCGAGCCGCTATCGGACGAACAGAGACTCGTTCAGGCCGCCAGCAGCGATGCGGACTCGGGCAGCGGCTCCGGTTCTAGCGAGCAAGTGGCCGCGGATAATCCCGGGATTCGGACGCGCAGGGCGGGAGGGGTGTCTCGGGCTTCACCTCTGTCAGGTGTGCACGCGGAGAAGTGTAGAGCGGAGAAAAGCGCACAACTCAAACCAGAGGGGAAGGAAATGGTGCAGGAGGAATTGTTAAGAGAGATTGAAGACCTCCGTTCGGAAAATGACTACCTCAAGGTGAGTCGAAGCTGTTTTAACAGTTACCATGGTGAAGTGCTGGTGTTTTGATTTATACTGTGGTACTTTAAAATGACCTATGCCATGGTATCCAAAGAGTACTATAGCTTTACCACTGTAGATGTCAGAAAAAATGTCAGCCCAAAAATCATGGAATTACCATTGAACAATTGTATGCAGGATCACCACATAATGCAGTATTCACAAAAAATGACAAGTTGATGTACACTATGAAAGAATACCACGGTGTTACCATGGTACATGTCTGAAAATGTTTGGCATGACCATGGTAGCTCTCAAAAAACAAACAAACATGGTATTACTGAGGTGGTGTTGCCAAATTACTTTGATATACTGTATATCATAGTACATTACATTTATGCATTTGTCAGATGCTTTTATCCAAAGCGAATTACAGTGCCCTTATTACAGGGACAATCCCCCCCGGAGCAACCTGGAGTTAAGTGTCTTACTCAAGGACACAATGGTGGTGGCTGTGGGGATCAAACCAGCAACCTTCTGATTAACAGATATGTGCTTTAGCCCACTACACCACCACCACTCACCATACTCAAAAATAAGGGAGCATATACAAAAAACACGAAAAGGCTACAAAAAAGGTCATTACATTTATTCTGTACCATGGTACTCAAAGTTACTTCAAATAATACCATAGTATTACCATGGTACGTGTCCAAAAACATGGCAATACTATAGTACTTTGATATATACATTCTGGGTGATAACATATACAATGTCCAAAATACATTGAATTATAGTACTGTATGTAAAGCTTTTATTTCTTTCATCACATTCTCAGTGGGTCAGAAGTTTACACACACTTTGTTAGTATTTAGTAGCATTGAATTTAGATTTTTTAAATTGGGTCAGATGTTTTGGGGATTCTTCCACAAGCTTCTCACTATAAGTTGCTGGAATTTTGGCCCATTCCTCCAGACAGAACTGGTGTAACTGAGTCAGGTTTGTTGGCCTCCTTGCTCACACATGCTTTATCAGTTCTGCCCACAAATGTTCTGATCAGATTGAGGTCAGGGCTTTGTGATGGTCCAATATCTTGACTTAAACAATTTTGCCACAACTTTGGAGGTATGCTTGGGGTCACTGTCCATTTGGAAGACCCATTTGTGAACAAGCTTTAACTTCCTGTCTGATGTCTTGAGACGCTTCAATATATCCTCATACTTTTCCTTCCTTATGATGCATCTATTTTGTGAAGTGCACCAGTCCCTCCTGCAGCAAACACCCCCACAACATGATGCTGCACCCCCATGCTTCACAGTTGGGATGGTGTTCTTCGGCTGGTTAGCCTCACACTTTTTCCTCAAAACATGTCGATGGTCATTATGACCAAACAGTTACATTCTAGTTTCATCAGACCAGAGGACATTTCTCCTCTGGTCTGGACAAGATCTTTGTCCCCATGTGCACTTGCAAACTGTAGTCTGGCTTTTTTATGGTGGTTTTTGAGCATTTGGCTTCTTCCTTGCTGAGCAGCCTTTCAGGTTATGTCCATATAGGACTTGTTTTACTGTGGATATAGATACTCGTCTACGTGTTTCCTCCAGCATCTTCACAAGGTCCTTTGCTGTTGTTCTGGGATTGATTTGCACTTTCCGCACCAAACTACGTTCATCTCTAGGAGACAGAATGCGTCTCCTTCATGATCGGTATGATGACTGTGTTCCCATGGTGTTTATATTTGCGTACTTGTTTGTACAGAAATTGCTCCCAAGGATGAACCAGACTTGTGGAGGTCCACAATTGTTTTTCTGATGTCTTCACTGATTTCTTTTGAATTTTCCATGATGTCAAACAAAGAGTCACTGAATTTGAAAGTAGGCCTTAAAATGCATCCACAGGTGCACCTCCAGTTCAGTACACCTCCTATCAGAAGATAATTGGCTAAAGGCTTGACATCATTTTCTGGGATTTTCCAAGCTGCTTAAAGTTAACTTGTATGTATATGTAAACTTCTGACCCCTGGAATTATGATATAGTCAATTAAAAATGAAACAATCTGTCTGTAAACAATTGATGGAAAAATTACTCATGTCATGCACAAAGTAGATGTCCTAAACAACTCGCCAAAACTATAGTTTGCTAATATGACATCTGTGGAGTGGTTAAAATATTAGTTTTAATGACTTCAACCAAAGTGTATGTAAACGTCCGACTTCAACTGATTCGGCTTATTAATATATTATGGCACTTGTTTTATGAGTGAATTCACAGATTTGATGTGGTTTTTATCTTAATGGATAAAGTATTATTAGTTAGTGATGGTTCTGTCAGGCTGACTCTCTCAGGGAGATTATAGATTGACCCATCTGTGAAATCACTCTTTTCACTCGGTCATATTTCACATTTGTAGTCTTCTGAAATTGCTCATTTACACTCTATAGATGAACAGTACTTTCATGCGTTATTGTTGGACACGAACAAAGCTAGTATCACGGTTGTCTCTTAAATACAACCCCAATTCCCAAAAAGTTGGGACAGTTTGGAAAATGCTAATAAAAACAACAGAGTGAGTATTTGTACCAGGTGTGTAAATAACACCTGCCACACTGTGGCTCTTTGCACTTCAATAGTCTGATGGAAACATTGAGCGTATTTACATGCATGTTCTTACTCCGATTATGTTTAATAAGTCGATAATCTGTGCGGTCATGTAAACGCAATAAACCGCATTCCTTTATCGGCATAAAGGCCATGAATGGCTTATGAATAACCCGATCGACACGGGTAGATTTTGTTAAGATGGTGTTGGTGTGCTTTTTTCATGCGAAAGACCCAGGTTCGATTCCCCCTTTTGACCCACTTTCCCCCATCCTGTTTCCTGTCTCCACTCTTAATATACTATTTAATGCTTCTTATAATAATACTTATAAATATAATTAATATAAAGGTCAATTTCTTCGCAGTGGTTTGGTATCGGTGAAGAACGGGGAGTAACCATGGTTTTTTTTTTGTGTTTTTTTTAGGAAACCATCGTTTTAATTCAGTTAACCCCGTGTTACTACAATAATATAGTGTTAATATAGTAATCATGTTTATTTTTGTGGTTATTATGATATTAATTATTACCACGGTGATACTATGGGTACTGTAATTAAACCATGGATAATAAAAGGGAAGGATAGGGGTTGGCGTAGGGTGTCTTTGGGACAGTAAGCACACTGCAGTGATGTCTGTTACTCTATGTTAGTATTTAATCAGGGGTGCATATAATAACCAACACTATTTGCACTTAGTGCAAAGAAGATGCTTTTTGTTGTTATTTACACTTATCCTCTGATTAAAAACAATAAGGAGCGATTTGTAAATTCTTCTTACCCTGTGCTAAATTTAAAGCACTACAACAACACATTATTTCATCTTTTACCTTGTGAATATCATTTTCTCTCTGAATCTCATTCTGATTCTATTTTCATTCTGATTCTGTCTCTGATTTCCATTTGAATTCTAATTTAATACAGATTTTATTTCTGATTCTCATTCTGAATTTCATTCTGATTTCAATTCTAATTTAGATCCTCTTTCTGATTCTCATTGTGATTCAGATGTTTATTATGATTCCAACTTTGATTCTCATTCTAATTTTAATTCAGATTCTTTCTGTGGTTCTCATTTTAATTTTCATTCTGATTTCAACTCTGATTCTTAATCTTATTCTGATTCAATTTTCATACTGATTCTGACTCTGATTCCAATTTTAATTCAAATTTTATTTAAGATTTTCTTTCTGATTTCAACTCTGATTCTGATTATATCTTTAATTCAGATCCTCTTTCCGATTTTCATTCTGATTTTAACTCTGATTCTTATTCTGATTCTATTTTCATACTGATTCTGACTTTGATTCCAATTTTATTTCTAATTTTATTTCAGATTCTCTTTTTGGTTTCAACTCTGTTTCTACTTTTAATTCAGATTTTCATTCTGATATTTATTCTGATTTTAACTCTGGTTCTCATAATTTTATATTCAGATTCTCTCTGATTCTCATTCTGAATTTCATTCTGATTTCAATTCTAATTTAGATCCTCTTTTTGATTCTCATTGTGATTCAGATTTTTATTATGGCTTTGATTCTCATTCTAATTATAATTCAGATTCTTCTTCTGGTTCTCATTTTAGTTTTCATTCTGATTTCAACTCTGATTCTTATTCTTAATCTTATTTTTATTCTGATTTTAATTCTGATTCTCATTTTAATTCAGTTTATCTTTCTGATTCTCATTCTGATTTTTTATTCTGATTTTAACTCTGATTCTCATGATTTTTTCTATTTATGATTCTCTTTCTGATTCTCATTTTGATTTCAGCTCTGATTCTGATTCTGATTTTAACTGATTCTGATTTTCATTCTAATTTGAATTCCGAATATTTTTCTGATTCTCATTGTCATTGTGATTTAAACTCTGATTTTGATTCCCGTTCTAATGTTAATTCAGATTTTCTTTCTGATTCCATCTTTGATTCTCATTCTGATTGTATTTTCATACTGATCCCAACTCTGATTCCAAGGTCACATCCACACTAATCCATTTAAGTTTTAAACATCACTTAATACCTAAGTCACAACCTGCAGTAGACATCCTCCTGTCTCGATAGATTTCAAATATGAGAAGAGCACCAGCTCCAGGGATTCGTGAAAGCCTGTTTTGTCTGTTTTATCTGAGCCTACTGATTTTAGGTCACATCAATCCATAGGGTACAGAATGTTTGCTTTTAAAACCTGCATGCAAGTAAAGACCCCTCAAAACCCCCCACAGGAGATGCATCACAGTCTTTTCTCTCCGTGGATAATCTGATGGGTGCATGGAGCCCTAATTAGCATAATTCCATGAATGATTAATCTTATTTGTCAGATGTGGGAAGGCTTGAGTTACTGTCACAAACAGGATTTCATAATATTATCGGCGTGCCACTGCATTCTCTGAAGACAGCCTGTTAATCCACTTTAGTAGTTTTACGTGTAATGACCACGTCCCTCGCGGGACCTTTCACAAACACGGGGTTGGACTGCGTTTAGAGCCTCCCCTTCATAATGCATAGCATGTTTATGTGTCTTATTACTGTCTATCTCTCACTCAACCTGTCTCACTCCCTCTGTCTGTCTCTCTCTCATGCTACAGGACTAGAGTATGGCATTAATCATTTAGTCCACTATAACTCATGTTTGACAGGAACATCCATACACTACATGGCAGGATGCTGCTGTCACATGACTTTGTCCCTCATCATACAGTGAAGGTCATCGTGTCTGGGCTGTTTATCCTCAGACTTGTTTACAGTAAAAGGTGCTGAGGCATATTAGGGTATTTAATGCAAATGAGGCTTTACAAATGATTGTCATTCATAACAGATCAGGTCTAGGTTTTTGCAGATGACGAGATACCTTGACCTGCAGTCTTTCTTGCTTGTTCATGTTTAAAATCTCTTTTTTTTTATTATGAAATTTCAGTTCTGTGTGTAAACGGACTTCATTCTGGTACTCATGCCGATTCGGCTCTATTTTAAGAGCTAAGTCTAGGCGCAAGTGGGTTGGCGAAACTGCACGTGGAAAGTGCTTATGGGCTGGGTCAAGTGCAATTTAATTCGGAGGTTCTTCTCTGGTTATTGCACCATCTGCGTCCTTTTATATAGTCCATTTCATGTCAAGCAACATCTAAATAAATTAAGACAGCCCATTCATTCAAATCTGGTCGTGGAAATGGGCTGTATCTCCTGCTCTGTTTGTCGTCTGCACTGCTCCACACTGTACATGTTGCATGTTTTCTATCGGCCTCTGTGGGACTGTTGGTTCTTGTCCTGCTCACCATGTCTCACCTGCTTGAAATATATTTTGCATCTCTCCCATTGTTCACTGTTTTGTAATGCTTCTCTGTTTAATGTTTTATTTCTGTACAGCGTCTTTGAGCTTTGGAATGGTGCAATACAAAATAAACGTATTATAATTATTATTATTAATCACATGGATCCTCTGGCACACAAATCATGAATAGTATTAAAAGTGATCGATAGCTTTTTAATATCATCTGCTGTTGGAATCCCCAAACTGCTAATGAGTAGACGTGCTTCTCATACGTCTTAGCGCAATGACACACGCCCACAGTAGCACAAAACCCTCCCACCCATGCCCACTTTCATGAAGATTGGATAAGACATAGCACATGGTCGTTGTGCATAGCGCTTCCCCTGGCGCGGTCACGAAAATAGAGCCCTTATTCTGTTTCTATTCCTGATTCTGATTCTCATTATAATCCAAATTCTTATTTTGATTTTCATTCTGGTTCGCCAACAAAAGTGCCTCTGGTAAGAAGGTGTTACGTGTTTTCATTGAAACCTGTTTGGTTGTAAAGAGGAAAGTCTCAGGTTTTTTTAATATGCAGGTTTTAAAAAATCACTTCATTTTTTTGCACGTCAGCGCCCTCGTAAACATGATGTCCACATATGGGGAAATTCGCACTGCATTTCCTGAAGAAAAAAAAAATGAAAAATTTCATAATTATTTTCAACTCTTAACACACCTGTAGGTCATTTAGCTTCATTTTAATATACGTTTTGTTATATTTTAGTTTGTTATCACTGTGCAATACGATTCTTTTCATTAACATTAATAAATGCATTCCTATATATATTTTCTGTGCATTTTCACATTGAGACTCAATGGGTGCATCCAAATCCTGGAAAATGTTTCTTTCAGAGGCTTTATATGGAGTTAGAATGAAAATAAGGTGCATTTCGAACTGTTCTGAGACCAGTGAAGATGGACAGCACTCTGGAGATTGTTATTCACTAAATAGGGAGCAAGGGAGCATCCTATACAGTAGCTCTCTATGTTGCTAAGTGCATTCAATCCTAAATTTCGACCAAAAGTTCATGATGATGTTTGGATCACTCAACATGTTTGACAGACATGGGACAATGATAATCAGTACATTATCAGATAATCAGTTTTCTCCCAATTTGGGATGCCCAATTCCCAATGTGCTTTTAAGTCCTTGTGGTGGTGTAGTGACTCGCCTCAATCCAGGTGGTGGAGGACGAATCCCAGCTGCCTCCACGTCTGAAACCGTCAACCAGCGCATCTTATCGTGTGGCTTGTTGAGCACATTACCACGGAGACATGACACGTGTGGAGGCTTCACCTCGGCATTCGCTCACCACATGTCCCACAAACCCCATTATAGTGATCATGAGGCGGTTACCCCATGTGACTCTACCCTCCATTGCAACCAGGCCAATTTGGTTGCTTAGGAGACCTGGCTGGAGTCACTCAGCACACCCTGGATTCAAACTAGCAAACTAGCGAACTCCAGGAGTGGTAGCCAGCGACTTTACAACTGAGCTACCCAGGCCCCCACTGGCCATTACTTTGAAACAGAATTATTTATTCAGCTTCATCGAAAATAGCTGTAACGTCTGTAACGTCTCAAAATAACCAACACTCCTGGAAACATAATAAACAATTTGATGAAAATCGTTTGACTTTCTATAGCATGGTTTAATTTATTTGAAATGTAGTCTCGCTGTCCACATATGTGCACATTCATTTTTAGGATAAATATGTGCTCTAGTTTTGTGTAGTTTTTTGCGTGTTTATTAGGTGCTACTAGTTACAAATCAAAAAGGGAAATGTAAAATGCACATAGCAGTCACGCTTCGACCTCAGGAGGTTAAATGGACACCTGCATTAAACTTGTTTTAAAGCAAGAATGCGTTCGGCCTGAACGGCCCCAATTTAGTTTCTTATTCTTATTTTGGTTCTCATTCTGATTGTGATTCTAATTCTGATTTAGGATGAAGTGGATGAGTTGCGGGCAGAGATGGAGGAGATCAGGGACAGTTACCTGGAGGAGGAGGTGTACCAGCTTCAGGAACTACGCAGAGAACTGGACCGATCCAACAAGAACTGCCGGATCCTTCAGTACCGCATGCGCAAGGCTGAACAGAAGAGTCTGCGTGTAGCTCAGACCGGACATGTCGACGGAGAGCTGCTACGCAATCTGGAGCAGGACCTCAAGGTGTGTGTAAACATTTTGAGGGTGTAAGATTTGGGTCTGGACTATTTGTTTGTACGACCAATGGAAGACCGGGGATTGTACAGGAAACCTGTTTTAATGCAAAATTGTTGTTGCAATTTCGTTTGATGACGCTAGTTATTTAAGCGTATCATATTTTGCTAATGCAATAAATAGGTTTGTTCCTTCACATACAGGTAGCCAAGGACGTATCTGTGCGCCTGCACAATGAACTGGAAACGGTGGAAGACAAGCGAACGCGAGCAGAGGATGAGAACGAACTGCTCAGGCAAAAGATCATCGAGGTGGAGATCTCCAAACAAGCCCTACAGAATGAACTCGACAGAGCCAAAGAGGTATAGTATGACATGTCCGCTTGCTGTGTTTGACTTGATGTTGGATGATTTGACTTTATTTTTAGCCGGTCATAACATGATTTGAAAGACGTAGCCTATATTATTATTCGCAATGTATGAAGTTGGAGACACTATGTATTTTTCTTTGCATGCACTCTCTTCAATTGAAAAAACTTAATTATCAGAGGAACACAGAGGAATTAAAAAAACTATCGCCATTGATTTTTCCAGTTAACCGATAGCTCAAAAAAGCAACTATCGGCACAGATTAATCGTTAAAGCCGATATATTGGCCTACCTCTAATTGTAATTTTAGTACTAAAACCTAATTTATACAATAGAAGATGCCAAATGTTTTCTCCTGAACGAACTAAAGAGTGGTTAGGAGTGGTGGTGGTGGCGTAGTGGTCTAAATCTCAGAAATGGTAAGCAGAAGGTTGCTGGTTCAATCCCAAAGCCACCACCATTGTGTCCTTGAGCAAGGCACTTAACTCCAGGTTGCTCCGGGTGGGATTGTCCCTGTAATAAGTGCCCTGTAAGTTGCTTTGAATAAAAGCATCTGCTAAATGTATAAATATAATTTTAAATGTAAAGCACCCTCTGTGAATGAAGCCTACTATTACACTACGCACAGCATTGTTTTAAAATTAGTTTGATGAGGGTGATGTAACGGAAGTTTGTCAACTATCCTGGTGTTTAGACACAGAATTAATCCCAATAATGTAGGTCTTTCTCCCTAAAGCTAATACATTCTTAATTTTAGGATAGTTCCCTACCTAGCTACGGCCTCCTCAGCTAGTATGCGTGATTGTAAATAAAGAACGACAAGTCCAAAACACACCCAAAATAAGTTTTAACCACTCTTTCAAAAATCGAGAGTTCTGGCAAAACCCCTGTGGCCACTCATTCATTTCACATACAAATTAACTTTATGGCAAACTCTTTGTTGTTGCCACAGAAGTGGTTGCCAGTAGCGGCAATTTGTCCATTGTTGCCACAGAAGTGGTTGCCAGTTGCGGCAATTTGTCCATTGTTGCCACAGGTTTGCCACAGAAGTGGTTGCCAGTAGCGGCAATTTGTCCATTGTTGCCACAGGTTTGCCACAGAAGTGGTTGCCAGTTGCGGCAATTTGTCCATTGTTGCCACAGGTTTGCCACAGAAGTGGTTGCCAGTAGCGGCAATTTGTCCATTGTTGCCACAGGTTTGCCACAGAAGTGGTTGCCAGTTGCGGCAATTTGTCCATTGTTGCCACAGGTTTGCCACAGAAGTGGTTGCCAGTAGCGGCAATTTGTCCATTGTTGCCACAGGTTTGCCACAGAAGTGGTTGCCAGTTGCGGCAATTTGTCCATTGTTGCCACAGAAGTGGTTGCCAGTAGCGGCAATTTGTCCATTGTTGCCACAGAAGTGGTTGCCAGTAGCGGCAATTTGTCCATTGTTGCCACAGAAGTGGTTGCCAGTAGCGGCAATTTGTCCATTGTTGTCACAGGTTTGCCACAGAAGTGGTTGCCAGTAGCGGCAATTTGTCCATTGTTGCCACAGAAGTGGTTGCCAGTAGCGGCAATTTGTCCATTGTTGCCACAGAAGTGGTTGCCAGTAGCAGCAATTTGTCCATTGTTGCCACAGGTTTGCCACAGAAGTGGTTGCCATTAGCGGCAATTTGTCCATTGTTGCCACAGGTTTGCCACAGAAGTGGTTGCCAGTAGCGGCAATTTGTCCATTGTTGCCACAGAAGTGGTTGCCAGTAGCGGCAATTTGTCGCTTTTCCAACAAAATGTTAGGGGTCTCTTCCGCCCCTGGCAGCGGCCCTGACTGATCCAAGCGGCCGGTTAGGAGTCCCTTCTCCCCTCGCAGTCAGTGCAGCTGCACTGTTGGGGTGGATGATAGTGGCGAGAACTCCACCTCGGCGTATACCTCCTGCTTCCCGGGTTTCGGCACCAATGTAAAGCAGTTCAATGGAAAGGAGGAGGCGAGAACCGGCTTGACAATATAAATAGTTTCATGAAGAAATAAACCAAAAGACACACAAACATAGGACGGACAGCTGCCCGTAAACGTTCTCTCTCTCTGTCGCACCACCATCCGCAGTCGGCCTTTATCCCTCTCGGAGGCTTGATTAGCCTGATAAGGGACCGGGTGTGTATAATCACGACCCGGCCCGCCCTCCGCCCTGCCACACATAGGATTCAAGTCAAGAATATTAAGACGTTTTTTTCATGGTTGCACCAAATGTTTTCATAGAAATGTCAAAATACTGATATATAATGATATGACAAAATAACGATTTATTTTTAAATCTTCACACACAGTCTTGCGGGTCTAAAGAGATCTGCTCCATTTTATTATTTTTGACACATGACGACAAAACTGCTACCTACACGTTAATTACCACATGACATTTTTGACACATTTAACTTTATATTTAAAAAAAAATATCAAAAAGACTTTGAACTCATTAATTGAAAACATGTCCATAATAGACGAGCTGTATTAAAATAACTCTTGAGTGAATTACATTTTGAATGCATTTTTTTAATGTAATTTATTATATATAGACAAAAAAAAATTGCGTCACATCATTGACTCACTAGAACAGTAAACTGTTATTTACCTGGAATATTCCTTTAAGGAAGCAAAAGGAATGACCTTGCTTTATCATGTTTGCTTTAAAAGGCATTTAAGGGATAGCCCAGTGGTTAGTATTGCCCCTTATTATTCCGCTCAGAGTTGCTTTGAAGTTTGAGCTATAAATGAATACATTAACTTTAAATTCACTTTGAAGCTGGTTACCCGATGCATTCTGCTTGCTAGAGCGTAAATGCATCCGAGTTAGTACAGATGCGCAGTAATCGGGCAGTGAGGAGTTGGCAGGTATGGGTCAGGTGGTTATTCATAAGCTAATCAGGTAGAAGCATCTGAAGATGTATGTCAGTGCTCTGGTGCATCATGGGAGATCTGTGTGTCTGTAGTTTTGTAATAGGTCAGATATTGTGTACTGAGTTTTGCAGATCTTTGTTTTCTGTTTCTTATATTTGTTGACATATTTAAAGCATTTTTTTTTTTTTTCATTTATGCATTTGGCTGAGACTTATTTCCAAAGCGAAATACAATGCATTAAAGGTATACATTATATCATGATCTTGGCATTACCCATGGGAAAGCATTTCATGGGAACTTCTACACATGCACTTGCAGACATTTGCATTTGTAGTGCTGCCTCTAGCTTTTTTAACACGACATGTTTTGTGTTAATGGACCCTTATTGTGTCAAATTAAGAAAATGAAAAGAGCAAAAACGAACCCAAAGATGATGGTAAACTGATGCTAGTAAAAAATGTATTGCATGGAACATATTTATAAAAAAAAAATTATTATTAGAATTATTATTGTTAATGTATTTTTTTGTGATTTAGTAACTAATTTGATGATTTAATACTTTTAATATTTTATTTGACAATTTATAAATGATAAATGTTTTTAATTTTTTTTAAAAATTTTCTCCCAATTTGGAATGCCCAATTCCCAACGTGCTTTTTAAGTCCTGCGTCTGAGACCGTCAACCTGCGTATATTTATCACGTGACTTGTTGAGCGCGTTGCCACGGAAACATAGCACGTGTGGAGGCTTTGCGGCATCCACTCTCAACTCACCACACGCCCCACCGAGAACGCCCCTATTGGCCCAGATTGGCCCCTAGCAACCGGGCCAATTTGGTTGCTCAGGAGACCTGGCTGGAGTCACTCAGCACGCCCTGGGATTCGAACTAGCAAACTAGCGAACTCCAGCTTCTTTACCACTGAGCTATTTCGACATACAATATGTTTTTTTTGATTTTAACAGCTGAGGATCACAATGGTAAGTCTTGTGATGTGATGATGTGTAAAACATTCATTGGAGCAAATTTGCATCCTGTCTCATTTATTGTGGATATACATTTGGATACGTTTAGATTTATTTATTTGGTGCAATCTATAGTAGTCATTTTTATATATTGGATGTTTTTAGGAAAGCTAAACACACTTGTATACATGCACAAAAATGCACAGATAGATTGAGCGAGGTAAAGGATAGTGTTGAAATGAGTGATGGCGCAGTGTGAACTAAAGCGTATCTCTTGGGTTTTGCCCCAGATAATGTCTGGTCCACTTTTTCACTGTTCCTCACATGATACCCTTAATTTTCCACCCCTCTGCTCACACTTATCTCAGCCCCGTAAGAACACATGTGGATGAAATGGAGAACCATGCTGAATCTTGCACACTTTACATGCTTAGTAGCAAGTCAACTATATTCCACTTTGCTTTCTTGATTAAGTCTTTAAAATAATAGGCCTATGTGCTTATTAACTGTAGATGGATAAAAATGCTAATTAGAAGATTTACACACATTTGCACTAATTTCTCAATTGCACTAATTTGCTATGGTTGACTGGCACAGATTTGCAATTATTTGAATTATTGAATACTTTAATAACTTTTGAGTTTCTGTCACCTGGGCATCTTTGAACATGGTGATTGTTATTCGGAAGTATTTCGGTTACAAAAGCGCTTTACACTGTGTCCCATTCACACTCACACACCAATGGTGGCAGAGCTGCCATGTAAGGTGCTAGCTTGCCATCGGGAGCAACTTGGGGTTCAGTGTCTTGTCCAAGGACACTTCGGCATGTGGAGTCGTGTGGGCCGGGAATCGAACCACCAACCCTGTGATTGGTAGCCAACACGCTCTACCACCTGAGCCACAGCCGCCCCTAGAAGATATCACACTTATTCTGCAGGGTCTCGTGGATGCATTTAATAAAATGAGATACTTGCTCCAATCTTATAAAACTGTCCCCAAAGCAGGGAGAGGTCATTCAGCTGCTCCGTCATGACGATGCAGCTCCCTCATGATAACGCACATTAGGTAGTGGATGAAAACGTGCAACAATTCATATTTTCTTCAGTAAAATTTTTAGAAATGCGCTTAGAAATGCTAAACATTTTGGAGGGAAACCCAGCAAATGAGTGCATTTACATGCATGTTCTTACACAAATCTGCTTAATAAGCCGATAATGCTTGTGGTCATGTAAATGCAATAAACCATGTTCCGTTATTGGCGGAAAGGCCATAAATGGCAAATGAATAACACGATCAACGTGGGTAGTTTTTTGCCCATTATGGCAATTTTGTGTGCCACGTAAACACCTCACCCGGTGTTCTTACTGGCTCATCCAATGTGCACACGTGTTGAGCACATACCATTTCACGGTTTGATGTCAAAAGTAGAGAAATATGCAATTATTTCAAATGTCATGTAAATGTGGATTTCTTGCCTTGTCAGATATTTAAAATAAGCTGATTTTAGCGGGTCTGGGTATCTCAGTGAGTAAAGACGCTGACTACCACCCGTAGAGTTGCAAGTTCGAATCCAGGGCGTGCTGAGTGACTCCAGCCCGGCCTCGTAAGCAACCAAATTGGCCCGGTTGCAAGGGAGGGTAGAGTCACATGAGGTAACCGCCTCATGGTCGCTATAATATGTGGTTTTTGCTCTCGGTGGGGCATGTGCTGAGTTGTGTGTGGATGCCACGGAGAACGGCATGGGCCTCCACATGCGCTGATTAGTTGTTGGGCTCTATCCTATGACATTTGTTATTCGGTCTGTTCCATGCACATGTGCACTCTTCAAAAACCTGTTAGAACGCTGCTTTTGTGATTACACCACTTTCTCTTAATCCCTTTAACATTGGGATTTCAGAACGCCACTTTCTGTAGAAACCCTGGAATAACCCTCTGTAACAGGATTATAGTGAGCAAGGAGGAGGTGGGAAACAAAGGAAGCATCAAAGTAATATTATAATGGAAACTTAAACAAAAAGTCCCAAAACACAAATGCACACATAGCAGCTGAATGTGGTTCTCTCTCTCCCAAACTGCCGCATCCGGCTCAGCTTTATCCCTCTTACTCACGGCCCAGCCCGCCCTCCTCATCACACTCTTCCCTCCTTTGCCTCAGGCCGTGGAACCCCTGGCATGGCTTATACCGGTTCTCTCTCTCCCGAACTGCCGCAACCGGCTCGGCTTTATCCCTCTCCTCAGAGGACTAGCTCAATTGGAGGCTGGCCGTGCACACTCACGGCCTGGCCCCGCCATCCTCGTCAAACCTGCTTTCTTAAGTGCATGTAAACGTGGTCAATGAAACTGAACCAACTGATTCATTTCTTTTTCTCTCTTTCACATGTGTTTAGCACAGTTTCAGTCATGTTGTGAGGTATTCTGCAAAATTCAGCCCTAAACTCGCCCCTAGACGGCATGTAAAAACAAAATGAACTGGGATTAGTCATTTTACCTGGCTGCCAAATAGCAACTTCCTGTCTGAGTGGCCGGTTCTTGGTGAAAAATAAGCTGCAATGTGGATCAGACTTTATGATTATAATTAAAAATCAATGCAATACTATAGACTAATGTTAAACCTTTTTTCACTTTTTTCAGCATCTCACACTGGGGCGCCACCTTTTTTTAGACACTGTGTCAACTTCAAAGTTTTAAAAAACATGTCTGGAGACACCTATGTTCTGTTATAAGGATGCACTACTCCCCTTTTTTAAGCTAACATGCTCTATTTTTTAAACTAATTTATAAAAATCACTTGCAATGGGTACTTTAAGCTCAAACACTTTAAACAATATAACAAGTATTTAGTTTATAGCAGGAAAGTGTTTGGTCTGTATGGTCCTTTATTCTGTATTTCTTTAAAAAACTGTCTACGTACTAGTGCTTTAAAGAAGCAGAAATCAATGCACTGATCTGAAGAACCTACAGTATAATTCGGAGTGAAGTCTAGAGACTGTTGTGTGTGAAAATCCCAGGAGATCAGCAGTTACAGAAATACTCAAACCAGCCCATCTGGCACCAACAATCATGCCACTGTTGATACATTTATTTTCCCCATTCTGATGGTTGATGTGAACATTAACTGAAGCTCCTGACCTGAATCTGCATGATTGCATGCATTGCAGCCACACGATTGGCTGATTAGATAGTCGCATGAATTGGCAGGTGTACAGGTGTTCCTAATTAAGTGCTCAGTGTCTGTATATGTTAAGAACTTTTTTAATCTCCAAAGTACTAAATAGCAACTCAACAACCGTATACAGCCAGAAATGGTTCTTGATATGATTAGTAGGGGTGTAATGATTCACTGTGAATCGTTTGCTATTCCTGACGAACTATAAATTCATATGCATCTATATAAAAATATGAAAATCATTAAAATAACTGGTCAATAATCATGTTATAAATACTTCAAATCAAATAAACCATTGATACAGCCGAAAGTTATTGCATGGCCACTACTGAAATAAATGCTGTCATTGCGAGGAAACTTATAAGATAAAATGTTGCTATTTAACTGCTATCATTATTGAGGTGGGACTTGACGTGCACAAAACATTAAAGCTGAAGTCATCTATTTGATATTGCTTTTATTTTTTCATTATTTGCATATGAGGCCTTTAGGAATATAGTCAAATATAGTCAAAAATTTTACTTTAATGTAGTATTTGAATTAATTTACTGACTCAGGGTTCCCACGGTCCTGGAAAGTCATGCAAATTAATAATCTAAAGTATGTAATAGAAATATGAAGGAATATGAAATACTTATTCCATTATATGGAATATTTTATCAGCAGATTGCAATTTTTACATTTTTCTGAGTTACTTTTGGTGCAGTAAACAATCTTGAGTAGTTTGTCTTTCTTTTTCTTGCCTATTACACATTAGAGGTATGGCGTATTTAAGGAATCCTAAAAATGCATTTGAAAAAAAAAATGAGAATCGAATTGTTAATTGAATCTAATTACATAGAAATGCAACATGTATCGAATTGAATCAATCTGAATTTTTTAAAAATATATTTTTTTATCGAATCGTGAATGATGAGGGTTTATCTCTGAATGTAAGAGCCACTGAAGGAGCTTTATTTTTGACAGTGGTACACCCAAATGCATTTTAGATCTTGAGGTTTTGTTCACATGGGAAATGAACTTGTTAAACAGAATGCCATTCAGCTGGGCAGACGGGACGCTGTTTCTGTCCTGAGTATCTCAGTACTGATCTGGCACTGAACGAGCGATTCTGCTGCTATAAATACAACATTCAATGTCATCAGTGTTCAGTAGAGTGTAACTGTATATTTTAGGGCTTTATAATATTCTGTTTCTGCTCTTTATTTACCTCTTTAGGTAATTCATTGTTTCCAAATATTTCTGCTGTTAATTAAACCTGTACTGCTCTATTCAAACCTTGTTTAGCATCATTATCACGAAAATCGACATTTTGACATTGTTGTTTTTATGTAAATAAATAAAAGTACATTTCTATTGTTCTTCAGACCTTTGTTTTGTTGGAGAAGAAAAACTAGCTTCATACCATGTGACCAACATTTGTTTTTCAATCATTGAAAATGGGTAAAATGTAACAATTTACAAATGGACCACATTGAGAGCCAAGTGTCTCTGGGATTTTACCATATAGGGCTTTAAAAATTAAGAGTCAAAAGGCAAAGTTTGTTCTGAATTATAATCAAAAAGGGTGTTAAGATACTTCACTCCAACCACTAAAAAGTGTTTTATCCCATTTTTGGACATCCAAAATCATGGAGGCGAAATTGTTAACCCACAAAACAATGGATGGCTTATTAAATATTGATCCATGGCATGTAATACTTTGGCTTTTATCATCAGATATCTTCAGAAAAAGTAGTTACAAAATCAAATATTTCGGCCGGGACATTTTCTGAAATTTGGTCGAATGGACATGGAATAACCCATTCATTTTAAGGTGTGCTATTCATTTTTTTAGACTTTAAAGGCACCAGCACACTAAAGGAGAAGTTCTTCTTCGTTCATAGTTCAGAGGTTAAAGGATGTTCGAAACGGCTAAGCAACGACATACTGTTTGCGAACATTCAGACACCCACTATGCCTTGTGGGAGCCACTTAGAGGTACATATGAGGATTCTTTAGACTACATGTAAAACATCAACTAATATGGCGTTAAAATGTGTTATCAAAGACGTCAAGCCTCATTCTATGAATAGACTTCATACTAGATCAGTAAAAGAAGCTGTTTTAACTACTCGATGATGATTTAAAGTAATATATATGCAGTAGATAATGTGTCATTTGTCTTGTTTACATTCTGAATTCATGACGCTAATGTGCTAACACGTTTTACATGGCCATAATAATCACAGATTACTAGGGCTGACTCCTAATAGTCGACAAAATGTTAGTCGATGAGAAGAGTCTTGGTCAACCAAGTTTTGATTGGTCGGTTGGTCGCAGAAAAAAAAACTCCACCGGAAGTGGCGAAGTCACGCAGTCGGACCGTTTACACGGCTGATCCGTGCGGTAATTCATTATGTCGGGCAGGAAATCCAAAGTGTGGGATAATTTCGAGAGGGTAAAGGATGACCCCAAGAAGGTGACATACAAACTCAGCAGGCAAACGTTCGCCAATCGTTCATCGACCTCAAACATGGCTTATCATTTGGAAGATGCAAGTAGCCTAACGTTAGCCACTTAGCATGGCCGTTCTATCTAAACTAGATAAATATGCGCTATTAGGCTTATCCATGTGTTTGTGTGGAGTGGGGAAACTACATTAATACCTCGCTTACTGCATATTTAACCTAATGTGCATTTCTCTCTATAAATGAACAAAAATGTTCAGACAGTCTCTTGCTGGTTTTTCTGACACATTCAGAATCATTACCGCTTTTTCCGGTGTTGCTGCGGCTCGCTTCGTGCGTGGGCTTAAAATGTATATTTTAAAGGCTCATTATTACTGTTTAGCATTTCTCTGTAATGTAGAACAGTGTTGGTAATGTTAATCAGAAGGTTGCTGGTTCGATCCCACAGCCTCCATCATTGTGTCCTTGAGCAAGACACTTAACTCCAGGTTGTTCCGGGGGGGGGGGGGGGGATTGTCCCTGTAATAAGGGCACTGTAAGTTGCGGTCTGGGTAGCTCAGTGGTAAAAGACGCTGGCTACCACCCCTGGAGTTCGCTAGTTCGAATCCCAGGGTGTGCTGAGTGACTCTAGCCTGGTCAAATTGGCCCGGTTGCTAGGGAGGGTACAGTCACTTGGGGTAACCTCCTCGTGGTCGCTGTTATGTGGTTTGTTTTCGATGGGGCGCGTGGTGACTTGAGTGTGGATGCTGTGGTGTATGGCGGGAAGCCTCTGCATGCGCTATGTCTCCGTGGCAACGCACTCAACAAGCCACGTGATAAGATGCACGGGTTGATGGTCTCAGACACGGAGGCAGCTGGGATTTCTCCTCCGCCACCCGGATTGAGGCGAATCACTACGCGACCACGAGGACTCAAAAGTACATTGGGAATTGGGTATTCCAAATTGGGAAAATATCATAAATTTCCAACAACGAGTTGACTAATGGCTTAAACTAAAAACAACTAGTCGACTAGGAAAATCTTTGGTCCGGGGCGGCCCTACCGATAACATTGTTATTGTAATTTATGATGCCACTGATATTACTGCAGATATGGGTGTATAAATGAGTGTTAATGGGCAGAATATCGACAAAAGAATGATGATAGGGATATCTTAGGGTAGATGTGTTGGTGGCTTTTGCTGCAGATGGCACATGAGAGTATTTAAGTAGATTTGATTCCTTTTGTAGACTAATTAAACCAAAAAAAATCACATGACTTTGGAAGTGTCTCTACATGATCGCTCGTACATACTGTTTGTAGGTAAATTTGCAACAGCTCACTAATAACTGCACACAGGTGTGTTCACGGTGACTGATCTATTTAACCATATAGGTGCTTTTACACTGCAACGGATCTGACATGCATGTTGAGTGTCAAGACAAAGTCAAAGCATTTTATTTATGCAGAACTAATGCTTAAAACTTTGTTTTTCTGCCTTGCAATAACTGCTATTTCCTTCAGGGAATGCAATTCTAGTTGGTATTATTGTCTCTGCGCTATCACTTGTGTTCAGCCTTTTTCTTGTCTACTCTGATTCACGCCGAGGGATTGGCACCCGATCCAGAATTAATCCAACTGAGCTGCCTGTTATGAAACCTGCTGTCAGAGACCGAGAGAGAAAAGGAGGCTCTCATACGGCATATCTGTCAGGCTGTGATTATGGCAGCAGCTTATGGAGGTTTTCGTAAACAGTTCAGTCGTTGCGCGTGCTGCGGTGTTGCTAATGAGGTATGCCACCATATGTCCAGATTGCGCTTTCAGTTTGCAGTCTGATAGAGTGGTTTGGTCTCATGAACATTGCTTGTTTGGAACGACATGAGGGTGAGTAATGGTAGAATTTTCATTTTTGGCTGAACTGTCCCTTTAATCAATCAAAAACCTCATCACTGCTGAGGGAGATACAGCGGATAGACACTCACACATGTCTTTGCTGGCTGGAGCAGGGAACAGATATGAAAATGGGGATCTCATTGACCTATTTAGTGAATTCTCTCTCTGTGAAGTGTTCGGGGAGGCCAAATGGGGTTCCGCTAATGCAGTCCGAGATATAGCAGTGACACACTTTCACACATCAAAACACAACCGAGCCGAACCCACAATGACTGGCAGCTCATTTGAGTTGGGAGAAACATTTGATAAAGGGATAGTTTACCCAAAAGTTACAATTCTGTCATCGTTTTCTCACCCTCATGTTCCAAACCCGAATTACTTTCTTTCTTCTGTGGAGCACAAAAGATTTGGAGTGTGTGTTTGTATGTGTGTTTTCAAGGTGGGCGAGTTTGTAGTATGTGAAGTGTTTATATTTCTGAAGGACAGGTTATATAATCCACCCTGCTTTGCTCGGGAGGAAAAAAAAGATCCACACTAACTGGATTAAAGCTCTGTGAGCCTGTTTAATCCAAATCTACACAGATAAGAGTGTGCTAAATATCAATATTCAAGCAGTAACTTTGTTTTTGTATGTGGCGTTTTTTACTGCGAGTCTTCACTTAAGTACTGAGGTGGTGCCATGGGACAGTCATGGTGTTAGATGGTAATATCATGGTACTTTCATATTTACCATGGTACTGAGTGATTAGCATGCTCACATACCAAAGTATTTGTATGACTTCAAAGAATACTATGGTAATACCATGGCACATGTCCATAAAATACTGTAATTTTTGGTACTTTGGTATTGTTAGTGGCTTTTCCTTTCCCAAGAATATTCCTAATAATAAGAGAGGCAATTTACCCGTAGTCCGATTCCGAGCAAATGACTCTTATGAGCTGGTTCTTTTGAATCAACAGTGCAAAACACAAATCACAGTGTAGTCTGATTCCGAGCAAATGACTCTTATGAGCCGGTTCTTTTGAATCAACCGTGTGAAACACAACAATTACAGTGTAGTCCGATTCCGAGCAAATGACTCTTATGAGATGGTTCTTTTGAATCAACAGTGTGAAACACAACGATTACAGCATAGTCCGATTCTGAGCAAATGAATCTTACGAGCTGGTTCTTTTGAATCAACAGTGCAAAACACAAATCACAGTGTAGTCCGATTCCGAGCAAATAATAATAATAATAATAATAATACATTTTATTTAAAAGGCGCCTTTCTGACACTCAAGGTCACCGTACATGCATACATAAATGACTCTTATGAGCTGATTCTTGTGAATCAACAGTGTGAAACACAACGATTACAGTGTAGTCCAATTGCGAGCAAATGACTCTTGTGAGCTGGTTCTTTTGAATCAACAGTGCAAAACACAACGATTACAGTGTAGTCCAATTGCAAGCAAATGACTCTTGTGAGCTGGTTCTTTTGAATCAACAGTGCAAAACACAACGATCACAATGTAGTCCGATTCCGAGCAAATGACTCTTACGAGCTGGTTCTTTTGAATCAACAGTGTGAAACACAACGATCACAGTGTAGTCCAATTGCGAGCAAATGACTCTTATGAGCCGGTTCTTTTGAATCAACAGTGTGAAACAAACAGCGCTTCAATGTTGTCTGATTCCGAATGAATGACTCTTATGAACCGGTTCTTTGAATCCAAATTTTTTTATTAGTGATTTTAGAAGGAAACGTCTCCCAATTGAACCAAAAGATCCAGAGTCATTTTCAAATTCATATTCTCAAATCTACCCTTGTGAACACACAAAATAATTGAATTCATCATAAATGAATGAGTGTCCTAGTTATGGAAAAGGGTTTTTTTGGAACTCAGTGTAAAAAACACAAATATTCTCCGTCGTTAATCTTCAGTGCTCTGAGTTGCTTATCAAAGTGTTGCTGTGGGCTCATTAATTAAATTCGGGCTCTAATTTTAAAGATGCTCCGCAGGTTCTGTTCTGATGTTGGCGCATACCATTAGCACTTTCTAAAAATAAAGGGATATGTGCACTGGTTTTATGGGCTGTGGGAAAACAGAGGTTATATTGAGACCGTGTGATATTTATTTAGCTAGAGAAACAGTTTGTGTGACTGACAACAGGCCTTCATCTCTTTCTCTGACTGCATACTGCTCACTATATACTGTGTGTGTGTATATATATATGTATATATGTATATATGTATGTATGTATGTATGTATGTATGTATGTATGTATGTATGTATGTATGTTTGTAAATGTGAAATATTGAGCATTCTGCAATAATAACTGTTTCTAACAGGTGGATGCTGTATTGTCACATGACCTCATTACGTTACAGAATAATTCACCAGCAGAATGTAGAAATAGAAGGTCAGGTTGAGTGCATTGCATTATGGGAAACAGGTTTGCGTTTAGTGTGTTAATTTGTATACTGCACATCCTTCCATTTTTTTGTGCTTCTTTTTTCCTTCTTTTTTTCTTTTTCATTTTCTTTCCTTCCTCTCTATTTATTTCTTCCATTCTTTTTTCACTCCTTCCTTCATTTCAGTCTTTTCTTCCTTCCTTTTGCTTTTTTTCTTTCATATTGTGTTTTCTTCTGTGCTTCTTTCTCTTTTTTTTCTCTCTTCCTTTTTTCCTTCTTTGTTCCTTCCTTGTTTCCTCCTTTTCTTTCTTTCTTTCTTTCCTTCCTGCCTTCCATATTTTGTTATCTTCCGTGCTTCTTTAATTTCTTCCTCCTTTTTTCTTTCTTTCTTTTTCATTTCTTTTGTCACTTCCTCCTTTCTCCTTTCTTTATTTCTTTCTTTTTTTCTTTCTTTCGTTTTTTTCACTCCTTCCTTCATTTTCAGTCCTTTTTCTTTCTTTCCTTCCATATTTTTATTTCTTCCATGCTTCTTTTTTTCTTCCTCCTCTTTTCTTTCTTTATCGTTTCTTTTGTCACTCCTTCTTTCCTCCTTTCATTTTTTCATTTTTTTCACTCCTTCCTTCATTTCAGTCTTTCTTTCTTTCTTTCTTTCCTTCCTGCCTTCCATATTTTGTTATCTTCCGTGTTTCTTTATTTTCTTCCTCCTTTTTTCTTTCTTTATTCATTTTCTTTTTTCACTCCTTCCCTTCTCATTTCTTTCTTTCTTTCTTTCTTTCCTTTCATATTTTGTTTTCTTCTGTGCTTCTTTATTTCATTTCTTAATTCTTTCTTTTTCTTTCCTTCTTCCCTTCTTTCCATTTTCAGTCCTCCCTTTCTTCCATCCATTTTCTTTCCTCTTTTCCTCTTTTTTTCTTTCATTCCTTCCTTTTTTCCTTATTTATTTTCTCAGTTCCTTTTTCCTAATTTTTCCTTCCTTCCTTCCCTTTTCAGTCTTTCCTTCCTTTTCTTTTTTCTTTGCTTTCATATGTCTGTTAGTTCCTTCCTTCATTACTTCCTTTCTTTTTCTCCCTCTTTCCTTTCTTCCCCCTTTCTTTTTTCTCTTTCTTTATTTTCTTCCTTTCTCGTTTTCCTTGTTTATTTTCTCCTCTGTTCTGATCTACATCAGTGAGAGAAAAACATTTGAAAAAGAGAGTATTTCCTCCATGGAAAACCAAAAACAGTGTAAAGGAGACGTAATGCTGTAAACATTATTACAGGTTCAGCTCTTCCTCCCCTGAGTGCATAAAGATGCTTCGTTGTATTTGGCACAGGATGAAACAGAAAGAACATTTCAACATTTACTTTGTAGCTGTTTGAGTCATAGGCCTGTGGATTGGTAGGTTAGTTTGAACGGATTGTAGAGTTTGTAATCTTTCATTGAAATATAATGTGTTAAGAGCTGTTTAAAAGTGTTTTTATTTACCAATGGTCACCATTTAGGGCCAGTGTTTATCCACAGCTGATCACAAGCACCTGCTTCCTGCCACAAAAACATAAGATGAAGGGAAAACTACAGATCTGTCCCCTAGAGATGTCCAGTTAAGCCGTGCACTGTCACTTTAAAAGCTGGTTATAGAGCCGCCATCTGGTCAAATAGACTAGTAGGCATAGCGAACAGGATGCTGTCCACCTGGACCACTGAGTCTCAGACAACCTGTAAAGTCCTTCGTCTTAACAGGGTTATTAAGTACACTGGGGTTGCGGGATAACAAGTTTTGTTCACCCTTTAAGGAATAGTTCACCCAATAGTCATTTACTTATGACTTCCTTTCTTTTATGGGACACGCCATTCAGTTGATGATTTTAAATGATGGTTTTTTTTAGGCTGGATGACCTAAAACACATTTTATTTTGTAATTTTTTAGAAATGTAGCTTTGAAATGATGAGTATGCATAAGTGCTATCTATGTATATTATTATATACACCTTTATGTATGTTTCCTAAGCTTCTATTAACCATTCAACCAGATTCCCAGAAGCGGCTCTTTGTCCAGACATTAGCTGAGGGTACACAGAGGTAGTCTTGCCCGCTGTTAGCACCCGCACAGACGGCTTTGAATGCATGCCCCGCCCTCTTACTAACAGATCACAATAGGGAACCCACTGACCTAGCAGGATGTGTGTGTGTGTGTGTGTGTGTGTGTGTGTGTGTGTGTGTGTGTGAGTGCAAAGACAGGCCTCTCATTAACCAGCTGGATGCATGTAAATTCTCCCTCACACTCAGACACACACACACACACACACACACACTCTTCTGGCCTGGGGGCAGCATGAGAGAGTTTTGGGGACCGTCTGGGAATGATATTACCCACAGGGTCCCTTGACTTCTCCTGATGGAAAACCAGACAGAGATTAAAAGCTTAGGGGATTCTCTGACAGTCTCCTGACAACAGCAGACACGTCTTATCCTCATATACTGTATACAGTACAGTGCTAATGGAATCAGAGCAGTTACAGAGAACCAGTGACCAATACGTTTGGGATGTTATTGTAGTAGTAGTACGTGTAAATGTGAAATAGTATGTAGTATGAAACAATTAGTGTCAAACAGTAGTAAACTACTCTGCTGACATATGAACTTGTCACATGACCACATGAGTGCCGTCCATTTATCATGATTATTTTGTATTTTAATCTTTATTTATTTGCAGTCCGATGAAAATATTGCTATGAAATACATTTCTCAGTTCGGCAAATATATGTTTGGCATCTGGGTCTTCCGTGCATACAGAACATGTTCATACTGTGCACAACTGCATGCTACATTTCTACATTTCTTGCAGTAGTACAGCAGTAAGTAATTCCAAATATACCCCATGTTTTACTCTTAGGCAGGTTATTATTAGTTATTGATCTCTCTCAGAACCCTTAGCTAGGCTTCAAGATGCTCATATTGTTTAGTGAGAGGTCAATATATATATGTCTATGATGTGTGATGAATACTTAAGGACGGGTGCATTTAAGATTGAAAAAACAGAATATATTTTTTCTTTATTCTGTCTTTGAGAGGGGTTTGATCTATCTATTGTTTAAGTATAATGACATTTTTCACTGAGGTCGCAATGCGTTCTGTATGGAAGTCTGTTTTTTGCCATATCAGAAGTCATTAAGTCATTATTAATATTAACTCGTATTATTTTGAGTTAGTATCTCATTATTTTGGTATTATCTTATTATTGTGAGATTACCTCATTATTTTAAATTAGCATTACATTATTTTGAGATCACATTATTTTACATATCTCGTTATTTTTATATTATTTAATTATTTTGATATTATTTCATTATTGTGATATTATTTAATTATTTTGATATTATTTCATTATTGTGAGATTTTCCCATTATTTTGATATTATTTAATTATTTTGATATTATCTCATTATTTTGATATTTCATTATTTTGATATTATTTAATTATTGTGAGATTTACTCATTATTTTGAGTTAGTATCTCATTATTTTGATATTATTTCATTATTTTGATATTATTTTGATATTATTTCATTATTTTGATATTATTTCATTATTTTGATATTATTTAATTATTTTGATATTATTTTGATATTATTTCATTATTTTGATATTATTTAATTATTTTGATATTATTTTGATATTATTTCATTATTTTGATATTATTTAATTATTTTGATATTATTTTGATATTATTTCATTATTTTGATATTATTTCATTATTGTGAGACTCACTCATTATTTTGAGTTAGCACCACATTATTTTGAGATGGTATCTCATTTTTAGATATCTCATTATTTTAATATTATCTCAATATTTTAAATTAGCATTACATTATTTTGAGTTAGTATCTCATTATTTTGTTAGTATCTCATAATTAGTTAGCATCTCATTATTTTGATATCTCATTATTGTGAGATTTACTCGCTATTTTGAGTTTGTATCTCATTATTTTGATATTTTCTCATTATTTTAAATTAGTATTACATTATTTTGAGATCTCATTATTTTGAGATAGTATCATTATTTTGAGATTATTCCCAATAACATGCTATCTCAAAATAATAATGTGTGTGCTTGATTTTGTATTTATTAAACATAGCAGAAACCACCTTCCATAATTTTGGAATTGCCTTATCTACAAAGAATAAATGTGATGCTGCCCCAAAAATGAGGTACCTCATGGCCCTTTTCCTCTGCACGATACGGTTCGACTCGCCTCAACTCTACTCGCTTTACTTTTCTGAGCTTGCATTTCCACTGCAGTTTAGTGCCCCTCAGCGTGGGTGGGATTATAGGCTGATCGTCATATTTGCGCCGCCTCTACTGCCGTGACATCATCTTAAACGCGACACAAACTGACCAAAACAATAACACGGCCGCTAGCTGTTAGCTACTAACTCATTGTGCTGCATAAAGCAGTTGTTGTATGGTAATTTTACACAAGTGTAACAGTTAAATTGGCCTGGTTGTTTTAGAAGCTTCCAGTAGCTGGTCAACTAAATAAAGTGAAGCTTTCAAGCAGAGTATAGAGTTAACGTAACAAAACGTACCATCCTCCATCATGGATCAACGCCAGTCCAGGGCACTCTCCCTCCCAATGCTTGCCGGTTTAGATAACGTCCATTTGGTCGAATCACTTCCACTTTTCCTTGATGGTTCTGTAGTCACTTATATTAAAAATGTTTTACTTTTCCCTGCACTGTTGGTAGGTCCGGTGGTAGCCGTGTGCGGCTAACAGCTGAGACACTTGCTGAGAGACTTTTTCGTTTCGTTCATCGCTAACGAGTGGACCATCTGCACCTTGTTTAATGACCATGGCGTGGTTTTTCGCACAGCCATTTCATTATTTACTATTCGAAAGTCGCGTAAACAAATGATACTGTTATCTGCTAACTTTAAAACTAGCGGGTTGATGTCACGTGTCGGAAATCCAGTGACCACTGGTAGTGACAATTCTCCCTGACCAATCAGTGATATGCAGAATTTTGACGTCACATTTAGTATTGGCTCAGTTCGCTTGGAACCTCGACGAGGCGGTACTAAAAAAAGTAGCAGGTACCAGGTACAATCCACAGTGGAAAACCCCAAAATAGCGAGCAGAGTTGAGTTGTACCTTGTGGTGGAAAAGCCCCATTAGAAGGCAGCATAATTTTGTGCCTATGATGTCTCACTGGGTTTTGAATAAGTCTGTTGCCTCACATAACCAGTATTTCAAAGAAAGCTAAGAGAGTTTGTTCATAAACAAATCAATCACAGTAAGAATCACAGTACAAGCCTCAATCTAATTGTTTAGATGCATACATTTGGGCATTTATCTCAACAGGGATAAATTTGGTTGTTTGAAGTGTTCTGCAACCATTAGCTGATAATTACCGCTCTGTTTATCAGACACTAGACTACAGTTAGAAGCTATTACACACGCTTGAGGCTCACAGGAATCAAACAATAGGAATTTTCTCTTCCCAAAGTCTTATGGGTTTATTATATCATAAACTCATTTAAATAAAAGCAACCCATCTTAGTTATTGTCTGATATTCTGTGTTTTGATTTAGGATTGTTGAATTTCAGTTCCCCGTCTGTCGCTCACTTCAACATTGTGTCGAAGAAGCGACACTAGGGGTCTCTCTTGAGTGCCGAATATGCCTCTGATCTATGAAAAAAGGCCAATGAGAAGTTGATCGATTGGTTCGCTGCGGTAGACCTGAAGGACGCGTACTTCCACGTCTCAATTCTGCCTCGACACCAACCCTTCCTATGGTTCGCGTTCGACGGCAAGGCGTATCAGTACAATGCTCTCCCCTTTAGCATGTCTCTGTCCCCTCACGTCTTCATGAAAGTCGCTGAGGCAGCCCTTGCCCCGCTCCGAGAAGCCGACATTCGCATACTCTATTACCTCGAAGACTGGCTCATTCTGGCCCACTCCCGAGAGTTACTATGCGCTCACAGAGACCAGACACCTCGGCCGTTTGGGGATTCAGGTCAACTGGGGAAAGAGCAAGCTCGCCCTGGTTCAGAGCATCTCTTTTCTCTGCATGGAGTTAGACTCAGTCTCAATGTCAGCACATCTCACCAACGAGCGTGCACAGTCGTTGCTGGAATGCCAATGCTGGAATGAATGATTCGGCAATGCCCAGGTAGTCCTGTTTGCCTCCCGAGAGACATCCCACTGCCCGCTCTGGTATGCCCGAACAGAGGCTCCCCTCGGGGCAGACGCACTGGCACACAGCTGGCCCTCGGGGCTGCGCAAGTACACATTTCCCCCAGTGAGTCTTCTTGCACAGGTGCTGTGCTAGGTCAGGCTGGACGAGGAACAAGTCACCCTAGTGGCTCCCTACTGGCCCAACCGGGCCTGGTCTGGCCCCAGGACGGAACGCAGAAGATCTAGCTGGGCTACCACCTGCCGTCGTAGACACGATCAACCAAGCCAGAGCCCCCTCTACCAGGCAAAATGGCGCTTGTTCGCAAATTGGTGTTCTTCCCGGGCTGAAGACCCACAGAGGTGCGCAGTTAGGTCAGTGCTCCTATTTCTGTAGGGGAGGCTGTCACCTTCCACCTTGAAGGTGTATGTTGCTGCTATCGCGGCCCACCACGACGCAGTAGATGGCAAGTCTTTGGGTAGGCATGACTTAATCATCAGGTTCCTAAGAGGCACCCGGAGGTTAAAACCTTCCCGGCCAGGCCTGTTCCCCTCCTGGGCTCTCTCGGTGGTCCTCATGGGCCTTCAGAGACCCCCCTTTAAGCCGCTATAAGCAGTTGGACTCAGGGCCCTCTCTCTAAAGATGGCCCTGCTGATCGCACTTGCCTCCATCAAGAGGGTCGGGGACCTGCAAGCGTTCCTGGACTTCGACACTTGCCTGGACTTCGGTCCGGCAGACACATGTTTGATCCTAAGACCGCGACCTGGCTACGTGCCCAAGGTTCCTACTACGCCCTTTAGAGACCAGGTAGTGAACCTGTAAGCGCTGCCCCAGGAGGAGGCAGACCCAGCCCCGTCGTTGCTGTGTCCGGTACGTGCTTTGCATACCTACTTGGACTGCACACAGAGCTTTAGACGTTCTGAGCTGCTCTTTGTCTGCTTTGGTGGACAGCGGAAAGGGAACGCTGTCTCCAAACAGAGGCTTTCCCATTTCCCACTGGGTAGTGGACGTCATTTCATTGGCCTATCATACCCAGGCTGTGCCCCCCCCCTCCCCTTGCGGGACCGAGCACACTACAATCTCAGGGTTGAGTCAGTATCGTCCCGTGTTTTCTCAGGTCCGAGCCGGTAGAACTTGGTACACGCTGACGGACTGACCGGGTGGATCACTTGCACCTAGCCCCCTTTCCCTTCGGCCGAGGTAAAACGCTTTCTCTCCCAGGAGATCCCACTCATTCGAATCCCTGGAGGACTCCTCCCTAGCCCTCTGGGTCCGCAGTTCAGCGGAGGAACTCGCCGACCTGATCCACTGCGGGTACTTAATCTACCCTGTACTGGAATAGGTGCTCCACAGGTCAGGACTCCTGCTTGGACTCCCCCTGTGTGTATTTTCTGTGGTACGGTCCCCTTACGAGTGGACCCGCATCTCCCTTAGGCAGTCCCAGCTGCCCTCCAGTCACCGTGTTGTTGCAACTCCCCCTTCCTTGAGGCTGGATCTACCACCGCGCCATTGTCCCACATGTGACCCAAAGGCCCATGTGATGTATTTCGCCACTTTACCTCACCCTTCCTGGGCAGGTGTGGTCTCCGCAGGGTTTTTCCCCCCTGAAAGAATAGGAAGCTGGGTAAGACCCTCTTCCCTCGATGCGTGTAAGGGCCCCAGCCATTTCTTACTCTATGTGGAGAACCATAGAGTAAAAAGAGGCCCAGCTAGGCTCGGCCCGTTCCCGGGTTGGCAAGCATCCTCTCTGTTCCCCTATTTAGGGTAACCAGAAGGATTCCGATGACTTTTACGGGGCATTGGGGAAGGGTATGTGCATTCTGACACAGCTGGCCACCTTTGCACGTAAAATACCTGCCCACTCCCGTGTCAGCAGAACACGTACACGGCTCAGTGCATGGCGTGATTTAAATTTGACCCCTAGTGTTGCTTCTTCGACACAACGTCGAAGTGCGTGACAGACGGGGAACATCTAGGTTACGTATGTAACCTCTGTTCCCTGATGGAGGGAACGAGACGTTGTGTCCTCCCGGCCACGTCGTTGAGCCGAGCCACTGTTTTGGCCAGACCATTTCCGGCTCCTCAGAAAAATCCTGAATGAACTCGACGTATTTCACTGCTTTTATACCCGTATGTCCGGGGGCGGGGTATGCAAATACTGTCTGCCAACTTCTCAATGGCCTTTTTTCATAGATCAGAGGCATATTCGGCGCTCAAGAGAGAACCCTAGTGTTGCTTCTTTGACACAACATCTCGTTCCCTCCATCAGGGAACGGAGGTTACATACGTAACCTAGATCTTGTGTATATTTTTCAACTAATTTAAGTAAACATATTGGGACATTTCCATAAATGTTTTCATAGTCTTTCATGAAAATGTAGGCCTAATAACTTTCTCAGACACTGAAGCAACTCTTCTTTTCTGCTGGTGTCATCAAGGCCACACTTTATTAACAAATCATATCACACTGACCCTACATTATTAACTGCTAAATAATCTGTTTCATTTGCAAATACATTGTGGAATTTAGTGAATTTTCAGTGAATATTGTGTAAAAGCAGTCACATTTAATTTTAGCAATTGTGTATGTCTCATTTGCGATCCTCAAATTATTCTATGTACATATCAGCATTACATTTACATTTATGCATTTGGCAGACGCTATGTTTATCCAAAGAAACTTACACTTATTACAGGGACAATCCCCCCGGAGCAACCTGGATTTAAGTGCCTTGCTCAAGGACACAATGGTGGTGGCTGTGGGGATTAAACCAGCAACCTTCTGATTACCCGTTATGTGCTTTAGCTCACTACACCACCTCCACTCAAGCATTATATCAGCCACACACACTGCTTTCTAGATATTGCAGTTGGCTATTGAAACATCCTTATCAGTAGACCGTTATAATGTTTTCTTTATTGCACAGATATACAGTCTTTTCAGATTATTTACATTTGTACTTGTGATTTATGGAGGACAAAACCTGCAAAAATAATAAATAAGTACATAAATAAGTAAATGTAATAATAAGAAAATTTATAAATGTAATAATAAGAAAATAAATAAAGGAATAAATGTCTTGGTAAAACAAATATAATTCCTTTTTAATGAAAGTTATTCCTGAATGTATTTTTAGAGACATTTTGTCCTTTATTTATTATTTTCTCTTTATTTTTATTCTTTAAAACTTTTTTTATTCTTTCATTTTTTTTATTATTTATTTATGCATTCATTTATTTTTATATTTATTTATTCCCACTTGTATTTATTTCCATATTTAAATATTCCCACATTTATTTATTTTATATTTATTCTTACATTTCTGTCTCTTGTATGATAATTATGTGGGCTGGTCCTGCTTACCATTGGTTTATCGTAGATTGAAGCGCGTGCTCGATTACTCTTGACTTGCTTTGATGTGACATTAGGGCATGGCCATATCGTGTAAACTAAAGCTCTTATGTTTTTAGCCCCACAAATAGCTAAAGTCAATCCAAGATTTATTGGTTATTCTAAAATCACAAAATAAATGGGGAGCTGTTTCTTTAACAAAACCACAAAATGAGCAAGTTTCATAAATTATCTGATTTAACCTTATGCTTTTCTTTTTTATCTGCGTATATAACTTAATATTTTGATGTCTGCAAATCCATAATATTGTTTAATATTGTCTGTTGTTATGATTGTTCACTGTAAAAGATACAACCATGCTTCATTTCCCTGATTGTTTATGTATATATTAGGGCTGTCAATCGATGAAAATTTTTAATCTTATTAATTACATGGTGTCTCGATTAATTAATCGCATATTACAAATATTTGCTGAGAAAGCCCCTCATATAACAATAACTCAATATATAAAGATTATACATATTTATATCAATATATAATTATACATAGTTATCTTTAAATATTTAAAAATTATATATATATTCAGATAATTAAAATGCATTACATTCTTGTGGCAGAAGAGTTCATTCATAAAACATGAATCATTAATAAGACAAAAGTGGCTTTAGAATACAATGTATTGTTTACTACCATATTATTGCTCATAAGTCAATCATTGACACACAGTTCACAGCAATCCATTACACAAGTGAATTTGTCAATCAGTTGGAGATTTATTATGAGGGCTTGTTTAAGGACCCGTCAATGTACACCTGTGTCAGACATGCTTGTGTGGTGTCAGACGTGCTTGTGTAGCGTCTCGGTTGTGTTGCATCATAAACATAAAATGTTTAGGTCGCTGTGTCAAGTTAAATATAGTTTAATACTTAGACACATCTTGAGATCTCTTAGTTCAGATTTGCGCTCCATCAAGTGTTTTGAACGCAAGATCGTAACACATGTTTGTGTTGTCCTGCTGAAGTGTTTCTTCACTGTATAAACTGTGTGTTGCTCATACAGCTGAAGTTTCACTTACTGCCCCCTGGAGTAAACAGGTGGTACTACAAGCATTTCTCAGGAATCTTCCTTATTATGGTCCGTGGGCATGCGATTAAATGCGTAATTTTTTTTTAAGCGTTATTTTTGTCAAATTAATCGTACTGAATTAACACGTTAAATCAACAGCCCTAATATGAAAAAGTTCTGCAATAAAATTACATTTAACAAAATCTATAGCTGACACGACATGTATCTAGAGATTAAATGTCAGGAATAAATGTAATTAAAAACTAATTATATTTGTTTTATCAAGACATTTATTCCTTTTAGTTATTTTTTTTTTAATTACATTTATTTATTTATTTATTTATTATTTTTGCAGGTTTGGGCCTCCATAGTGATTTTATGCTCTGCAAGTTTATTCACTGAATTGTATTCATTTCATGTGCAGAATTTGAGTGTAAAGCACATTTGTTAGTAATTGCTGATTTTTGTCTGCTAGAGGTCACAATTATTTGTGAATGTTGTTAAAATGACAGAATAAAATAGGTATCCAGTTGTTCACTGTTGAAGCCAACCAGGTGACAGCAGTTAATAAACCATCGTCATGGGAACACTGACAGTAGCTGTAAACAAACATCTCCATCAGTCTTTGACACGAAGCCCCAGAGAGACACTTTTATTTCCATCGTTTTTCCCTTTTAGCTTGTTTTTGGCAAAGACAAACAATGAGTAGCCTTGTAAAAGGCCCTGTAGTAGTAACACATTATTAAAAAAATGTTGCTGATCACGCTAATGTCATCCTCAGATTCCAAGGTTACATGAAATGTAAGCCGGGATTGACTCTCTATTCGGGAACCAAGCCTTCATTCATTTACATTGACCGAAAACACACAGCTTTGTCATGAGTTAGAAACCAGGAAGCATGGCGTTCCAAACCTCTTTCTTCAGTAGTGGATGATGTTCAAAGGGATGTGCACCCAGAAATGAGAATTCAGTCATTGTTTACTCACCCCTGTGAGTAAACACAGGGGTGAGTTTCTGTTTCTGTTTCTGTTTGATTTCCGAGTAATCCGTTCAATAAAATAAGGCTGGGCATAGAAATGCATCAAATCAGTTTTTGTGCAGCTGTGTTGTGTTGTTCTCTTGTCACTATCACGTACCTGTTTTTAGATAAACAAAACAAGTTTCGCTTGAACGCTACAATGTTGCAAGCCCTATCATGAACGCGAGTGCAAGCATCAGCAGTTTCACTAAATAATACATTCGATTTCAGTTTGTTTCTCACCAAATCTTATCGTATACTTTCATAACAATCATGAGCTCATGAATAATTAATTAGACTTCTGAATGATACTTTTGTGTCTTTTGAAGCTTGAAGAGGTGGTCACCATAAACTGCCATTGTATGACATCACTGAACACAACATTTATTCACAATTTCTCCCTTTGTGTTCAGAACAAGAAAGAAAGTCATATAGAGTTATAACAACACAGGGGTGAGTAAACAATGACTGAATTTACATTTTTGGGTGAACTAATCCTTGAACCATTCGCAAGGACAGGACAGCTAGTTAATGAAACACTGCTGAGTGATTTTAGTCTGCATAGTTGTGATTATTGTGAGTCATACAAAATAAAACACACACAAAAGCTCTGTCTTGCCTTTTATTGCCTACATAGGCAGCTAACTTCTAAGGGGCTGTTCCTAAGTCGTAGTAATAATGCAAAAATGGTGGCAAATTCAAAAAGTACAATAAAGTACCCTCAAAGTAAAAACCGTTGTACCGTCTTAGGATCATGGACTTTGCTGTAAGTTCTGTATGTCAGTCTCATGGTATACATTAAAATACCATGGTATCACTTTCTCTCTTGCATTACCACAGTACGTTTGTGTAAGGGGATTGGACTACAGGCTGTGTCAGAACAGATCAACAGATCTGGCAGGCTTGTGTATGGTTGTGTTGTTGTTTGTCAGGTAGCAGATGCTCTGTGTTTGTCTAGGGTTGCCCTCAGTTTGATCTCTGCTCAGTCACTCTGCAGAACCGCACATTCAGTCACTCTGTCAGGGCAAGTTTACTCAGCACTTGATATTAGATATCCGTCAACATTCGTTATGCTCAATTCAGTCTCTCCTGTGTTTCTGTACACACTGTGAGAACCGTTTATTCTTTGTTGGGGAACATAAGGGTTCTCCAATGATGTCGGGATGTAAAACACCTTTTTGGTTCTAACTGTAACTGCATATAATCTATTTGTCCATGCTCTGTCTGAGTACCCATTAGCAGGTGACTGCAGGTTGTTTCAGGTTACTGAAGCAGAAGACCATTGGATCTGTTTCCGTCTGGACACGGGGCGGGTGAGGTGGGATTGGAGGATGAGTGTTGATCTGATTTGGGACGAAGCCAGACAGCAGGATTAGTCGACTGTAGTTAGACTGCGATGATCCAATCCTGAATGCACCACCGTTGTTGCAGCCACTCGTCTCTTTTACTACTACTTTTCTTTTCCCCTCCATTTCACGGGGAATAAAATACGTTGTGTCGCTCAGAGGTTGCTCTATCATACCTCAGGATATGTGATGGAGATCTCAGTTATATTTAAGGACCAGCTTTGTCTCTCCAAAAAATCCTTTAGAGAAATAAAAATAGATACAAATGAAAAGATTTTCGACAGTTCAAATTTGAGAACACACAGATCTACGTCACACTTATATCACAAAATATGAACGCTAGAGTCATTTGCGCTCAAATGCTGCTCAAGCTTTTCTCAGAACTAACTTCTGGCACTTTCTGAGCCATGAGCGACTGGTGTCTTTGTGATTTTTTTAGTGGATGTATGAAGTCAAGTTCACACAGGTGTCTAAAGTAACCATTATGGAAGCCTATTCCCGCCACATAAAAAGATTGTCCTTTTACTTTTTTGATTGTCTCATAACTATTACCTTGTACATTCATAGTATCTCATAATTGTGACTTTTGATCTCATACTTGTGATTATCTCATAATTATGTATTTTTGATCTCATAATTATGACTCTCATAATTATGACTTTTTTATCACATAATTTGATTATCTCATAATTATGACTATCGCATAATTGTCTTTTTGATCTCATAATTATGATTTTTATCTCATAATTATGGTTATCTCATAATTATGTATTTTTGATCTCATAATTATGATTTTTATCACATAATTATGATTATATCATAATTATGACTTTTATCTCATAATTATGATTATCTCATAATTATGTATTTTTGATCTCATAATTATGACTCTCATAATTAGATCTTTTTTATCACATAATTATGATTCTCATAATTATGACTTATCTCATAATCATGATTATCTCATAATTATGACTTTTTATCGCATAATTATGACTTTTTGATCTCATAATTATTACTTTTTGATCTCATAATTATTACTATCTCATAATTATTACTATCTCATAATAATGACTCTCTCATAGTTATGACTTTTTGATCTCATAATTTGATTATCTCATAATTATGACTTTTAATCTCATAATTATTACTATCGCATAATTATGACTTTTTGATCTCATAATTTGATTATCTCATAATTATTAATTTTTATCTCATAAATATGACATCACATAAATATGACTTTTGTATCTCATAATTTAGATTTATCTCAAATTTTTTAATCTCATAATTTCAATTTAGTATGTCATAATTGACTTCATCTGATAATTATGACTTAAAAACTCAAAATTATGACTTAGCATCTCATAATTGTGACTATATCTCATAATTATTACTTTTTATCTAAAAATATTGACTGTCTCAGAACTATTTCTTAGTACATTATTAGTATCTCATAATTGTGACTTGATCTCATAATTATGACTTAGTATCTCATAATTATGATTTTTTTATCACATAGTTGTAATTTAGCATCTCATATTTATAACTATTTATCTCATAATTGACTTTTTATTTTATAATTATGACTATTTCTCATAATTATGACATTGTATCTCATAATTTTGAATTGCCAAAGCACGATTATTATTTGTATGTGGCAGAAATGGGCTTCAATAAACCACAAGTAAAGTTCAACACATTAACCATAAATATAAATATCCACTCATGTTTGAAAACCACAAAGTGTCCAAATGTATTCATTCTGCACAGAACGTCCATTGTTTTATAATGTAAAACCTTAGAAACTGTTTTAGTTTATGAACTTCTTGCTAGAAAAGTGTGTTTTGTACTATATTCCTTTAAGAAAAAAAGCCCCTCGGTTTGATATTTTGCTAACTGGCCTAAGTGTCCAAATACTTTTGCGGGCCTCTTTACAGTGAGATTTTTTTCATAGAGCTATACAATGAATGTGGATAGCATAGTTCAAATAATTTAATCTTGGAAGGATTTGATGAGAAATGTTTGAGGTCAACCTGAAATCTCTGACTCTGATCACAGGCTCTGGTATTGCGTGCGTGGGAGAGAAAGTAAACAGAATTGAGAGAGGCCGAGAATTAGTGTGAGAGTGTTTTGTGGACTAATTCATTAATGTGTTTGTGTTACTTGATCTGTTTGTGTCAGCTTTGGTTGTGTGTTATATCCTTCCATATGTTCCCTCCTGCCTGTGACTGTGTTGCTCTGTTAAACAGCTTTTTGTTTGTGTTTTGACATGATTTGAGGTATCATTAATGTCTGTAGCACAATCTGCTTTGTAGTTACACACGGAAGTTAAATACGTAGAGTTAAGGGTTTGTTCAAATCCCTAACCCTACTTCTGAACAATCGCAATAGTAATGCTTATTTGCCATTTATTTTTATGTACATTGCATTGGATGTTTGATTGACGTTTATGTGGCAACCAGTGCTGATGACTTCATTGGATGAGGTCTGAATGTAAATTGTAACCATTTTGGAAACTCAACCAAACCCACATTCAAATTACATCATTTCATGATGTCATCATGTCATCCCCTGCTATGTTTTGGTGTTGTATCTAGGCTCTTTTACTTTCTCACTGTGCTTATGTGTAACGATTCAGTAAAATACTCAGGACAGGAAATGATTACAAGCTCCCTCTCATATGAAGACGCCCCTCTCACACTTTCCATCTGTCTGGCCATAAATGATTCAAGCTAACACTGGCATCAACAGCAGCTATTTAAGTTCGGTATATGACTCAAGATAGACCAGCAGAAAGCAGGACACAGTTTAACCTCTTTTACACTTGACTCAAGTGAGGGATAACTCTCACCCCAAATTATGCCATTGATTGAGCCAGTGTCGCTGTGTTGGAATGACAAAAAAATAAATAAACCCCTTTTTATGGTGTTACAAAGTCACAGTCACAACGCTTGATATCCTCTGGATAATTGATGATGTGATCGAGTGGGATGCTTTGAAATGTTTAATTCCAAATTCATTTTGTGCCACAGTGAGGCTACTGAAATAAAGATGCTTTTCAGATCGTTGACACATTTTGTTAACTGATTGGACACCTCGTAACTTTGCCTTCTTTTGTCTGTCAGACTGCTCTGCGGAGACGAGGCGGCAGAGAAGCCTTCAAAGATAAGAAGTCTTTTTCTCAGGTGAGTACAAACAAGCACAGATCAATGCACAGGCCTTGTTTTTTGATGATAAAATCTGCTTCTTGTTCTTTGCACCTGAATGTGTAATCTAGAGAAGACGCTTTGTACTAGTTCAGTTGTTATGTATTATGCATGAGAAAATCATCTATATCATCGCATATCATCTCAAATGTTGCTCTGGTTATTCAGAAAAGCCAAAGCCTGTCATCGAAATGTTCGGCTACTATTACCTCCCAGAACTGCCTGACATGCTTTCGCTGTTTTTTCTGCGTGCTCTAAACCAAACGTAGATTATCACACTTAATAAAAGAGCCACAGTGGCTTCAACTTCATTTTAATTTTAATTTTGCACTAATTTCCTCAGAAGTCACGAGTTTGTTCTCTTAAACACGTGAGGTGGAAACGCTGCTTTATCTGCCAATTGTTTTTTTTTTAATTCCGATTTTTCCTCATAAATTACTTTTGCAACTTGGATGGAAACATGTTGCTTTCAAGTCATGTCGAACTGATCGTGTTTACAAGTTAAGTGCCCACGAACGGCCACCACAAAGTCGTAATTATGAGTGGAGTGAGTGGAGAGCCTTGATTTTACGAGTTAGGGGCGTTTCGATATTGACTGTTCAGTTTAGTTAGCATGCATTTTTTGTAGTGTTAATGAAGAATGATGATAAAACTCGCCAGATAATAAGACTGATTTTGCTGGGTTTGCCGCACGCAGCAAGAGTTTGCAACAAAACTACATATCCCATCATTATATATGGCCACACTAGAATGATAAAATGGATAGATAAAGCATTATTTACATACCTTATGCGTAGCTTTGCTCTTTAATTTGTTGCATTGATGCTAAAAAAGCTTCCTGACTTTGCTATTAAGTAAAAAAAGAGAGAAAGAAATATGAAATTGCAAAACCATACTTTACGACTAAAATCACTTGAATCTCATCGTATTTACAATTTACGAACTCATAATTACAAACTTCCAAGGAGGACTTAAATGCACCTATAGCTAGTGACCAGGAGCTTTCAAGCTCCAGAGAGAACAAAAACCATAAAAGTGGTTCATGTGCTCTCAAAATCACTTTCACACTTATTTAAACTTGTCACGTCAAGATGTTATGTGAAAATGTTGTCCAAATGCCAGTGAAAGACCACACCATAAACGCAATCTGTTAATGGAATTGGTATTTTGTGAATTTTCGACATTTTGACCATTTTAGCAAGTTTTTCCTTGCCACTGTCACTTTTGACTTGCTTGCTGGGGGTTTGCAAGGCGCCATTCTTTGTAGAGCTGCTTTGATCAAAATGTATGTGAAATATACAAATAAACTGAAATTGAATTACAGATCAACTTTCTAGCTAGTTGTTATATATTGTACATAAACCTTCCTTTTTTCTTTCTTTTTAAGGAGGACAGTGCAGACCTGCGCTGTCAGCTACAGTTCGCCAAGGAGGAATCGGCCCTTATGCGGAAAAAAATGGCAAAACTAGGCCGCGAGAAAGATGAACTGGAACAGGAGGTGCAGAAGTATAAATCAGTATATGGGGATGTGGACAGCCCTTTGCCCCTGGCCGAGGTGACGGGTGGAGGCCCACACACCACCCGGGAGGCCGAGTTACGTTTACGGCTAAAACTGGTGGAGGAGGAGGCAAACATCCTGGGGCGGAAGATTGTAGAGCTGGAGGTGGAAAACCGTGGTCTTAGGGCGGAAAACGAGGACCTACGATGCCAATACGAGAGGGACTGTTTTGGCCGTGAACCCTTTTCCAGTGTCCCTACCTCACCATACGGTGGCGATGTGCTGGAATCTGTGAGTGAACTACGGCGCCACTTGCAATTTGTGGAAGAGGAGGCAGAGCTTTTGCGGCGCTCCATCTCTGAGATTGAGGACCACAACAAGCTGTTGACAACAGAGCTCAACCGCTTTAAATTTGGGCCCAGCAGCCAGGGTGACAGGGAGTCAGAAGGGGCTGAGGGTGGAAGTGTTGGGTCACTGAAACCTGGGAACGGTAGTGGAGGTAATGGCGTCTCAGGAGGAGGGGGCGCCCTACAGGAGGAGCTGAAAGCTGCAAGACTCCAGGTTAATGAGTTGAGTGGGAAAGTGATGAAGTTGCAGTACGAGAACCGGGTGCTAATCTCAAATATGCAGCGTTGTGACCTAGCGGCACACCTGGGCATGCGGTCCAATAGTCCACGTGATAGCGATGTAGACAGTGACACCGGGAGAAGGGAACCAGACGAAGAGGAGACAGCGAGGCTTCTGTTGCTCCATCCCAAACGGGAAGGACCTGTTGGTGGTGAAAGCGACTCTGATGACTTGTTTGAGAAGACGGCTACATCCGGATTTGCCAGTGGCGAGAAACCTTCGGAGGTTGGTAACCTGGGAGCAGCCGAGTTGGACCAGCGTAGACGAGAAAACCGGGAGGCACTTAACCATGTCAGGCGTGAAGCCGAGCGCCTTGGAAAAACTGTCGAAAGGCTCATCACTGATACAGACAGTCTGATCCGGGAAGGTCGTCTGGTTGTCTTGGGAGGGGACCTTCTTGCAGAGGGTTCAGAGTTCAGGGGTGACGGGGACTGCGCTGAATCTAAACCCGAATCTCAGGTGCTGGATTCCATCAACTCCCACATGAGGACTTTCAGGATGGAACTCCAGCATTTCATGAATAAAGTGGACCACCTTGGGGAGGGCTTACGGGACCGTGCAGATGACCTCTCCCCCATGCCTAACCTCACCGAATCCAGCAGCTTTCTGTCCACAGTTACATCCATGTCAAGGGATTCGCCCATCGGGACACTTGGAAGAGATCTGATGACGGACTATCAGGTAGGTTCCATGTAACTCAATCTTAAATCTTTGTTTTCAGTTTCTCATCAGTGTTTGCCGTCATATGCGATCACGTGACATGCCAACTTCCTTTTGCCTTTCTGCTTCCTTATTTAAAAACCCTTTTGAGAATGAATATGCCTTTTATAGTCATTCTGCGCATCTTCACGTACATACTCATTAGTCTTGAAAACCTAAGAGACCTGAATGCGCCACAAAAAGAAGCTGATAAATAACACTGGCTGGCATGACTCTTCATACCATATCAAGATAAAAGAAAAGTTTGTAAGTCAAGCTTTGTTCTGGACGTGGCACTGGAGAGTAGCAATTAGAGGTAAACATACGACCTTTGTAGATAAGACAATCACCTCTTTCTACAGTGTGATTTTAGCAAACTATGACCACCGTCTGTTTGTAATGTTGGACAGGCACTCTGTTGGAGCCATTATTTGGGGAGGATAAGAAAATTGAGATACTTACAGGAGATGTTTAGCTGTGGCCATAGAATTTGACTTGTAACATTTGCCTGGGAAATAGGTAGTATTTCTCAGTTATCTTTGATTTGCATCCATATCTATGTAAAATAATAATGGGAGTTTTCTGTGCAGAGTAACGGCCGAAACACATTCTATGCAAGTATGTGAATGCAGATGCTTCTAGCTACGCAAGCTCGATTTCATGTGTTGTTGCTTTTGCAAAATGTGTCACACTGCAATGCCTAACCCAAGTATGCATTGCATTCGCAATGTTGCCACAAGGGGTGCTATAGCAGACATTAGTGTGGGCTGTCTACTTCTTTGCATGGTGGAACAAAAGTTTGAAGAGAATATTTCTGAGCATGGAAGTTAAAGTCAATATGTCTATAGCAACTTACCAGAATAATAACACATCTTTTGTAGGTATCTCTATTGCCCCCTTGAGTACTGAGGTTTTTTTTTACCGCTACAGGAACGCAGGAGTGCACTTTAAGCATGTTAAACTGGGCTGATCTTTGGTGATGCATTGGCAAAGAGAGCTTATCTGTGTACACGTACTTACGTGAAGTATATTTCTGGCCTTTCAATCAGAGCCAAAATGAACCACAAGCGATTTCAACTGCAACTTTTTGTATTTCCTTGTGTCATTATTGGATTAGACGGGCAAGACTTAAAATATTTTTACACAAAATTGCATTAAAAATGTGCAATAACTACAATGGTCAATGAAACATTTATGGTAACGTACTGCTTTCGTCGCATAACATTTTTTAAAACAGTACGCAGTACTCTAGTATTCCACTCTGAACATTGCTTATTTTCTCTACTTCTTGCTTTTTAAAAGCGTTTTAGTCCTGATTTTGGTTTCTGGGGTCACCAAATACTTTGTAAGATCTTTTCACTACATGTACATTAAATAAATGAACATTTTCAATGCCTTGAAAACATACACCTGCCCCAAGCACCACCCAGCTCAGCCAAGATGCCCTTACCTTTAGCTTCCCATTGATGATAAACACCCTCAGTGCTGCTCATAAACACATGCACCCGTGTCTGCCCCATTCCAATACCCACAACCCTCATATCTTACTCCTCACTCACCTTTGGCTGCTTGCTGAACTGCTGCTGGGGCCTTAGGGGCAAATAAATAATGGTATTTCCACCATTGCTTCACAGGGTTACAAGAATATGTGTCCCGTTTTGATAGATGTGGCATGACCTACTAACAGTACGCATTATTATTTGAAATGGCAGTAAAATGTGTTTGTCGTCACTTTGAGGTGTCCCCAAGCAGCCCTTAAAGATTTTAATTTACACAGTTAATACTAATGCAACATATGTGGATAATGCAGCCAGTATAACATATGGAAATGTACTGTAAATGTGTGTATATTATGTGGTTGATGTTCCTCAAGTATGCAGCTGAATTGCCAGTGTTTTTTCTTTAAATTAATGATTTTTATGTGTTTATATGTGTGATTTATGCTTAACAATTTTGGAAAGCTGCCTCCCATAGAACTGCTTGTAGCTTGCTTCCTGCTTTGTGCTTTAAAACTGCTTTACGATAACATGAGTCAACTTTCCAACAAATAACCTAGAAGTTTACCATTATTTGAAGGTAATGTGCGTAATTTCTGCTAGTGGCACCAAATGGAATTGCGATAATTTTTTTCGGTATGTTAACTAAACCAATGGCGTGATTTTTAACAACCCTTTCTTGACTCATTATTTGATTGGAAAGACATTTTTTTTTGTCTGGAAAGACAAAATTGGGTATAAAATGCATAATAACCACTTTAATGTCCAATATGACAACTGAACTGCATCCAATGTGACAACAATGTAGCATACTACTGTTAGAAACGTTTGCCGTGGAATAATGCTTTCTGTTTCACTTACTATTCTTACTATTAAATAGACAGTATTCAATGTAAACTGTGTGGTATTCATAAAGTAGTAAGCTAGTATTTCAAACATTGACGGTCATTATTTTGGCAATTCTATTTGCTGCAAGTTGTGCCAAAATTACACACATAAGCATCTAAAATCTGAAAAACATTATTTGATATTTTACTTTTAAATTGAATAGTCCAATATTCAGAAAATCTTCTGAGGGAATTTGTTGCTAAAAAGATTTAGCATATTTCGCCAAGTGTCTGTGTCAGAAATCGAACGTTTGCTGAAGCATGGCCCCTACTGCCTTATGATTGGGTGATTAGCTAATCTGGCTCATGTTCATTGGTGGAATCCATTGGATAAGATGGGCGGTTCTTTGCTTTTGCTTTTGGCATCCGACCACTATCACAACAACACTTTACATTGAGCATGAAGTCACGGCCTGTTCATCTCACATCTATGAACCTTTCAATGAAGATAACAGAACACTCATATTGTTTTAAGAGCTACAGATGGCCGCTAGGCTGCTTATATTGCATGGCTGAGCTACGCTAAAGTAGCATGGCACTGTCGAACCAAATCCAACCCCCCCCCCCCCTTCAAAGTCCTATCCTTTTGTAGCTGATCTGATCATTCATTCCATTCCATAAAAAAATGTAAATTCTAATAACATTGTGATATATGATACATTTTATATATATTGATAGATGCTACCATAACATAGTATCTTTCTGTTGTGATGCCTACAATAACGATTATAAATGCTAATTAAAAAGTTAACATCATTATACGATTCAAATTAATTTAAGAGAACAATATAGCTATGATTATGTACTGTAAGCTTAGCAGGCTAATCGGTTAGCATGCTAAGCTTACATGTTTTAATTTTATTCATTGGGTAGACACTTTTATCATACTTGCAGTGCATTTAATACATTTTATTTGTATGCGTGTTAGTAATATAACTTAGTAATATTAATATATAGCTTAGTAATCTAACCCATGGTCTCTGCATTGCTAGCACCTTTGCTAGCTACCAGATGAGCTACCATTTGTAGTATTGATCGTATCATGTGATATACGAGGTATTTTAATTGACTGTTAATTTTAATATTTTCATGTTAAAGACTATTTAGATTAACAAACTATATTTTACAGTTATAATATAATAAAATACCCCTTTACAACTTCTTTCAGACAATGGAATCGTTGTAGTTTTAGGATTTTGACGGGGGATTGGATTTGGCACAACACCGTTTTGGCTTATTGGTTGCACATTTTGGGTTATTGGTTGTAAGACTCATGTTTTATCCTCATCGCATGCGCTTCATAACCAGTGTTTTGCATTCTTTTCTTCCCTTGGCCCCTCCCACTTTCTCTCTCTCTCTCTCTCTCTCTCCCTCATTGGTTCCCTTTAGATGTTTCAACCCATGATTCTGTTCCTCCTCATTCTCGTCCTCTTCTCGTCTCTCTCCTACGCCATCATCTTTAAGTTGGTCTTCCTTTTTGCGCTTTTCTTTGTCTTGTGACCCGCTGGCTCCTTTCCTTTTTTTTTTAACGTTTTTAAAGGAATTTTTCATCCAAAAATGAAAATTCTGTCAATATTTACTCACTAATATAATGTTGAATAACCTGTGACATTCAGTTTTCTTTGGAACTCAAAAGATGAATTTTCAGAAGATTTTCCTTGCAGCTCTTTGCTAATAATGAAAGAATTATAAAACACTATAATGGTGCTTTCTGTCCTTTTTGGAGCTTGACAGTCACTATGAACTGTCTGTGTATGGAAAGTAGCATTGTGAAGATTCTTCAAAAAAGTATTCTTCTGTGTTCTGTGGAAAAGCGTAATGTTATGATGGGTAAATAATGACCAGAATTTTCATTTTTGAGAGTGAATTATTTATAATCATTTTGTGCAGTACAGTGTGTGTCAAATTACCCCCTCACCCTTTCTGCATTTCACACTTTTGAGTTCCGCTTAAACCCACATTCAGTTATTTTTTTCCCACTCTTTCTCTTCTCGTGTTTGTCGATTGTCTTTGTCGTTCACCGAACCCCATCACCTCCCTCTGTCTCCTCTCCTCCACCTCCCCAACAACCCTTCCCCCCTCCCTCACTCACAGTATGGGCGAAGGGAGGAGCACGATTGGTGTCTAGACCGGCAGAGTGGCCTGGAGGCGCAGGGGCAGGGCAGCGCCAAGGGGTCCGCCGCACCCAGGGTGGCCCCTGGACTCAGTAGATACACCAGGCCCCACAGTTACAGACCCGAGGTCAGTGCCTCGTCCATCTCCCTCCCGACTTTAAGACAAAAGTGTCTCTTTACTGTTCTTCTTTCAAATTCCTGTAGCCCCTTAACATACCAAGGCTGCATCCCAATTCACATACTATTAATATTATAATGCAGGCAGGATTATATTAGTGCATTCCCAATCATAGGATGGTATACTGGATGGTTTATTATTTCTGCTGGATTTTTGAAGGGTGCTTCAGTGCTTGCTTTTTGGGCTAATATTTATCCACAACCCCTTTTACAATAAAAGGGGAGTTTATAATGGTTAAATTGCATGTAGAACCATTTTTATTGTATTAATGTGTGTAAATCAGATGTTTATTGTAATTGTCATATTGCTATGTTGCTTGGAACTGCACACACAACTTTCACCCACTGTTGCACTTGTTAGTGAGACAGGGGAAATTCACTTCCAGCACCTGTACAATCAGCTCTGGTGCCCCCCAGGGATGTGTGCTCTCCCCACTACTCTTCTCCCTGTACACAAATGACTGCTCCGCCAAGAACCCATCTGTCAAACTCCTGAAGTTTGCAGACGACACTACTGTCATTGGCCTCATCCAGGATGGTTGAAGAGCTGTCTGTCCGGTGCAATCAAAACACCCTGGAGCTGAACACGCTCAAAACAGTGGAGATGATGGTGGACTTTAGGAGGAACACCCCAACATTGACCCCGCTCACCATTCTGAACAGCACTGTTGGCAGCTGTGGAGTCATTCAGGTTCCTGGTCGCTGGACCTGAAGTGGGAGACCCACATTGACTCTATTGAAGGTTGTACTTCCTTTGCCAGCTGAGGAAGTTCAACCTGCCACAGGCGCTGTTGATACAGTTCTACTCAGCAGTCATTGAGTCTGTCCTATATATATATTCCTTGTTCTTAACTTATTTAAAATTGTTTTATGCATCTTTTTTCTTGCTTTTTCATGCACTGTTTTGTTATGTTGCAGTCTTATGCTAAAATGCTTAAAAAAAAAAAAAATAATAAAAAAAAATATATATATATATATATATATATATATATATATATATATATATATATATATATATATATATATATATATATATATATCACATCAACCTACACTCCATACCTCATAATGGCTAAGCAAAAATCAGATTTTTGATAACTTTGCATATTTATTAAAAACAAATAAATGAAATATCACATTGACTTAAGTATTCTGACTTAACTCAGTAACTTTAACTGAACGCAGTTTATTACATTATACAATTTCCTGCATATTGTTGGAGATTTGCAAAGTCGCTAATTTCCTACATATTAATGTTGGAGATACGCTGGCAGTTTAATCCACACCTTGTGCATTTATACTACCAAATTTCCTTGGAATTGAGGCCAAACAATTCATTCTTCATTTCATCAGACCAGATAATCTTGTTTCACACAGTCTGAGAGTCCTTTAGGTGCTTTTTTATGTGTCTTACACTGAGGAGACGCTTCCATCTGGCTACTCTGCAATAAAGCCCATGTTGGGGGTGTTGCAGTGATGGTTGTCCTTCTATGAGTTTCTCCATCTCTACACATGATCTCTGGAGCTCAACCAGAGTGACCATCAGGTTCTTCGTCACCTCTCTTACTAATTGCTCAGTTTGGCCAGGCCGGCCAGTTCTAGGAAGAGTCCTGGTTGTTCCAAAATTCCAAAAAAGAATTATGGAGGTCACTGTTGTCTTGGGAACCTTCAATGCAGCCAAAAACATTTTTTAGCCTTCCCCAGATCTGTGCCTTGACACAATCATTTCTCTGGGCTCTGCAGGCAGCTCCTTTGACCTCAATGCTGTTTTTTTGCACTGATATGCATTTTCAGCTGTGAGACCATATAGACAGGTGTGTGAATTTCCAAATCTTGTCCAATCAATGCACCTGAGCTAAATTTCAAATGTCATAGCATAGGGTCTAAATACTTACGTCAATGTGATTTTTTTATTTTAAATACATTTGCAGAGTTATCAAACATTTGGTTATTGCTATGTCATTATGTGGTATGGAGTATAGATTGATGTAAAAAAAAAAAAGGCTGCAAATTAACAAAATTTGAATAAATGTAGGGGTCTGATAGTTTGGTAAGAACAAGTAGCACTACGTATGGTGTAAAAAGGGCACCGTATACCAACATGAAAACATCATCCCAGCGGTGAAGTACAGTGGAGGGAGCATCATGACTTGAACCTGCATCGTGGCCTGGAACGCTTGCCATCCTCGATGGTAAAGTGAATTCCCAAGTTTCTCAAGATATCCTACAGGATAATGTCTCGGTGTCTGTGCGCCAGCTGAAGCTCAGTGGAAGTTGAGTGATGAAGCAGGACAATTACCATGAACATCAAAGTAAATCCACTACAGAATGGCTTTAAAAAAAAGAAAATACACCTTTTGGAGTATCCCAGTCATGATCCAGACCTTAAGCAGTTCTTTAAGGAAAGATTTTTCAAAATTCCTTCTGAACGTTGTGCAGGTCTAATCCACAACCACCGGAAACACTTGGTTGAGGTTGGTCCTGCCAAAGGAGAATAGACCAGTTATTCAATCCAAGGGTTCATTTACTTTTTCCACATCTCTGTGAATGTTAAATTGAATGTGCTCAATAAAGACATGAAAGATTATAATTGTTTGTGTGCCGTTAGCTTAAGAACACTGTATTTGTCAAATTAATATATGAAAAATTAATGCAGAAATACAGCATTTTTTAAAGGGTTAACATACTTTTTCTTGCCACTATATATTTATATATTATTTATAAAATAAAAGTTACATTTAAAAATAGATTAAAATTTAATTTCAGTTTCCTATTACCAGCAAAGTCCATTTTAAGTCTGTAATCGAAGTATGCAAATTGGAATGCAGCTTTAGTTGCTAATATGGTAAACATTGAAAATGATAGTTGTTTTACAGATCACATAGATAAGAGGCAAATAGGATGAAATGTTCACACATTGGTTTTGCTCCAAGGGCCTGTGTTCACAAAAAAGCACTTTATATTCCTCAGACTTTATATACCTCAGACAAGTTATAAAGACCCCATGAAACGGTTTGATCAAACACAGTTTCCCTGTGTTGATGTATTTCCTATTGGAACAGGAAGTTTGAGCAAGGCATACTGAAAAAAAAAAACATAATTTTCCATAATTGAACCATAATTTTTCCATAATTGAAATTTGCTATTTAAATTCACATTTTAGAGATCATTCATTGGACGGAAATCTGAGTAGCGCAAGATGAGTCCTCAATATTTTTTGGTCAATTTATTTTAATTTTTTTAATTTTTGTATTTGATAGCTACAAAGTGAACACATATAGACTAAAAGCCACAACTGTCATGGGGTCTTTAACAATCTAAAGCTTTGAAATTGTCTAGCCTTAAATGACTTATGATTATTGCACCAGATTTAAAATGAAAAGTTTCATAATATTTAAAACTAAAAAAAAAAAAACTGAGCGAAAGAGTAAAATATCACTTTTAATTATTTTAAATCAGATGCACAAAAAAGAAGAACATGAAAGGTAATTCATTAGTTGCTACTAGAATGAAACAGATATAGCCAAAGCAATTCTGTAAATTGAGTTCGCTCCATTGTTTCACTGCAGTTATTTTGGTTGTCTCGCTCTGCTCACAGTCACTGCTGTTTATTTAAAGTCACGTTGGTTTTTCATTTATTCTGACCATTCACCATTCACTCACACAGGGGCTTTTGAAAATGTGATGTTTGTTTTGAAGTTTTAATGAATTTTGCCGTCTCAAGAAGAATTGTAAGTGTTGTATTTGTCTCAGTCATGTCATTCGCTGATACTAAAGCTATATATATATATATATATATATATATATATATATATATATATATATATATATATATATATATATATATATACACTCACCTAAAGGATTATTAGGAACACCATACTAATACTGTGTTTGACCCCCTTTCGCCTTCAGAACTGCCTTAATTCTACGTGGCATTGATTCAACAAGGTGCTGAAAGCATTCTTTAGAAATGTTGGCCCATATTGATAGGATAGCATCTGGATGGAGATAGGATGGAGATTTGTGGGATGCACATCCAGGGCACGAAGCTCCCGTTCCACCACATCCCAAAGATGCTCTATTGGGTTGAGATCTGGTGACTGTGGGGGCCATTTTAGTACAGTGAACTCATTGTCATGTTCAAGAAACCAATTTGAAATGATTCGAGCTTTGTGACATGGTGCATTATCCTGCTGGAAGTAGCCATCAGAGGATGGGTACATGGTGGCCATAAAGGGATGGACATGGTCAGAAACAATGCTCAGGTAGGCCGTGGCATTTAAACGATGCCCAATTGGCACTAAGGGGCCTAAAGTGTGCCAAGAAAACATCCCCCACACCATTACACCACCACCACCAGCCTGAACAGTGGTAACAAGGCATGATGGATCCATGTTCTCATTCTGTTTACGCCAAATTCTGACTCTACCATCTGAATGTCTCAACAGAAATCGAGACTCATCAGACCAGCAACATTTTTCCAGTCTTCAACTGTCCAATTTTGGTGAGCTCTTGCCAATTGTAGCCTCTTTTTCCTCTTTGTAGTGGAGATGAGTGGTACCCGGTGGGGTCTTCTGCTGTTGTAGCCCATCCGCCTCAAGGTTGTGCGTGGTGTGGCTTCACAAATGCTTTGCTGCATACCTCGGTTGTAATGAGTGGTTATTTCAGTCAAAGTTGCTCTTCTATCAGCTTGAATCAGTCGGCCCATTCTCCTCTGACCTCTAGCATCAACAAGGCATTTTCGCCCACAGGACTGCCGCATACTGGATGTTTTTCCCTTTTCACACCATTCTTTGTAAACCCTAGAAATGGTTGTGCGTGAAAATCCCAGTAACTGAGCAGATTGTGAAATACTCAGACCGGTCCGTCTGGCACCAACAACCATGCCACGCTCAAAATTGCTTAAATCACCTTTCTTTCCCATTCTGACATTCAGTTTGGAGTTCAGGAGATTGTCTTGACCAGGACCACACCCCTAAATGCATTGAAGCAACTGCCATGTGATTGGTTGATTAGATAATTGCATTAATGAGAAATTGAACTGGTGTTCCTAATAATCCTTTAGGTGAGTGTGTATATATATATATATATATATATATATATATATATATATATATATATATATACTATAGCTACATTTAATTAGTTAAAGTTCTCTGTGTGTAAGATTCAGTTATGTGCTTTCATGCATTAGTACATCGTACATGTCATGAAAAAGTGAAGCCTGGTGTATATACTTATTCGTCTTCAATGGTACAACAGAGAAATAAACTTTTGCTGTTCTACATTGTGTATTTGTTAAAGTTTGGCTTTTCCGTATTTTGTATCTGACTTGAATGCGTGACATGTCGTAGTAACGAATGCCCGACTCGGACGTCAGAGCTTCCCAGGTGCAATGGAAGACAGCATATGACCTCTCTGTGACTGTTTTTATTGCTTTCTATGTGCAAATGAATCTTGCTCACACATATGAGATGCAAACAAGTCTCACACAATGAACGTTACTATAACTACATTTTTGCAAACTGACTTTTATGAGCTGCATTGACGTTTCGCTGCAGTTTCCTGGTGGAATTATCACTAGAGGCGCTACAACAACTGTGCGATTAATACATAGCTGCTGATTATGACTTTATAAACACAAATATTTCAAACTATAAACTCACACACTGCTGTTATGATATCGAAACACTTTTACACTAATTCTTCATTTGAAGAATTAACACTTGTATTACAGACCCACCTACATTTATACACCTATTCCAATGTGATTAGTTTCTAGCAGTAGCTCACCTGATAAAGGGTTGGACTTTGGATTTGGCAGACAGCAGTTCGAGCCCAGCACAAGTACACAAGCTGATACATGAGACAAAAGTGTCATAGAAGTGGCACGAAATGACGTGGTTCCTTCAGAATATGTGCTTTTCATGTAGCATTTTTGGTTTGGTTTAGGTGTTGGATTAGGGCAGGGCTGGACTGGGAAGAGAAATCGGCCCGGGACTTTACATGGCAACTGGCCCAGTTGTTGAGCGGGAGAGTGTCCCCTGACCCCTGTCCCTGTCCTTTTCTGCATCAGGCGCCATTTTGTGGTCCGTTCTGCATAACGCAGCGGCTTATTGTTGCTTATCCCATTCGGCATGTTTTGCGGCCGAACCACCAGCCCGCTCGGTTCTCCCGATGGCCATTCCGCACATGATCAGCCCAAAAGTGCGTCGGCCCACCGGGAATATGCCCGGTATGCCAGATTACCAGTCCAGCCCTGGTTTAGGGTAATGACGTCTGTTTTGTTCACCTCTCATTTGCTTTTAGTAGACTATTGATTAGGTTTAGGTTAAAGTTTTATGTTAGGGAGGTACGTTTTACTCATTTAAACCTCCATATAATAAACCTGTAAAGTAGTTCAAGGGCAAGGAGGAGGCAAGAACCAGCTTGACAATATAAATAATATTTTAATAATAAACTTAAAACAAAGGACAAACACACACATGACGGACATGTCCGTAAACGATCTCTCTCTCCCGCACCATCCTCTGCGATCGGCCTTTATCCCTCTCAGAGGCTTGATTAGCCTGATACGGGCTGGAAGGGGACTCCTCCACCCCTGGCAGCGGCCCTGACCGTTCCAGGTGGTCGGCTAGGAGCCCCTTCTCCCCTCGCTGTCAGCGGCCATTCCTCCGCTTCCAGGCGGCTGGGCTCCTCGTCCCCCTGGCAGATGGCCGCGGCTGCTTCGTTGGGGTGGACAGTAGTGGCGAGAACTCTACTACGGCATATCCCTCCTCCTTCCCGGATTTCGGCACCAGTGTAAAGTAGTTCAAGGGCAAGGAGGAGGCGAGAACCGGCTTGACAATATAAATAATATTTTAATAATAAACTTAAAACAAAGGACAAACACACACATGATGGACATGTCCGTTATCGATCTCTCTCTCTCCCGCACCATCCTCTGCGATCGGCCTTTATCCCTCTCGGAGGCTTGATTAGCCTGATACTGGACCGGGTGTGTATAATCACGACCCGGTCCCGCCCTCTGCCCTGCCACAAAACCCTTGTCAAATTACAACACAATTCACTCGCTTTTGGCGCCCCCCGCTGGACATTTCACTGGGAAACTGCAGCAAAACGTGTACTTGGAAACCATTCCATTATATGCCCTAATATTTCCTTTATTTATCTACATTTATATACCAATCTAAGATTTACTTCCTAACAACCATGAAACAACATGACTGAAAATTGTTTGTTTCAGGTTTTCAATGTGAATCTAGAAAGAGACAATTCGGAAATACCACCTTAAATCTTGATGCATGGTACAGACTTGTTTATGTTTGCATGAAAATCCTGGTGTCTCTCTTGAAAGAGTTGGGATGTTGAGACTGCTGTTCTGTGTTCTGATGAGATCCAGTTCTGTGCCCCAACAACCCTGCCCGAGTTGGCAACCCCTACCAGAGAGATACAGCTACGTCTGGACCATGAGAGGAGGCTTAGACCTGGACAGGAGGAGAGAGAGAGCTTGACTTCTGCCATCACTCAGGTAACATAAGATGTCAGTGCGGACTTAAGTACAGTGTTTTTGCTGTCGGGTCCAATGTACAGAAGTTTGCACTTTACCCTGTGTCTTCTTAACCCCAATACAATGATGCTCCTGTATTATTACCTGTAATAATCATAACCCTTATATCTTTTATATTGTCTTTTCTGAATGTTTACAGGAAGAGGAAAGGAGGCACACCGATGCTCGGCAAGGACTCAAGCTGCAGGGGCTTCAAACACATGAGCCAACATGGCCTCAGGAAAGAGTTCTGCTGCAACAGGAAGTGAGGTCATTCCACCACAACATCGTCATTGTCTATATGAAGCTGCGCTGGATTCTTATGCACTGGAGGCTCGGACGCAGGACAGACGCTGGAGAGGAGGGTGCACATGGAGAGGTGAACTATTACTAAACTGTATATGCAGAGACAACTATTATTAGTGAGCCATTAATAGTTTGATTCTCATGAAAAGTGTACAAACATGCTGTTACTTTAAGCAACCCCAACCAGCCTGACACAGCAACATCCGCTCAACCAATGGTTTGAGTTTTGGGCGGGACTATCTCTTTGACCACCCAATGGCTGCTTATGGGAGTGTTTGGAAAACCTCATTCTTTTTCCAATGACATTGCAATTCCTATACACTTGAAATGTTAATAATTTTGTCTCTTACATGATGGAAGTTTAGCTGATGAACCATAAAGTTTTAAATTGGCACAGTGTGAATTAGAGTGAGCACATGTTGTCCATCTGTCCATCTGTCACAACTAGGACAGCTGTTGTTTCATTGTAAACAAATGTTTGTTTTCTGAAGCACAACAGATTGAATCAGTGAAGCTCAATAACACTTTTCAAGAACATTACAGTACATTATAAATAGTTTTACTTTATTACTGCATAAAATAGCACTCTAAAATGCTTCAAATAATGCCATGGTATTACCATGATACATGTCCAAAAACATGGTAATACCATGGTGCATGTTCAAAAAATATGGTATTACCATGGTGCATGTTCAAAAACATGGTAAAAACAAGGTAAAAGTCCAAAAAACATGGTATTACCATGATACATGTCCAAAAAACATGGTATTACCATGATACATGTCCAAAAAATATGGTATTACCATGATGCATGTTCAAAAAATATGGTATTACCATGATGCATGTTCAAAAACATGGTAAAAACAAGGTAAAAGTCCAAAAACATGGTATTACCATGATACATGTCCATAAAATATGGTATTACCATGGTGCATGTTCAAAAACATGGTAAAAACAAGGTAAAAGTCCAAAAACATGGTATTACCATGATACATGTCCATAAAATATGGTATTACCATGGTGCATGTTCAAAAACATGGTAAAAACAAGGTAAAAGTCCAAAAACATGGTATTACCATGATACATGTCCAAAAAATATGGTATTACCATGGTGCATGTTCAAAAAATATGGTATTACCATGATGCATGTTCAAAAAATATGGTATTACCATGATACATGTCCAAAAAATATGGTATTACCATGGTGCATGTTCAAAAAATATGGTATTACCATGGTGCATGTTCAAAAAATATGGTATTACCATGATGCATGTTCAAAAAATATGGTATTACCATGATGCATGTCCAAAAAATATGGTATTACCATGATACATGTCCAAAAAATATGGTATTACCATGGTGCATGTTCAAAAAATATGGTATTACCATGATGCATGTTCAAAAAATATGGTATTACCATGATGCATGTCCAAAAAATATGGTATTACCATGATACATGTCCAAAAAATATGGTATTACCATGGTGCATGTTCAAAAAATATGGTATTACCATGGTGCATGTTCAAAAACATGGTAAAAACAAGGTAAAAGTCCAAAAACATGGTATTACCATGATACATGTCCAAAAAATATGGTATTACCATGGTGCATGTTCAAAAAATATGGTATTACCATGATGCATGTTCAAAAAATATGGTATTACCATGGTGCATGTTCAAAAAATATGGTATTACCATGGTGCATGTTCAAAAAATATGGTATTACCATGGTGCATGTTCAAAAAATATGGTATTACCATGATACATGTCCAAAAAATATGGTATTACCATGGTGCATGTTCAAAAAATATGGTATTACCATGGTGCATGTTCAAAAAATATGGTATTACCATGGTGCATGTTCAAAAACATGGTATTACCATGATACATGTCCAAAAAACATGGTATTACCATGATACATGTCCAAAAAATATGGTATTACCATGGTGCATGTTCAAAAAATATGGTATTACCATGATACATGTCCAAAAAATATGGTATTACCATGATACATGTCCAAAAAATATGGTATTACCATGGTGCATGTTCAAAAACATGGTAATAACAAGGTACAAGTCCAAAAACATGGTATTACCATGATACATGTCCATAAAATATGGTATTACCATGGTGCATGTTCAAAAAATATGGTAAAAGCAAGGTAAAAGTCCAAAAACATGGTATTACCATGATACATGTCCAAAAAATATGGTATTACCATGATACATGTCCAAAAAATATGGTATTACCATGGTACATGTTCAAAAAATATGGTATTACCATGGTGCATGTTCAAAAACATGGTATTACCATGATACATGTCCAAAAAATATGGTATTACCATGGTGCATGTCCAAAAAATATGGTATTACCATGGTGCATGTTCAAAAAATATGGTATTACCATGGTGCATGTTCAAAAACATGGTAATAACAAGGTACAAGTCCAAAAACATGGTATTACCATGATACATGTCCAAAAAATATGGTATTACCATGGTGCATGTTCAAAAAATATGGTAAAAGCAAGGTAAAAGTCCAAAAACATGGTATTACCATGATACATGTCCAAAAAATATGGTATTACCATGATACATGTCCAAAAAATATGGTATTACCATGGTGCATGTTCAAAAAATATGGTATTACCATGGTGCATGTTCAAAAAATATGGTATTACCATGGTGCATGTTCAAAAACATGGTATTACCATGGTGCATGTTCAAAAACATGGTATTACCATGATACATGTCCAAAAAATATGGTATTACCATGGTGCATGTCCAAAAAATATGGTATTACCATGGTGCATGTTCAAAAAATATGGTATTACCATGGTGCATGTTCAAAAACATGGTAATAACAAGGTACAAGTCCAAAAACATGGTATTACCATGATACATGTCCAAAAAATATGGTATTACCATGATACATGTCCAAAAAATATGGTATTACCATGGTGCATGTTCAAAAACATGGTAATAACAAGGTACAAGTCCAAAAACATGGTTGTACTGTGGGACACATCCAAAAACATGGTATTACTGTGGTACATATTTAAAAAACATGGTGATGGCATGGTATTAGTAAAAAAAATGATATTACCATGGAACAAGTCCAAAAATCATGGTTGTACTGTGGGACATGACCCAAAACATGGTAATAAACATGGTACAATTCCAAAAATATGGTAATAACATGGTACAAGTCTAAAAACGTGGTATTGCCATGATATATGTACAGAAACATGGTAATAACAAGGTGCATGTCCAAAAACAAAAACATGGTAATACCGTGGTACTTTTTGTTTCTTTTTTTGTTAGTGAGATGGCAGCTCAAAATCATTATAAAACAGACCTTCTGTTCCAAATATAATCGGATGACCTCTTTGATGACATCTATGAAATTATTGTGGCAAGTTGCTATGTTGCTTGGCAACCGTAAATCACTTTGGATAATGAGCTATATTACATAGTTGAAGAATTGTTTATTCTGATTACTAATATGAATCAATGTAATTGTATTCAACATTGGTGTCTTACCATATTGTTGATGCCACCGTTATATAAATGCAAAAAGACACTGAAGGCTTAATGATGCACGTTATGTGATAGTTAGCATTCATATTTGTAATAAATAGGAAAATGATCATTTGCTTTTGTAGATTGTGATTGAACCTCAACTGCCAGTATTTTCCAATGTTGTACTTGTTTCTTCAGTATGAACGGTTGGAGAACTTTCCAGAGCTGGGACTTCTGATCGAGCCGGGTGATAGTGAGATAGTAGAGAGAGAAGATCAGAGAGTGTGTATCCAGATCACAGGAAGTGATGTGTCAGACCCTGGTGCACTCCCGCTGTCTCCAGAGAGATTTCAGTATCAGAAGCAGGTACCGGATCAGTCAAACATGTGGAGGAATGGTTATACTGTAAATAAAATAATATACAAATATATGATTACAGTAGCTAAACTTTTTACATGTAAAATGAGTGTTTTCCATTATATAACCCTTTTAAAGCTGTTACATGTGTAGAGACAAACCGTCTGAGCCACCTTAGAAAAAAATGAAGACATTTTTTTGCTACTCTTTGAAATGTTCACCTTGAAATCTCTCTCGTCTGTGCCGAGGGCATTTTCTGAAGCGAAGCTAAAAACAGTTTGAATGTTTCAGTAGCTGCACTCAGTTTCCTGGATATAAAGCAGTAAACATTCACTCTATTTATTAAATTAAAGTGCATGAGTCTGCAAGGAGTTTGTTTAGTGTTGCAAATCAAAAAAGATTGCATTTCGTGTTATTTGGATGAATGTGGTGTTTTTCCTTTAGATCATTTTGCTATGGGTTACACGTTGCCTGTTTATAACGCATGTGTCATAGACGTGCAATCATTGTTTCCATGTTGGTTACATAACCCTGCATTTATATCATTTTCTACAAACAAATACAAATTACAGAATGACCTAAAAAATATCAAGTGATGTAACTATTGAGTAAACCGTATTAAAATACTTTCCTTGGGCCTTGAATACATGCGAGATCATTATTAAGTTAAAAAAAGTGTTCAAACATATTTTTCAAGGTAAATCTAAATATTTCTCCCAAATATCATGAATTTTTGAGTTACAAATGGCAAAAAATGTTCTTAGGGTTTCTTCATTTGACTTTTGTAAAATGTGTTTTTCATAAAAATTATCAAATTTTTTTTAAATTAATAAAACTCATGCAATCTTTTATATATTAATAATACTTAAAAACAAAATATTTGCAATGTTTTTTTTTTTTTTAAGAAATAATAATTAAAGATTTTTCCAAACTACTATGTCAAAAAAAAAATATATATATATTTATTAATTATAATTTTTTTTTTTTTAAAGAAATTCAGCTTTTAAGGAGACTTTTATTTTATTTATTTATTTGTTGATTTATTTTTGAAATTGAAAACACATCAAGTTCATCATAGGTGTATTTAAATCATTGTTTTGTGTGAATTGCATTTTTAATTTTTTTTGAAAACATATCGGATCCAGACAGAATAAGAAAAGTGCATCACCTCGTTACAGCGCTAGTCTCTGTAAATAGCAAACCAAAAGTGTTGGTTGCCTGATCAGATACTTTGTTTAGCCAATCAGAAGTCTTTGAGGACCTTTCAACCTGTCAGTCATTTTGCTTGTTCACATGGCAGCCCATATATGGGCAGCAGGAAGCTGAGTGCATGGTTTTTGAAGTTTAACGTCTTTCTATGCAGTTGTCAGTCTCTCTCTCTCTCTCTGTCTACAGGCGAGGGATAGTCGGCGAGTGTTGCACGCCCTGCGCTCTCTGCTGGAGGAGTTTAGGGTGGAGTTACGTGAGGAGGCGCAGCAACGCTGGCAGCTGCAGCAGACGTTAGCCAATGAGAGAGCAGCATGGGAGATCCAACGCGTTGAAATGAGGAGTCACGTTGCCAAGGTGCAGAACAAAACCTTAAATCGCAACAGAATCACTTGGGAAAGACATTACAGCACACCTGAAATTTCCGTCATTATTCACTGATAATTTCCCTTTTCACTCTGAAATGGATTCGTCAGATCTTGTCTCTTCGTTACTCAAAACTAACTTAAAACTAAACTTTGTTTAGCTCGTTTTCATGACACATTGACTGAATTTAATGAGTTAAATTAATTGAATTAAAGCTCATTCATCTCTAAATCTGGTAATAGTGGCATTATTTTAATTCAGTACTTTAAAACATTCAGTTTTATGAAGAAAAAAAAGATATTATAACTGTGGACCGCTTGCTGATGATACTTACTGAACTTTGATTTTTCAAGCAGATTGAACTGAAAATCAGATGTTTCAGTTATGATGTTTTAATCACTGTCCAAAATGACTTAAAGGGATAGTTCACCCAAAAATGATAATTCTCTCATCATTTACCCACACTCATGCCATCCCAAATGTGTGTGGCTTTCTTTCTTCTGCTGAAAACAAAGATGATTTTTAGAACAATATCTCAGCTCTGTAGGTCCTTACAATGCAAGTGAATGCGCATAAAGGCAGCATAAAAGTAATCCATATGACTCAGTGGTTAAATCCATGTCTTTAGAAGCGATATGAAGCGAAATAGCGATCCTTTTTGTTTTTACTATAAATCTCCACTTTCACTTTCACTTCCACATTCTTATTCTTTCTTTCTTGGTGATTTGCATGATTCATATCTATCGGGCAGGGAGGAGAATGTACGGTAAAACAGGACTTGCATATCATATCGCTTCTAAAGACATGGATTAAACCACTGGAGTCATATGGATTACTTTTATGCTGCATTTATGTGCTTTTTAAAAGCTACTAAGTTCTGACATTGTATGGACCAACAGAGCTGAGATATTCTAAAAATCTTCGTTAGTGTTCTGCAGAAAAAACAAAAGTCAAACACATCTGTAATGGCATGAGGGTGAGTAAATGAGAGAATTTTTGGGTGCACTGTCCCTTTAAGGTTAATTTATACAATATAAGATGCCAAACTTTTTGCGCAGTGTCAGTTTAAAACCAGTTAGAAAACAAATAAAGAAATAAAGAACTTCACTTCCAATGTCACAATTAGCTTTAACCAATTATCGACGCTCCTCGATGAGTTCGTCAAGTTCACCTAGGTCAAGAATGTCATGTGCACGAACAAGAGAAATATCACCAAATAAACACCTTAGCAGAACAAGAACATTAGTGCATTTTGTCATCGTTTCTAGGCAAATTAATAGAAGCATGTTCTCCCAGTAAGTATAGAAATTATTCTTTACTTCAAGGCCAAATTAGTCTCAACCCATTAGATCCTCATTATGAGGTTTGCTAAATGATACTGTAACGGTAAGCAGCAGACGTGATTTCTCAGCTCCCGCATTTGCAGTGTCATGCATTGCTTTTGGCCTTTGGTGACTTGTGTACTGTGTTGGTGCCTGAGAGTTAGGGAGCGTCTTTAAATAGACAGCTATATTTATACAGTGGTGCGGTTTGTCAGTCAAACACAGTCATGATCTATTAAAGGGAGCGTATGTCAGAGGAGCTCATTCAGACCTTGAATAGATTCGGGAATATCTGGCTAGACGAGTGTAATGTATCTCGACAAACGTTGCTTTGGCTAAATATTTGGCTAAATAGACTCAGTGTTTGTGATGAAGTTTGACTAATATTCTGCATGCGTTTGGAGATGTGTGTGTGTGTGTGTGTGTGTGTGCGTGCGTGCGTGTGTGTGTGTGAGTGTGTGTGAATGTGAGTGTGACTGTGACTGTGAGTGTGTGCGAGTGAGTGTGTGTGTGAGTGTGTTTGTTTGTGTGAGTGTGTGTGCGTGCGAGTGAGTGTGTGTGTGACTGTGTGTGTGAGTGTGAGTGTGTGTGAGTTAGTGTGTGTGAGAGTGTGTGTGAGTGTGTTTGTTTGTGTGAGTGTGTGTGCGTGCGAGTGAGTGTGTGTGTGACTGTGTGTGTGAGTGTGTGTGAGTTAGTGTGTGTGAGAGTGTGTGTGAGAGTGTGTGTGTGTGTGAGTGTGAGTGTGTGTGAGATCAAATATTACACAAGTTTAACAGAAGAATGAATTTAAGTGATTTTACTAAAATTATAAGCTTCACCAGTGCAACATTGGTGTGTCGATACGATATCTGATTATTTTTTTTAACAGCATCTGCCAGCACAATACCGATAGTTTGGTGGTTCTGCATATTTTTATGCTACTTTGTTTGAAACCAGTGATACATATTACATAAATTTGAAATACATTTTAATAATTACTTTAATGTCTCTGCATGTTTCCATGATTCATGATAATTGTCCCTGATCGTCGACTATTTTCAAACAACCGCCCAATGTCCAGCACAGATCATTGCTTTTATTGACCGATACATCAGTGCATCATTAATGGTTATTTTGTATTTTGAATTCAGTTTTGGTATTAAAATTTGTTAACTTTTTGCATCAAATAATGAATCAAGAGAGATGACGGTAAAAGGGATTAGTTCACCCAAAAATGAACATTTAGTCATTGTTTCCTCACCCCTGTGTTGTTATAGCCTGATATGACTTTCTTCCATTTTCTGAACACAAAGCAAGAAATTGTGAATAAATGTTGTGTTCTGTGATGTCATACAATGGCAGTTTATGGTGACCACCTCTTCAAGCTTCAAAAGAACACAAAAGTATCATTCAGACGTCTAATTAATTATTCATGAGCTCATGATTGTTATGAAAGCATAGAATTTACACAGAACTTACTAAACATGTCTGAAGAGTTTGTATTCGAAGAATTGATGCATTTCTATGCCCAGCCTAATTTTTTTATAAAGTTCTTGGACCAGTGCCCGTTCACAGTGGACAGAGTTTCCTGCGCAATAACGAAAATAAAAAATAAGCGATCAGCTGAATGTACCGTCGCTCGTCACTGCTGGTTAGGACAAAAACTCTGATTACTATAGAAAAGAGACCTTTTATCGCATGTCGTTTGCCGAGTACACGGAAATCAAACAGAAACATAGAGGAGGCAACAGGCAGCCACAGTCACGCCATGTTTCTGACGGCAAATGACACGATAAAAGGTCTATTTTCTATTGCAATCAGAGTTTTTGTTCTAACCAGCTGTGACGAGCGACAGCGCATTCTATCAATCATTTGTTTTCTTTTTTCGTCATCGTGTGGGTAACACCGTCCACTGTGAACTGGCACCGGTCCAAAAACTTAAAAATAAGGCTGGGCATAGAAATGCATAAATTTTTTGGCTACAAACTCTTCAGACATGTTTAGTAAATTCTTTCTCTGTTCTGTGTGCAGCTGTGTTGCCGCTGTCGCTGTGGAGGACCTGTTGTTAGATAAACAAAACAAGTTTTCACTAACGCCCCAATGGCGTGAGGGGGCTGCTTGAACTTGCTCTCATGCCCTATCATGAACACACACTGGAGATCAACGGTGTCAGTGAACATTTTGACTAAATAATGCATTTGATTTTGGCTTGTTTCTTTCAAATTGCTTTCATAACAATCATGAGTCTCATGAATTATTAATTAGACTTCTGAATGATACTTTTGTGTTCTTTTGAATCTTGAAGAGGTGGTCACCATAAACTGACATTGTATGACATCACTGAGCACCAAATTTTTCACAATTTCTCCCTTTGTGTTCAGAAAAAGAAATACATATAACAAAACAGGGGTGAGTAAACAATGATTGAATTTTCATTTTTGGGTGAACTAATCCGTTAATCGCGCACAAAAATAGTATGATATTATACCATTACAAAAATACAAAAGCATATAATGCTCTTCCTTGTCTCTACCATTGCCTTTGCAGCTGCAGGCGGTGAGAGGTGAGTCTGCAGATGCAGGCGCAGTTGAAGGTGCAGTCACTGCAGATGTTCTGCAGCAGGAACGGGAGGAACAGCGCCACCTGCTGGCCGACAGTCACAGCACGGCACTGGAGCTGCGCTGGAAACTGCAGCACGGAGAGAAGCGCTGGAGCCGCGAGAAGAATGAACTGCTGGAGCGATTCGAGAGAGAGAGGCAAGAGTGGGACCACAGCTTACGGGAGGTGCACCGCAAGATGGAAAAGGTCAGAGGTCAAGCTGGCTCCAAAATTCATGCTTATACTCCTAACCCTTAAAGTACTGAACTTTGACACAGAAGTCATCTTGCAACATTTAGTGTTTGACATGAATGATACCACAAATGGTGCGGCTTTGTGTCGTAAGATTTTTTTTCCTGGTGGATAATAAAATCCCATAGATTTAAATTGAAGGTGGGACCTGAACCATTTCTAGAGACCAGAATATCATAGAGACTTGAGAGTGGCCAAGAATTAAGGACTATGTTTCTGTATTACTTTCCCAAAAACAAACATTACGTAATACAGTATTTACCCTATTCGGACAAGATTAGTTTTCTAAACGACATTTGACTCGCCCGACATCTGTGATATCATGTACTGATTCGGACGGAACTAAGATTCTAGATGTGGGCATTACAGAAGTTTGAACACATTGATTTAATTTAAGTGATAAAATTAACTTGTATTTTAAACTTTATCTGTTTAAAATATAAGTTATATTCTATTCATAGCACATTAAATATTGTATGTACATGTTTACATATGCAACTTTTGATTTAAAAAATCATATGTTGAAATTAGCATTAACTAAGATTAATAAATGCTGTTTAGGTATTATTCATTGTTAGTAAATTTTAACTAATTTTGTTTACTAATGTTAACAAATGTAACCTTATTTTAAAGTGTTACCACAATATTACTATAATAAAACCATAGTTAAGCCATGGTATTTGCATGGTTAAAACCATGATACCCACAAAAGTATGATTTTTATTACCATCGTTTTTGTTTTTCTGTATTATCAATGTGGGTTCACTACAAATATCATGGTTAAAATATGGTTACTGTTGTGAAACCATGGTCAATTTTGTTGTGAGGGAACGCAATCGATTGTGATGGAACACAAAACGTATTTCGAGGGAATGCAAAATGATTACAAGGGCACGTAAAACTTATTGTGAGGAACTTAAACTATTGCGAGGGTACGTAAACTATTGCGAGGGAACATCAACTATTGCAAGGGAACGTAAACTATTGCAAGGGAACATCAACTATTGCAAGGGAACATCAACTATTGCAAGGGAACATCAACTATTGCAAGGGAACATCAACTATTGCAAGGGAACATCAACTATTGCGAGGGAACATCAACTATTGCGGGGGAACGTAAACTATTGCGAGGGAACGCAGAACTATTGCGAGGGAACGCAGAACTATTGCGAGGGAACGCAGAACTATTGCGAGGGAACGCAGAACTATTGCGAGGGAACGCAGAACTATTGCGAGGGAACGCAGAACTATTGCGAGGGAACGCAGAACTATTGCGGGGGAACGCAGAACTATTGCGGGGGAACGCAGAACTATTGCGGGGGAACGCAGAACTATTGCGAGGGAACGCAGAACTATTGCGAGGGAACGTAAACTATTGCGGGGGAACGTAAACTATTGCGGGGGAACACAGAACTATTGCGAGGGAACGCAGAACTATTGCGGGGGAACGTAAACTATTGCGAGGGAACGCAGAACTATTGCGGGGGAACGCAGAACTATTGCGAGGGAACGCAGAACTATTGCGGGGGAACTGCACAATTAATCGAAATAAGATCAAAATCGTTATATGACCTTACTGCGATTATTAAATTGTAAAGGGCTGTGATTTAAATAAATAAATAGTTTGCTTGCTTCAAAGTTTATTTGCGGTACTCTGTCCAGTCTGTATTTAGTTAGAGCATTATTACAGTGTTTTCAGAGTTTGATTCTGTTTGCTTACGTGCGCCAAGCTCTTTATTTACACTAAACCGGCACATCCTGTGTGAAGCGGTTTTTATTATCAGCTCCGGTAGCAGCATCTTAGTGTTCGCCAGGCACAAGTATCATAATAGTAAAGCAAATTACAAGATGGGGTATAATTCAAACATCTTTATTAAATGATTTTTTTATGGTAATGATTTTCAATAAGGTTGCATTTGTGAACTTAAGTAAATGCATTAGGTCTCAAGAACTAACAAATTAGAAATATATTTTTACAGCATTTAATGTTAATTCATGATAATACAATTGTTCGTTGTTATTTTATGTTAGTTCATAATGCATTAACTAATATTAATATATACATGTTAACATATTCCGAGTATTTTACGAATTTATCTGCAGCTCGACAGTCATGAGCTAACTTGAGTGAGTGTAGCTTACCGGGTTGAGAAGCAACTCGGCAATTTTGGCTTCTCCATCGAACCCCAAAAATGTTCTCAAAGTCTTCCACCTTGTAAATGTGACGCCAGTGTTCACTCTGGGTTTACTCCATTCTCTGTGTCCTTTAGCAGGTCTTCATATTTTGGTCTGTACATGTCTGCCATGGATGTTCATATTCTCCCAGCCGAACAGCATACTACCAGTAGCCACGCCCCAAATTTATGCTATAGGTTGAGCTAGAAAGAGATGGGTGGAGCTGAGCGGGCCACCCGAAAAATAAACATCAACGTTTTGGTAGTGCCTGGAAGGCTCAGTGTTTATACTTACTTTATACATGGTAAACCCATGAATGGCTTAGTTATAGTTGTCAGTGAACAATAAACTGGGATAGTAGAATGTATTTTTGTATTGACATAAAAAAAAAATGTTACATACTTTACTTTTAACACTGATCTCCTCTTCTCCATCCCAGATGCAGAAAGATCTTCTGCTCCATCATTCTGAAGGTGGTCTTCAGTCTGAAGGAGGTGCAGCGCATGTCTTCTCCCCTCAGGAGAGCCCTTGTAAGGCTCCAAGATCTCCACGCTCCCCCTGCGCGGCCGCACATACACGGTCACACTCTGACTCTGAAGCCACACTGGAGGAAAAGGAGGCGGCGGGGAGACCCAGACCCTGTGATGTACCCCGGCCCCCAGAGAGCCTGTTTCTGGATGCCCTGTCTCTGGACCCCCTGAGCGAGGCAATAGTGCCCCCTCCATCACGACTGGAGAGTGAGAAGAGGTTCCTCCACATGAAGGAATTAAGAGACAGAGTAAGACAAATCAATAAAGGGGTCACAAATCAATTTATGAAGTCCACATAAAATGTTATTTTATTTAAAATGTTATATAAAGGTTTATTGCGCCAAGAAGTGTTCCACCCTCATTCCGGCCTACAGTTAAACAGGCTGTTTCTGCTGCTGTGCTTTTAAGACTAAGTAAATTTAGTGAACGTCCTCCATATCTTACTACTATTGTTACTGACAAAAATAATATATAATAATATCTTCTGGTGTTCAGGAATAATAACTATCCTACATCCTCGTTATTTTCTCATAGGCATCATTGGTCATGTTTTAGTATACAACTGTACATAGTACTATCATTGTTTCCTGCATAGCACTGAAGCGCCACACCAAAATAAATATTTGACCCAATTTGCAAGCTTGCAATATGATAATATAAAAAGAACATGTACTGTGAAATACAGCCGAAACAATACGTCTTTGTGGCATTGTTTGCTGGCTGCAATCAACACATGACTAAGTATAGTCCAATTCAATCCAAATGACTCCTATGAACCAATTCTTAGATTTGTTTTCCCCCCAAATGACTCTTATAAACCAGTCCTTTGGAATGATTTGTTCTCAACGACTTACCATCTAACAATTTATCGGTTTGAATTAGTCAGACGGATCTTTCACTGAATGAAACATCTGACTCACTTACTGAACCGCAAGCAAAGACATTAGGCTACTATCAGTTATAATATAATATAATGTAATATAATATATACACACTGCCCTGCAGCAAAAGCAAAATTCTGCTGGAAACACTGGTATACGTCACAACCATTACATTTTTTTGAAGCTTTGTTTCAATAAATGTTCTTTTCAATTTTCAGTTCTAAAACTTAGTGTGTTCAGCACTTAATACATCCAAAAGATCTAGGAAATTCACTTTTTTATGATATGGCTCCTTTAAAACCTTTAGGACAGCATTAAAAATGAACTATATTCCAGTATACTACAGAAAGTTGTTCATTAAAGTGATTCAGTATTTCATAAATCAGCTGTGTGTTAATGTTCTAACGGTGTGTTTATTTCAGGCGCTTAATGAGATTTCAGAGAGTGCAGATTCTGCTGTTTATCCTGAGGAAGAGAAAAGCAGTGGCAGCTTACTCAGGTAATGTATGTGTTTGTAGGCATATTGTCTTCTTTTAGATAACCAATAGCCAAATAGGCCTTTAGTTTATGTCACTGCGTGACAAAACCATAATTTTCTACTTGCTCTTGTTAGTCTGAGGCTGGTTAATAATTTAGGGGAAGTGACATTCTCATTTTAGACTGCATTTTAGGTAGCAGATAGAAAAAATAATTATTTCAGTATAATAACAATAGAAGTCAATGGAAAGTCCCCACCATGAAAGAAAAACAAATAAGTGCATGAAGGTGTGTTTGGGTATGTGAGGCTGGATTTGTTATCTTGTGGTAACTCCTGTGAGTCAAGATTATTGATCCACAGTCTATTTATCATTGTCCACTTAAGTGACTCCCTCTAAACTGTTTCAGTAGCTACAAATAACCTTTAGTGTCTTCTCCTGACAGCCCCACCCTGAACTTGATCTTCTGTGCCCTTGTTTCAGTTCATTTTAGTAACTATCTTTAGATCTGCTGTTGATACTGTTCAGCAGCCTCTCAGGAGAATTACTAACAGAAACTAATTGTTTAAGCTAAATGTTCAGCAAAAATCATCAGCCAAATGTAATAATCGTGACAGCCCTGTGCTTCGCCATTAAAGTAGCTGACTTGAAAGAGAAATCTCTCCATAGTATCAGACAGTTAAGAAACCATAATCAAACAGTTTGGTACGGAACGGCATGGTTATGCAATTGTAACCGTTTAGCCTGATGGTGAAAAAGAAGTTTACATAGACAGCAAGGCAGCTTATATTAGGTTTTGGAATAGAGCTATTATGATTAGCAACACTACTGTATTGTTGAGATGTTACGTGAATGTATATATGTTTAACTTTTTTTTAGGGCAAAGTCAGTTTGCTCCATGAGCGACTTCCAGCGTTTGATGGACAGCTCCCCCTTTCTACCAGACAAGAGCAAGGCTGGCGAGAGTGGGTGGGATGATGTGACTCCTCCGCTTTCTCCAGATGACCTCAAGTACATTGAGGAGTTCAATAGTAAAGGTTGGGATCTGCCCACCAGCTCCCGGTCTACTTGCCCCATCCCTGGCCCAGTTATCCCTCCTCCAGTGATGGAGGTTTGGGCGGAGAGAGCAGAATCCCGTTGGGCTGAGTCCACTTCAGAAGCATTCCAGCCAGCCTCTTGGTACCTGACCACCAGCGCTACCTTGACCACAAACACCATGAGTAGCCCTGAGTACTGCCAAAAGCTCCCGATCAGGGCCACCCAAGGGGCAGAGCAGTTTGGAGTCCATGTCCTACACAGTCCCACTCGAGGTGAGCAATCGACTCCAGGCCCTCCTGAGCAGGAGTACATGTTTTCCAAAGTGACCAAATTAAAGGTGGGGAATGTGGTAGGAGATGCAGAGGAGGTGCTTGGAGGGAGGTGGCCTCTGGAAGCGGGACTTCGGCCTGGAGAACGGCCATCACTTTGTGCTGCTGTAGGATATACCTCATCGCTAGAGCTGGAGCTGTCACGCAACCTGAGCGACGACATGAAGGAAAAAGCGTTTTCTGCCCGGAGCGCCATCGTATCGTCTACAGCTTCTGGGTCCAGCCCTCCAGAAAGGCAGCTACGTGACATGGCGTGCCAAACAAATGGTTTAAGCACACGGGGAACGCAGACAACCCAGACTATCAGCATTGGGCTGCAAACCGAGGGTCTTCGCACCCTTACCAGCAGCCCGCACCGATGTTTAACGCCCAAAGGAGGCTCCACTCCCATCTCGTCCCCGTCCCGGAGTCTAAGAAAGATGCAATACTCTCCAGTTGTGCAGGCCAAGTTTGAACGCCCATGCTGCTCACCAAAATACGGCTCGCCTAAGCTCCAACGGAAACCCTCTACCAGTACCGCCAAAACCGAGCCACCCAATGGCCAAGCCCGCACTCCTACCCCAACAATCATCACCCAGCAGCAAAAAGGCAACAGTGAATCTGCCTGGGCACGTTCCACAACAACCAGAGATAGCCCAGTCCACACCACTATCAATGATGGCCTTTCCAGCCTTTTCAACATAATTGACCACACGCCCATCGCTTACGATCCCATGCAGAAGTTCAACAAGTCCCCCAGTCGCTCTCGTCCCATTGAAGCAGGATCTCAGGGGCCCTCAGACCCCATATCTCCCAGCATTTCCGCCGCACAGGGGCCTTTGAGGAACTCTCGGGGCAGGTCCCCAAGCCCTGTGCAGTTGATTGTGGAAACGCAGGGCGAAAAGACCCCAGAGGTGATTAGCATCAGACAGGATCTCTCTGCACCTCCGGGCTACACGTTAGCAGAAAACGCTGCACGGATTTTGAATAAGAAACTCTTGGAGCAGAGCTTCAGAGAGGAAAGGAGGCTTTTGTCTTCAAACACAGCTGTCCAGAACAGCACTGGAGACACTGAGAAGCCTGGATGTCTTGAGGTAAATGAGCGGCTCGTTTCATTCTACCTTGAGGACAGTTTAATTCCTCAAAGGGTCATTTTTCATAGCTTAGATGACTTAAATTTATTCTAAGTTATGTTTCATTGAACTATCAATGTTGTCCCAGATGTATCTACCTGAATTCCTTTAGAAAAAAAAAATAGACACAAGCCATTGTTGACACAGATTACGAGAGGTATACAATTAATGTGGATAGCATAGCTCAGACCATTTACTCTTGGGAGAGCTCTCTGACTTATGATTGCAAACCTTGGTACAATTTTAGGCATTGTTGAAATCTCCTCTGAAACTCTAGAGGAAGCACATCCAAGATTCCTGGGTTCTTTTTCTCAGAAGAAACATCTGAGAAGCAGGAGACTTAAGGAAATGTCTCCATTTGCTCTCCTTAAAACTCATTGCTGACTATGATAAAGAATTGTGATATTAAACAGATGCCACTGGATTTCTCGTACTCAGTTTGTTTCCCAAGGGAAACATTTTATTATTTTATATTATACAATTCCATGCTTTAAGTTCAATTTTGACATTCAATTTACAAAACATCATGGTTACTATTGTAACCTCCGTTCCCCAAGGGAAGGAGCGAGATGTTGTGTCGAATGAAGTGACACAAGGGGTCTTCCTGGGATGCCAAACGTACCTCTGAACCTGAGAAAAGGCCAATGTTAAGTTGGCAGACAGAATTTGCATGCCCCAGACATACGGGTATAAAGGGAAGCGGGGCAGCGAGTGCCAGTCAAGATTTTGCACTGAGGCGCTGAAAATAAGGTACGGCCATTTACAGTGGTAGGTCTAGTGCTGTGGCAGGAGGGACACAACGTCTCATTCCTTCCCTCGGGGAACGGAGGTTACAACAGTAAGCATGACGTTCCCCTTCTGTCACTCACTCGACATTGTGTCGAATGAAGTGACACAAGGGGTCCCATATAAAAACGCCACGCACTGACCGTGTTACGTGAACTGTCGAGACTACTGCGTGCTAGAGGCACTGGGTCGGCTGCACGTAGCCCTCCCCAACACCCCCAAAGAGATGTCACATACAGACCTTAGGTTCCCTGCACTTCTGAGGGGGGAACAGGTGCTACATGACTAGCATGGGAGGAAGCCCAGCAGCCGCGGCCTTCTCTCTCACTATGTCTCTCACATAGGACGTGAAGTGGCTGGGGCTATCTTAACGCTATGAAATCTGTCGGGGAAAGTGGTCCCGGTCCTATTCTTTCAGGGGGGAAAGATCCTGCGGAGGCCACATCCTCCCCAGTCTAGGGGGAGGTAACATGTTGCAAATACACCACAAGGGTTGTGAAGCTATACGTAGGAAATGGCACGGTGGTAGGTCCAGCCTAATGAGGGGGGACTCTACAAGCACGGCGACTGGAGCAGCGGGGCTGCCCAAGGGAAATGCAGGTCTGCTGACAGGGAGTTTGCCTGAAAAGGGAACTAAGCCCATGGAGCCCGACACCAGTACAGAGCACCTATGACTCGCAGTGGGTCTGGAAGCGAATTGCTCCGCTGAAGTCGCAGGCCAGAAGGCTAGGGAGGAGAACATCCAGGGAGTGATGCTTAGTGGCTAACCTGGGATAGAAGGTGCACTGGATCAACTTGGTGAAGGGCGCTCTGTGCAAGCAGAGCACCCAGTCAGTTGTGCCGTGTTACCAAGTACTACCGGCTCAGCCCTGACAAAACACGGGATAAGACCGACTCATCCCTGAGATTGTAAAATCTGGCAAAGGTATTGGGGGTTGCCCAGCCTGCTGCTCTGCAGATGTCTGCTAAGTAGGTGCCATGGGCCAGTGCCCACGAGGATGCCACACTTCTCGTAGAGTGTGCTCGAACCCGCAAGGAGGCAGGCACGGCCAGTGAGCTAACCTCTGTTTGGAGACGGCGTTCCCTTTCTGGCATCCACCGAAGCAGACAAAGAGCTGCTCAGAACATCTAAAGCTCTGCGTGCGGTCCAAACAGATATTCTAAGCATGTACCGGACACAGCAATGAAAGGGCTGGGTCTGCCTCCTCCCGGGGCAGTGCTTGCAGGTTCACAACCTGGTCCCTGAAGGGGGACGTAAGAACCTTGGGCACGTAGCCCGGTCGCGGCCTCAGGATAACGTGAGAATGTGCCAGACTGAACTCTAGGCAGGTGTCGCTGACAGAGAACGCTTGCAGATCCCCAACCCTCTTGATGGAGGCTAACGCGATCAGGAGGGCCGTCTTCAGGGAGAGGCTCAACTGAATCAAGCTGCTCGAAGGGGGATCTCTGAAGACCCGAGAGGACCACTGAGAGATCCCAGGAGGGGAATAGGCTAGGCCCGGGAGTGTTCAGTCTCCGGGCGCCTTTCAGGAATCTGATAATCAAGTCGTGCTTACCTAGGGCATAAAGTTGCCTGGTGGAGGGAGCTCCGGCTTGTCTGGCTCGTCCTGAGAAGGAAGAGAAATCAAAACACTTTTAGGAGGAGAACACTCTTTTAACAGTGAAAAACACTGTCGAAGCGCCCAGAGGTGTAGACTGCACAGCGTGTAGAGAGAGAGAACACCAAATGGAAACACGCCGTAGATCCAACAGCAATGCTTCTCGCTGACAGAGGTGAGTGAATCAGTGGTGAACTTCAGCTTGTTGTTGCACAACCGTCCGGCTGGGCAGAAAAATTCTGACTGGCACTCGCTGCCCCGCTTCCCTATATACCCATATGTCTGGGGCGGGGCATGCAAATTCTGTCTGCCAACTTGACATTGGCCTTTTCTCAGGTTCAGAGGTACATTTGGCATCCCAGAAAGACCCCTTGTGTCACTTAATTTGACACAACGTCGAGTGAGTGATAGAAGGGGAACTTTATGCTAGTAGTTCATCCAAAATGTTACTCAAATGCTGCCTGAACATTTATTTATTTGAGGTTTATGTCTTTGTTGCAAAGCTAACAGTAGCTTAATCTTGTATGATAATCGCTGCTTATTGTTTCTTTGCATGGGATTTAGCTTATATTACCATGTTGGAAGCAGGATGCTCTAATGCAATGTAATGAGGCTGTTTTCAGTGTTTGTGAGCCAGCCTCTGTCCATTTGGAAGATTAATCTTTCATATTAGCACAAGACATTTGGAAAAACAGATTAGCATTTAGACGTTTTAATGTTCAACGACTCATTAACAAACATTTTAACAAGAAGTATTTAGGTTAATGGATTAAAAGCAGATGGTTATTTGTGTACAATGCATGTTGTGACCTTTCTTTAGGGTTGAATAAGTGTTTTGAGATTTAAATCGGATGGACTGTACTACATATATTACATATATTAAATGGGAAAAACTTTAATATATAAATATACTAATAATAAACTATATTTAAATGTATTATACTAATTTGCATGACTTTTCCAGGTCTGAAAATCATCATTTTAAACTTCACTGATATATCCATGTTTTCCATGACAGTGACATCGGAGATGCACCGATACTACTCAGTAATTATGTCCGAGTACAAGTACATAGTGGCCCCATTTGTTTTGGGCCACCCTTTATGTGTAATGTATTATGAAGATGAATATCAAGAGTTACTGTCTATTACTTTTACTAGCCAACAGCAACACAGGACAAAGCAAATTAACGAACATTGATCACTATCTGGCACAACACAATAAACCCAAAACAATCAATCAATACTATGGTTGCATTGCCCAATCTGTGAGTGCACAGAATAGTATGCATAAAATTACACTGTTAAAACAAGAATGATGTATCATACGTGGTGTTTTCTGGGTGTGGGCATGGTCGGCTGTGGCTCAGGTGGTTGAGCGGGTTGTCCACTAAACGCAGGGTTGGTGGTTCGATACCCGGCCGAAACAACTTCACATGCCGAAGTGTCCTTGGCAAAAAACTGAACCCCAAGATGCTCCCAATGGCAGGCTAGCACCTTGCATGGCAGCTCGGCCGTTATTGGTGTGAGAAAGTGTGTGTGAATGGGAAGCAGTGTAAAGTGATTTGAATAAGGCAAAAAGGCGCTATATAAGTGCAGACCATTTACCATCTGAGTTACTTTTAAAATTAAGTTACACCCTAGTTAGACTGTCATTAATGGTAATTTATAATGACTGAAAATGCTAATAGTAGCTTTATCGGGATATTAAATTGGACTTCTGTCTTAAAAAAAAAATTGGTATCGGTGCATCTCTAGTTTGAAATAATAATTGATTAATAATTTGTTTTTGGGGGGCCTGGGAAGCTCAGTGAGTAAAGACGCTGACTACCACCTCTGGAGTTCGAATCTAGGGCGTGCTGCTGAGTGACTCCAGTCAGGTCTCCATAGCAACCAAATTGGCCCGGTTGCTAAGGAGGGTAGAGTCACATCGGGTAACCTCCTCGTGGTCGCTATAATGTGGTTCTCGCTCTCAGTGGGACACGTGGTGAGTTGTGCGTGGATGCTGCGGAGAATAGCATGAAGCCTCCACACACGCTAGATCTCCGCGGTAGCACGCTCAACAAGCCACGTGATAAGATGTGCGGATTGACGGTCTCAGACGTGGAGGCAACTGAGATTCGTCCTCCGCCACCCGGAGTGAGGAGAGTCACTACGCCACCACGAGGACTTAGTGCACATTGGGAATTGGGCATTCCATATTGGGGAGAAAATCGAGAAAAAAATAAATCAATAAAAATCAATAAAATAATAATATGTTTCTACTTAAAGGACATTGAAGATCGTGGATGCCTGGATGTCGCTGCTTCAGTTCACCAATGAGCGCTCATTTTGAGTCTGATGTAGTTGTTTTTTAGTGTGTTTACTCCTGTTTTTCTGGATTGTCTCCAGAACCATACTATCTTACTAACTGCACCCTGGGGACTGTAATGCAGCTCGCACTCGCCGTGTTGTAAGTTCCACCGCTCTTCCTTGACCTCATGGTGATCTCACTTGTGTCCGTCTCAGTGATTTTAATGAATTTCTCTCACTGCATGCCTCACAGTTTATAAACACTGTATCACCGCTAGGCATTATGGAAAATGATTCATGTGGTCACTCTTATTTATTTTTTTTGTCCTTTTGTAGGTGTGTGCATGCTCATTGTCTAATATTACTTACTAATCATCAATAATCAATCATCCAAAAAGCCATTCAGAGCAGAACCTGAATTGATTCGCAATCTTAAAAGTCATCAAACCCCAGAAGGATATATTTTGACAAGGGCTGTCAGATGGACAGTTTTGGAGCATATCACTTTGGTTGCATCGTGTCATAAACAGCGTTTTTTAGTCGCTGTATCAAGTTAAACATAGTTTGAAACTTGGAAAAGCATGTTTGAAATCCCTGTATTTGGAAACGGGCTCCGTCCAGCTGTGTTTGAACGCAAGAACGCGTTTTCTTCTTGTGTTGCCGCTAGTGTCAAGCAAGTCTGAGTGTGATTTACTCTCTGTTTAAGCTGCGTATTGCCTATAAAGCTGGAGTTTTGCTTACTGCCCCCTGCTGAAAACTGAATTGCTCCGATGGTAGGAATAACGAGCTGGGGACATGATTAATTGCATACATTTTTTTAATGTGTTATTTGTTTATGTAGTTAATCGTAATGAATCGTCAGCCCTAGTTTTAACATTTTGTTATCTAATACAGGAACATTCATGTTTAAGTGTTGGAATGGTAAATAGGAAGTAATACTTCAGGTCACTTTAAATCAGCTCACTGGCTGTTTGGATGATATTACCATTTTGAATATTTATAATCACCTTTTTTTATTTTTCATAGGTCCTTTGGCTGCTCTGTTTTAATTGTATTATTTTTGTCCATTTCAAATGGTCTTTTACAGTTCTATCATGCCTTAATAGCATTGCCAGCCCTACAGATGAAGACTACACTGTAACATCCTGAGCTCTTTCTTAATTCACTGTGTTTTTCACCATGTTTGTCTCGTGTTAACGCTTAGCTTCAGCATTTAACAACTGCTGCTAATGCTGGGTCTCATTTTGTAACATCTAACAGTGAAATGTGTCATTATGCCATCGTTAGTTGTGATAACTTTACATTTACCAATATATATAGTGTTGTGTTTGATGTTGGTTATGATGTCATTGGTCATCACACTGAAGTTCTTGTTTTCCTCTGTTGAAAATTAAATTCACTTTGTGTTTCAACTTCATAGTTTTGCCCTGAAACCAAAGACAGATTCGAGTAGATGTAGTTCATTCCTGTCTTTGAATTATTCAAGCAAAAGAAAAGGTCCACTCGTAATCTGTCTCTCATTAAATGAGAGAGGAGAAATGTCACTCAAGAGATTTTTCAACAAATTATTTGGACTAAATCAAGCTGAAACTACGTTTTTCCTTCAAGCATAAATTTCTCTGCAGAGTCAGACACTCTACCAAACAAATGTAAGATTCTCCCTGACTATCATCCACTAAAGTTTTGTGATTTTTTTTTAAAAAATTTTTTTATTTATTTTTTTTTTTATTTATTTTTTTTTTATAGCCATTTAGAGGTAATTTACTGCTATTTAGCTTTGCACAGATGTACTTTTAACTGTAAAAACACTAATGCTGTGAAGAACAAAATGCATTAATGTTTCACGTATTTACTGTATTTACCTCGTCACAATTCTTAGATTTAAAAGGAAATTAGATCCTTCAGATGTTAAAGAAATGATCTGGTTCGATAGCTTTAAGGAATGATCAAGTCAAGCTCAATCAATAGCACTTGTGACATAATGTTGATTACCAGAATCTTTCTTTTCCGCTCGTGCCTCGTTAAGTTAAAAAAAAAGCATTTAAAAAAAGCCGAAATATCGGTTACTGTAAGGCACTTACGATGAAGTGAATAAAAATTATTTTATTGTGATAAAGTTGCTTACTAACCTTATCTCTTTAAAGTTATATCCAATATTATAGAATTTATTCCCATGAATAAAGCATGATACTATCATGTTAACATGATACTAGTGGTATAAAGTTAAAATAATAAATATAATAAAAAATATAATTATCCCAAAATGTGCAAAAAACAATGGCATTTAATAGACGTATCATTTGTGTTGGTATCAGCGATATTGCCGTTGATAGTACTTATTGGTAGCGGATCGAAGAGGAAATAAGTGGTGTATCACCCAATGCTACTTCTAACACATTTCTAAAAGGGCGTCTCAAATTTTTGTAACATGAAATTCTGCTTTTAAACCCTCTGCAATGTCTTGTCCCATTGACCAAGTTATTACTGTAAACTGTTCATTTTTACCTGTTTTTACAAACTATGGAGCGAGTAAAATTTTCAGAGCTTAACTTGTATTGATCCCGGAGTGTCCCTTAACATGATGTTATTCAGGTAATGTCTTTTGGAACTTCTGTGTAATCAACATGAGATGTTCGTTTTTATGTCCCTAATTTAGGACTTGCCACGTTCTCCAGTGGCTCCGCCTCTGGACTCCTGCTTCCTGCGTCCGGCTCGCCCTGCAAACCGCCGCCCGCCATCCCGCTGGGCTACCCATTCCCTGTCATCCTCGCCCGACTACAGCGATCGCACAGAGAGGTTCTGCTTTCCCTCGCCAGTCAGACCGATTCAGACCGTCCCAGAGACAGAAGAGCCCGGTCTGGAGGTTCCACTTCACCTGGTCTGAGCTCAACCAGCCTAGACTACATCCGTCTCCTCTTTGCCCTTCCTTTTAACCAACCTGTTTATCACAACCATCTCTGTTTTCTGGGATACTGTGGTGTAGTTGTTAAAACTCAGTGCTGGTAACTGGAAGCTTGCTGGTTCGAACCCCACAACAAAAAGTAATCACCTTTACCCCCTCGAGCAAGGCACTTAACCCCAGTTTGCTCCAGGGATGTCGTCCTTATAATAGGCTATATTTAAAACAAGATCAATTGACGTGAGAAGCAAAGCTGTGTAAGATAATAAGACTTCTTTTCAGAGAATATATCTTGAACATTGTTGGGTGGTAACAGATTACATGTAATGTGAATGTAGTTATCAGATTACAAAATATGAGTCATTTTAATTAGATTACAATAAATGTCCATTTAAAATTTCAATAAAAAAATCAAAAGTAATCGGATTACAAAATGTGAGTAATTGTAATTAAATTACATTTCCATTAAAATTACAATGAGAAATCTAAAAATAATCTGATTAGATTACCCAAAATTTTTACCTAAAAGATAACATTACTGGTTACAATTTTACTCATGTAATTTGTAATAAGTACCAGATTACATTTCAGAAGTAATCTACCCAACACTGAGCTTGAATAAAGTACATTTTTCTTATGCGAAATGCATACTAATTTCTCTTGTTTTAAGCGTAAACCTCACTATATTTTATTTGATTTATGTTCAAAACAAGAAAAAAAAACATTTGCAAATTTTGTAAAAAAATTGTTTTACCTTATTCAAAATATATTCTCGGAAATAAGTCGATTTTTCACAGACAGTAATAACAGTGTGCAGTATATAATGATAAACGCTTCATAAATGAGTATATTACATTTTTATCACATGACATCACGGCGTTGCATGTAATTCAGTGGGTTGCGTTCAGTTATCACTTCGGAAATAAATACGGTTATTTTGCATTTTAAAATGCTTGTTTATCAAATTTAGTGCATTGTAAAAAAAATGTAAGATGGCAAGTCAGGTTAAAAAGAGTGTCGTTTTTTAAACACTTCTTGAAATGCGCTGCATCTCGATTTTTTTACGGCAAGAACGCATTTGGTCTGAATGCTTACTCATACTGCACACTGTTCAAATAGTACAAGAAGATCTGTAGTATACTCTTCTGAACTTTAGCTGTTGGTTTTTGCCGCTTTTTTACAGCGATGTTGTGGGAACAAATTCCGTTTGCCCTGATTCGATAAATCATTGCGATAAAAGAAAAATTACTTTATTATTTTTCTCACCTTTACTATCTCCTGTTCCAGCCTGACCACACATACGCACACCTCCGGAGTGATGGAACCTTTCTAATAACCATTCAACTGCCCTGCCACTAGGAGGCAGAGTTCTGTGAGCACCAGCTAAACTGACCCGTTTGAAAACAGTTCTAGAATCTTTAGGAGTATCAAGGACTTGGAATGTACTGACACAAAATACACACACAACCTCACAATGGTCCCGTATATGTGTGTCAGTGTACACGTATGCAATACATATGAATTTATATGTGTTGGTCATTTACGGATTGCTTTTCAGATGTTCTGAAAATTATAACGGGATAGTAATAATATTTGTCGGAATGGCATAACAGTTTACATGTGTTTCGTTTCTGTATCATTTCTCTTGTTTGAGGGGTGATTTATCATTTGTTAAATTAAGTATTTTAATTAGAGTTTATACTTTATAAAACATGTTCTGCACATTTGACATCCTATTTTTGTTGGTACACTTTGATGCTTGAATTATGAAAATACTCAGTTGTATTTATAAAGAGAATAAGATGAAATCTAAAGGAGAAAATAACACCAATCAGTTCGACAGGGATGAATGATAAATGATGTCAGCCATACCAATGTATTAAAAACCTAATGTAAAAATTGAATGTTTAACTCGTGATAAAAGGAGAGTATATTGAGACTGATTATCCTTATGCACATTTCTCAAGTCCAAAAATCCTAAAGGAATGTGTTCAGGATTCCAATGGGAAATTCTGTTGTCAAATGTAACAATTGGGATCCAAAAGAATCCTCTTAGAATTATGATTCTATTGGATGAACGGAAATTCTAAATGGTGTCTGTTTGGATATTGTATGATATCTTTGAATGATTGTGATATTTGCATCATAATGCCACTAAGGTCTTATTGAAATAGTCATGCAAATGGACAGTTGAAGCTGAAGTGTGTAATTATTTTTATGTTAAATATGTATGTAAAAATACTTTCATCTTAAATAAACCATTAGTAGGTTGAGAGATTGGTAGGCTAAGTTGAGAGTACTACACGCTTATTGAAAGCTAGCAGCATTATCAAACTTTTTCATTGAAAATCCGGTTTTACTTGGAAGTATTTCAGATTATGGAGCTAAAAGTGGTTGCGAACAGTTTCATGTTGACTTCAAGTGTTTTTATCTTGTGGTATGTTGGAATAAGAATATTATAACAGACTTTCCAGTTAGAATCCTGTGTATATTCCTTTTCGATATCTTGACTAGGGTTTGGAGAACAGTTGTGCAAATATCATATTTGATATGCATGCCTTTAAGAACTAGCACTTTAGTGCATGTAATCAAATACTGTTGTACTTTGTGATAAAGCTCATAATGTAAGAAATCCCCACATATGCGTACATATACACTTACACTCATACACAAACACTCGATCTTAAAATGTCATTTTGTTGCCATCAAATTTGCATCGACACAATTAGGAACACTTTTTATGTCCGTTATTATACCTATTAACTCTTTGTCTTTGTATAGCTGTTATTATCAATAAAAATGTTTCTTTTCTTTTGAGGAAAAAAAATGAATGTTTTAGATGAAGTCATTGTCAAAAGTCTAATGATAGAGTGTGTTAAATTGGTAATAAATTGAATGTGTATTTCCAAAAAAAAACCTTTATGAATTCTTTGATTTATTGTAGGCTATATATCACCAGAGTACATTTCTAAACAAAATTATATTACCATGTTACATGTCCAAAAACATGGTTTTACCATGGTACATTTTCAAAGAACGTGGTATTTACTTCAAACATGCCCAAAAACATGGTAATATCATGGTCAATATACTAATAACATTATATTTCCATCATTCCATGCCAAAAACGTGGTATTACAATGTTATATGTCCAAACACATGGCATTAACATGGTACATTTTAAAAAATGTAACAATACTTTTATACCATGTCCAAAAACATAGTATTATATCAGAGTACATTTCCAAAAACATGATATTCCCTTAAATTCATGCAAAAATCATGTTATTACCATGGTACATTTCCAAAGAACATGGTATTTACATCAAACTATGCCCAAAAACATTGTATTGCCATGGTAAATAAAAAAAACATGATATTCCCATTCTAATGTGCCAAAAGAACATGGTATTACCATGTTACATGTCCAAAACATGGTATTGCCATGGTAAATTTCCAAAAAAAACATGATGTTCCCATCATACCATGCCAAAAAAACAAGGTACTACCATGGTGCATTTCCAAAAACATGATATTCCCATCATACCATGTCAAAAACATGGTATTATTATGTTACATGTCCAAAAACATGGCATTGCATGGTCAATTTCCAAAAAACATGGTACTTCCACGTTACATGTCCAAGAACATCATGTTAGCATGGTACATTTCCAAAAAAAACTAATATTCCTGTTGTACCATCTCCCAAACCATGTTATTAACAGCGTGTATTTCTAAAAAACATAATATTACTATTATACCATGTCCAAAAACATGGTATTATCATGGTACATTTCCAAAAACATGATATTCCCATTAAACCATGCCAAAAAACAAGGTATTATTATGTTACATGTCCAAACACATGCCATTGCCATGGTCAATTTCCAAAAACATTATATTCCCATCATACCATGCCAAAAAACATGGTATTACCATGTTACATATCCAATAACATTACGTTAGCATGGTACATTTCCAAAAACATTAATTTTCCTGTTATACCGTGTCCCAAACCATGGTATTAACATGGTACATTTCCAAAAATATGATATTTCCATCGATTCATGCCAAAAAAAACATGGTATTACCATGGTACATTTCTTAGAAAACATAATATCACTATTATAACATGTCCAAAAACATGGTTATACCATGATGCATTTCCAAAAACATGATATTCCCATCAAACCATGTAGGGGTGTGTCTGCTTCCTGCAGGGGGTTCTATGCTGGGGCTGGGCCATTGGCTCGGGCTGCAGTGGAGCCTATGCTGAATGGCCTCCATCTGCTTCCTCGACGATGTCGCCGAATAGGCCAGACTGGGAGACAGGGGCATCAAGGAACCATACAGCCTCCATCATCTCTGCAGTTCTCTCAGTGCCTTGGCTTGGTGCACTTGCAGGAGAGCCATGGCATGCAGGGCGGAGGTGGCCTGTCCAACGGCACCATAGGCCTTAGTCGCCAGTGACAACGTAAACCTACAGGGCCTGGATGGGAGTCTCAGGCGGTTATGCCAAGTGGCGGCACTTTGCAGGCACAGGTGCAACGCAACCATCTTATCCACCGGTGGAATCGCAGAGTACCCCCTAGCAGCACCACCATCATTTTGCAGTGAAAAGTGCTCGCCACGACTTTGTGTGCTCCTTATGCACCTCCAGGAAGAAAGGGACCTGGGCGAGGTGCGGCCATGAGCATCTCTCAGAGCCCAGGAACTAATCATCAACCCGGTGGAATCGCTGAGTACCCCCTAGCAGCCCCGCCATCGAGGGTAGTGAGAGCGGAGGAGCTCAGAGATCGGTCCGGGCAGTGAAACACTGTCTCAGCATGTCTGGAGCCCAAGCACGTAAGGCAGCGAAGAGTGTGCCCACTCTTTTAGGGAATATATACTCTCCCTCTCGCGCGCTGTCGAAGCATCCAGGGGCAGTCTCCGCACTTATCTGTGCAAGAGGGAGAGAAACCGCTGTGATGCGCCAGGAAATCCAACAGCCGTGAAGACTGCTTGCTTTCTACAGAGGAGAATGGGTAGGTAGTGGAATACATCAACACCGCTCGGCTCCGAAGAAAAAATCTGAATGAGTGGTTGCAAGCCAGCTCCTTTTATACCCGTATGTCCAGGGGAGTGGCATGCAAATTCCACTCGCCAATTCCCATTGGCCTTTTCTCAAAGATCAGAGGTGTTTGGGGCTCCCAAAGGCGACCCCTAGTGTAACTACATCGACACAACGTCGAGTGAGTGACAGATAGGGAACAACATCACTTTACAGCAAAGTCAAATCACAAGTAAGATTTAAGAACATAGTATAATACTGTATTCTATCAGGGGCATGACCCCTCCCAGATCTCTCACAGAGATCAGATGCTGTATGCATATTAGGTGCATTCTTTGTAAACATCAAACGACCTACTCAATCACAAGTTTCAAAGGTCTACTCACAACTCCCTAAATTGTAAACCAAATCAAACATACACATCTGAAATGACAATAGAATCGTTTGGTACTTAAGGAAGGATGGCAGAGGAGCTTGGGGAGTCTGTATTCAGATTCTGTGTAGTGTCTCAACCAGGTATGCAAATCTTATATCTTATGTTTTGATAAAATGTCTAAATTTGACTTAATATTGTCTAATTGGAATTGATGAATGTTATGTAATTGATAATTGAGTTTATTCTGATTTACTCTGAAACTATTGGCGTTAGTAGATTACGTTAAGTCCATGTTTCTGTAAATCTACGTTAATCCAGGTTAGTAGAGGACTAAAGCTCAGTTCTGAGTGGCGCATGGGGCACACCGACTGAGACTTTAGAGCTCCCACTAACAAATTGGCATTATTTCTTGTGTACATTCTCGATATGGGATTTCTGTTTAGGACAACATGAAGTTGTCAACCAAGCCTAAATAGGGTGAAGCCTAAACCTCTGGTTATTGTAATATTTTCTTGCTAAGAGTACATAGGAAATGATGGCATGATTAAATAACGTTATTTTAACTTTGGTATTGTTGGTCAATCTTTGTAAATTTAGTGATCTTGACCTCTGGGTAGAAATAATGTTACTCTAATTAAGTGTTTACTATCTTCCTTACATCTCATTAGTATTTTGTCAATTGCTGTTTTAATGACTAATACTGGCGTATTTGTGACCGTGAGATCAGCGTACACAGCTGGCGTGAGACTCTCTAAGCGACAGGAATCCGAATGAACGAGTACAAGATCAAATAGAGTTAAATACGACGATCAAATGTTAAAAAAGATTGAAACATTAATATATCCTTGGAAACTTTGTGCACGATGCGCATGATAAGACCTTCAGCCACGCCATTGGATACCGTCCTTGGGACAGTGGGTGGCCTCCCCCTTACAATACATTTCCAAAGAACAAAAATTTTCTTTTTTTTTATTTGTTTTGTTAATGAAAGTATCTAAGGGCTGTCATTATCAGGAGAAACTATAAAACTGCTGACAGTTCTAGGTCAGAAAACCTGAACAGAAAACTTTTCAAAGACATTTGAGGGTGTGTGTGTGTGTGAGAGAGAGAGAGAGAGAGAGAGAGAGAGAGAGAGAGAGAGAGAGATGATTACACTGCAGAACTCTAGATTACAGCATGCCAATGTGAACAGTAGTCGCAAGGTTAGTGTTCAATGTAAAATCTGCTGTTCAGATTTTACAGTTCAGAGAGTGCAGCAACACTGTGATCAATTCATAGATGAGGATGATGAAATCTGTCATTTGAAAGGTCATGTGGTGTATTGTGCTACTTGTACAGCTCCTGTGAGATAAACAATGTTTTGGACTGTTATATAATGTCTGTGAACACACAAATGGTTCATTTCAGGGACAATGATTCTCTCTCTCTGTGTGTGTGTGTGTGTGTGTGATAAAAGTATAAAAATATCTGATAATAGAGGGGTTACTGAGTGGGGAGAACCTTTATGTAGAATAAAAACAGCCTTTTCTAGACCGCTTATAAGAGTGGAGTACTAATTTTATGAGATCGTTCATGGTTTTAAACAGATTTGTTGAAAGTGTTATTAAATGTTTAAGGTAAAAAACTGAATTCATAGGTTAGATGTCATTTTTAGGTTTCATTAATGTTTAGAGGTGTACAAGAGAGAGAAAAAATACTTGGTATATGAACAATTTGGAATTGTCTGTTTTTCTGCATTAATTGCATATCAATTTTAAAATGTGATCTCATCTACATCAAAGTCACAAGTATAGACAAACACAATGTGCTTAAGATAACAACACACAAACAATTATAATATTTAATGTCTTTATTGAACACATCCCACTAAATATTCACAGTGCTGTGGAAAAAGTAAGTGAACCCTTGGATTTAATAACTGGTTGATCCTCCTTTGGCAGCAATAACCTCAACCAAGCATCTCTGGTAGCTGAGGATTAGACCTGCACAACGTTCAGAAGAAATTTTGGATCATCCTTCTTTACAGATCTGCATCAGCTCTGACATATTCATAGGACGTCTGGTGTGAACGGCTCTCTTGAGGTCATTCCACAGCATCTCTATTGGGTTAAGGTCTGGGCTCTGACTGGGACTCTCCAGAAAGTGGATTTATTTCAATGTTTAGGGTCATTGTCCTGCTGCATCACCCTACTCCAGCTGAGCTTACAGCCACCCTGACATTATCCTGTAGGATATCTTGAGAATCTTGGTAATCCATTTTTCCCTCGATAATGGCCAGCAGTCCAGGCCTCGAAGCAATTCAACCTTGAATAATCAGTCCTTAGTGGCTTAATCAGTCCACAAAACATTTTCCCAGTAGCGTTGTGGACTGTCAAGGTGATATTTGGTGAACTTCAGGTGTGCAGCAATGTTTTTATTGGAAAGCAGTGGCTTCCTTCATGGTGTCCTGCCATGTTTTATGTTTTCCATATGGTAAACGCATGAACAAAGATGTTAATCTGTTCCAATGTTTCCTTCACGTCTTGATCTGTCACTCTTGGGTTCTTTTGTACCTCATTGAGCATGCTGAAATGTGCCCTTCGGGTCATCTGGGCTGGATGGCCACTTCTAGTGAAAGTAGCCACTGTACTTTTATATTTACATTTACACTGTACACAGGGCTGGACTGGTAATCTGGCATACCGGGCATTTTCCTAGTTGGCCGACGCACTTTGGGGCCAATCATGGGCGGACTGGCCATCGGGAGAACCGAGCGGGCCGGTGGGTCGACCGCAAAATGAGTCGAATGGGCCGAATGAGCTAAAATGAGTCACTGCTTTATGCAGTATAGACCACAAAACGGTGCTGCGATATGCAGAAAAGGACAGTCAACATCAACCCCCACCCGGCTCAACTTTTGGGCCAGTTGCTATGTAAAATTCCAGTCCAGCCCTGACTGTACATGGTCACTGTAACTTTTCATTTATAGACAGTTTGTCTTACTGTGGACAGATGAATATCTAACGGCCACTTCTAGTGAGAGTACCTATAGTACTAAATCACCTCCATTTATAGACAGTTTGTCTAACTGTGGACAGATGAATATCTAACGGCCACTTCTAGTGAGAGTACCTATAGTACTAAATCACCTCCATTTATAGACAGTTTGTCTAACTGTGGACAGATGAATATCTAACGGCCACTTCTAGTGAGAGTACCTATAGTACTAAATCATCTCCATTTATAGACAGTTTGTCTAACTGTGGACAGATGAATATCTAACGGCCACTTCTAGTGAGAGTACCTATAGTACTAAATCACCTCCATTTATAGACAGTTTGTCTAACTGTGGACAGATGAATATCTAACGGCCACTTCTAGAGAGAGTACCTATAGTACTAAATCATCTCCATTTATAGACAGTTTGTCTAACTGTGGACAGATGAATATCTAACGGCCACTTCTAGTGAGAGTACCTATAGTACTAAACCATCTCCATTTATAGACAGTTTGTCTAACTGTGGACAGATGAATATCTAACGGCCACTTCTACTGAGAGTACCTATAGTACTAAATCATCTCCATTTATAGACAGTTTGTCTTACTGTGGACAGATGAATATCTAACGGCCACTTCTAGTGAGAGTACATATAGTACTAAATCATCTCCATTTATAGACAGTTTGTCTAACTGTGGACAGATGAATATCTAACGGCCACTTCTAGTGAGAGTACCTATAGTACTAAATCATCTCCATTTATAGACAGTTTGTCTAACTGTGGACAGATGAATATCTAACGGCCACTTCTAGTGAGAGTACCTATAGTACTAAATCACCTCCATTTATAGACAGTTTGTCTAACTGTGGACAGATGAATATCTAACGGCCACTTCTAGTGAGAGTACCTATAGTACTAAATCACCTCCATTTATAGACAGTTTGTCTAACTGTGGACAGATGAATATCTAACGGCCACTTCTAGAGAGAGTACCTATAGTACTAAATCATCTCCATTTATAGACAGTTTGTCTAACTGTGGACAGATGAATATCTAACGGCCACTTCTAGTGAGAGTACCTATAGTACTAAACCATCTCCATTTATAGACAGTTTGTCTAACTGTGGACAGATGAATATCTAACGGCCACTTCTACTGAGAGTACCTATAGTACTAAATCATCTCCATTTATAGACAGTTTGTCTAACTGTGGACAGATGAATATCTAACGGCCACTTCTAGTGAGAGTACCTATAGTACTAAATCATCTCCATTTATAGACAGTTTGTCTAACTGTGGACAGATGAATATCTAACGGCCACTTCTACTGAGAGTACCTATAGTACTAAATCATCTCCATTTATAGACAGTTTGTCTTACTGTGGACAGATGAATATCTAACGGCCACTTCTATTGAGAGTACCTATAGTACTAAATCATCTCCATTTATAGACAGTTTGTCTAACTGTGGACAGATGAATATCTAACGGCCACTTCTAGTGAGAGTACCTATAGTACTAAATCATCTCCATTTATAGACAGTTTGTCTTACTGTGGACAGATGAATATCTAACGGCCACTTCTAGTGAGAGTACCTATAGTACTAAATCATCTCCATTTATAGACGGTTTGTCTAACTGTGAGCAGATGAATATCTAACGGACACTTCTAGTGAGAGTACCTATAGTAATAAATCATCTCCATTTATAGACAGTTTGTCTAACTGTGGACAGATGAATATCTAACGGCCACTTCTAGTGAGAGTACCTATAGTACTAAACCATCTCCATTTATAGACAGTTTGTTTAACTGTGGACAGATGAATATCTAAGCTCTTCCAGACAACTTTGTAACCCTTTCCAGCGTTATGCAAATCAACAATTCTTGATCGTAGGTCTTCGGAGATCTCTTTTTTTTCGAGGAATGGTCCACGTCAGTAAATGCTTCTTGTGAATAGCAAACTCTAAATGTTTGAATGCTTTTAATAAGTCAAAGTCACTTTAACCCACACCTCCGATCTCGTTTCATTAATGGATTCCAAGGTCCTGACTTTAAGTAGCTTTTGTTGACATTATTAGCCTAGGGGTTCACATACATTTTCCAACCTACACTATGAATGTTTGAACGATGTATTCAATATGTACAAGAACAATATGATAATAAGTGTGCTATTAATTAAAACAGATTGCGTTTGTACGTTATTGAAACTTAGATGAAGATCAAATCAGGTTTTAAGACAAATTTATACATAAATGCAGGACATTCCAAAGGGTTCACATACTTTTATTGCCATTGTAAATAATCCGATGTTTGTTTGTTGATGCTCTGTGCTGTGTGATGAAGCGCCTGCAGCAAACCATGTGTCTTAAAGCTCAAGAGGTCAATATTTCAAAATCAATATGTGTAAAAATGCAGCTGTGTTTACCATCAAAGGACAAATTAGGAGATATTGATTTCCAAGATGCTGTAATACACTGAAGGTGAAACACTGATACTCAAAGGAGTATGTGTATATCACCAAGAGATGATATACTTTCTCAGCGACATGTTTCTTATTTTATGACAACTACAACGCCCAAAGTCCAGCTCTACAGCTTCCTGTCACATGACATCAGGAATCATAATGGTTGGAATTTGATTGTGGAATTACAAACTGTTCTCATTAGAGAACATGTTATTGCTCAGAGGTTGCTCTTTCACAGCTCATGAGATTTAATTGAGTTCTCGGTTTAATTTAAATAGGAACTTTGCTTCAGATGTTTCCACTGAGTTATAAAACTAATGTGGATAGTACAGATGGATGGATAGATAGACAGACAGAGAGAAAGACAGATGGATAGACAGATGGATTGATAGTTGAATAGACATAAAGACAGACAGGTCAGATCTTTTGGTGTTGGTAGAAGTATTCAGTTTCCTATTGAGATCTCGGACATTTGATTGCAGACTTTGGTATCTTGGCAAATCTGAGCACCGTTTGATACATTGCTGAGATCTCTTCTGAAACTCTAGAGGAGACACACGTGAGATTACTGGACACCTAAGTCAATGTCTCCATTTGTTGTCTATTTAGTCTAATTGCAGTATAGAAGGAAACAATTGAGAAATTATAGAGATTGCATTTGTGATTTTCTTTTCTACTCTGTGGGTATATGTGTATTTCTCTCCTCGTCTTGCCTTGTGATTCATGAGTTGTTTTTGTTGTAGATGTGCTGACTGGACTGTTCTCTGAGCCAATCATCTGTTAGTAATGGGAGGTGTTATGCTTCACACACAAACACCCCTATAACAGCACAAAAATCGATTTATTATTTCACTTAAGTCATTTCAGCCTGTTTAGAGGAGACAGACTCGTGAACCTGACAATGAAACACTTCAGTCAAACAGTCAGATCTCAGAAGTCACAAAATCACATGTAAACGTCAACCACAGACCACAGGTGGTGGAAAAGGATCTTTGATTTTCTTTAAATAAACCTGAAAGGTGTGAAATCTCCATTTCCAAGTCTCGATGATATTTTGTTTTCCGCTGAATAAGGCTCGGTTCCCTCCTTTAATGCAATTCTACAGGATTCAATCGCACATTTTATCATCGCCAGGTAAAAACTCTTAAATCTGGTCACAAAGTAATAGCACATCCTTTTCTATCAGGAAGTCTCGCAGACTTGCGTGAAATTGATGACATTTATTTGATGAATATAAAACAGAAATGTAATGTCTCTCTTTGGCGTAAGCCCCGTCTGGCGGTCCGAGTACTCAGAACTGTCATATCCTGCCGGAGATAGGAGGCAGGGGCGAGGAGCCTACCCCCGTGCAGGACGGGACTCAACAGGTGGTGCTGGGGTGGAGGAGGTTGCCGTGTTCGCACACTGAAACAGCAATGTGATAGATTGTGAGCAGACTTATAAAGCAATGGCTTACATGTGATTGGCTAGGAGTTACCCAGCTAATGGTGCGATGATGTACAGCTGCTAGTCTTCCCACTAAAACTACGCTGCACTTACATTGATGGCAAGCACTTTTAACATTTATTTCTTTGAAGCTTACAAGTATCTATTTTTATGTCACTAATGTTGATTGTTTAGTTACTAGTAATTATTCCAATAGTGATTGGTGTCTTTTTCAATTTAACGAGTGCTTATTCATTAGATACTACTTTCATTATTCCAAGTAAATATTCCATTGTTACTGGTAACAAATTTTGCCATTTCATTTTAAGGGAAAATGTGGCTGAGATATCAACTATTCACTTCTGACATGTATGTATTCCAGTACACCGCAAAAAATATGTAAACATCCATAAAACAAGAAAAAAAAAATCACTTCAAAATTGCAGAACAGTATATCTTTCCATATTACAGTTTTTCTTAACATTCTCTAATGGGACATCACAAATGCAAAATGTAGAAACTCACCCAAAACATTTAATTCATGCTTCAAAACCTGTTTATTGTGTCAGTAAATTGCAGGGGCGGAGCCAGGAGTTTTTCAAAGGTGTGGCCAGGCAGGGGCAAGCGATCAGTCTGTGGTGGTACTGAAATGATCGGGCAGCATCTTTCGGGAGGAGCGGGTGGGTGAGTGGATACAATGACACCCAGGACGGAGTGGTGTGGCGACCTTGGTGTGCGCACATGTTAAGTTTGTACATTTGTCCAGAGAAGATTTCACCTCTAAAGAACTAAATTGTGCCAAAAAATGACCAAAAAAATTAATAAAACTGCAACTGCGAGTGGGGTTGCCAATGGGGTGTCCAGGTTTCGGTCCATGGTGGCCACGGCAACCCCTGGCAACCCCCTAGCTCCACCACTGGTAAATTGGCCAATGCCACCAAAATGAAAAGTTTGTGTGAGCAGTACTGGTCAAAATGTTTAGATGTTTTTCACCATTGCTGTCAACCCTGGAAATTCTTCTTATATGTAAATTTAATTTTTGTCCTACATTTTTGTACTATACAAGAATGTCAGTTTCGTCTAGCTGACCGCTATTGTGTGTATCACACTGAGCTTTTTAGATACCAATTTCAACAGTAGGTAAAAGTCAATACTGTACAATACTTTAGTACACAGAAAAAGGATTTGCACATTTGTGTGCATACAGTAAATGTATTTTTGTAGCAATGTATTTTTGCCACACCTCTCCGTCCTGGGTGTCATTGTATATACCCCCCGCCCCCATAGTCCGACGATATAAAAATGCTGCCCGATTTCTGTGCCCCGCTTGCCCCTCCCTGGCCACCTCTTTGAAAAACTCTTGGCTCCACCCCTGTGTGTATCATACATTTTTGTAACTCAAACAGCGTAGAACGAATTGCACATCAAAGCTTAGTACTTCGTTTTGCTAACCTATTTGGCACATTCACTGAAAAGAACCGATCAAAAGAATGAATTAATCGTGAATCCATCGCTAGTTCTGATCCTAAACTGCAGACAGAAATCAATACGGGACACCACGTCATGATTGCTAAAAAATTATCTCAGGGAAAACGTTTCTCAGGTCAGTTGGAGCACTTATGATACACAGGCGCCACAGTAGGCTATTGATGATGCTAGCCTTAGCAAACACCGCTAACATCTCAAATAGTCTGATTGTCTTACTGTACCGCCTCAGAAGTTCCTCTCCTCGTCAAATCTTTCACTGAAAGCAGATTTTAAATCTCATTTGGACCTGTACTCGACTTCTGATTTGTGATGAAGTAATTACTCTGATCTTATTCAAACAAATGCGTCTATTTATCTGATTGTCCTGTCCTTGTGTTTCAGATCCACTGGGCTTGCAGGGACACATCTGTGTAATGGAGTGGTAATCACTTTTACGGTTATTTCAGTTTTACATGATCAACATTAGCTAATCTATTTGCCGTTATTTTAATGGGTTTCCATGTTTGGTGAAAATCTCTCTCTGTCTTCTACCAAACATTAATCCAATCTAAATGGCTGAGACCCTGTAATCAAATCAGCGGGAATTAAATTTCACAACACAAGGATTTATGATTTCCTGAGCCGTTGGTTGAGTACAACTGAGATGTCCTTGTCTTTTACTATACAAAATGAAGACTAAACGTATTTGGATACTTACAGCAAGTCTGAATGTCATTGCAGTAGATAACAAGTTATGAAAGCAAGTGTTATAAGTGCTCAATTCAGTCATTTTTAGTGGACTTATGAAGTCAGTTCCCCTCAAGTTCACACAGGTGTTCGAGCAGAGTAACCACAAATATTTGACAACTACATGGTGTGACATGTAATGCAACAAGCCGTGCTGAAGTTAAGTGATTTTAGTAAAACATCTCTGTGTAAAAACCAAATAATGATACTGTCACCTTTCATGTACATACAGTGTGTGAATGTGCAGCTTTTAAGTCTAATAAAGAATGTGTATTTCTGTAAAGCCATTCACATGAGCTGAGAAGCACAGTACTGTTATACAAAAATGGAGACAGTAGTTATTTGAGTTTGATTTTTCCAGCTCTTTTTAATGCCTTTATTGAAGTATGCACTCCATATTTATTTTACACTTATAAGTCGCACATTCACACAGTGTACTTTGTAATTTGCACAATACTAGCTATTGGTATCTTGTGTTTTTACCTAATACATTTATTGTTGGGTAAAAATGGCTATATGGCAAAAATAAGGATTCAGCAAATAAAAGCCTGATAAATGCTTTATACTGCCAAACAATTTCATAACTAGACACTTACAAGTGTAATTATTAGTCATTAATAACTGTCTAATTTATGTTCCTTAAAATAAAGTGTTACTCTGTCTGTCTGTCTGTCTGTCTGTCTGTCTGTCTATCTATCTGTGTATCTGTCTATCTATCTATCTGTCTATCTATCTGTGTATCAGTCTATCTATCTGTCTGTCTGTCTAGCTATCTATATATCTATCGTCCATCTATCTGTCTGTCAGTCTCTTTCCTTCTGTCTGTCTGTCTGTCGGTCTGTCTTTATATCTATTCAACTATCAATCCATCTGACTATCCTATCCATCTGTCTTTCTCTCTGTCTGTCTATCTATCCATCCATCTGTCCATCCATCTTTCTGTCTGTCTGTCTGTTTAACTATCTTATTTAACTATCTTTTTATCTATCTGTCTCTCTGTCTGTCTGTCTACCTATACATTTATCTGTCTGTCTGTCTGTCTGTCTGTCTGTCTGTCTGTCTGTCTGTCTGATCTGTCTGTCTGTCTTTCTGTCTGTCTGTCTTTTTATCTATTCATCTATCCATCCATCTGTCTGTCTGTCTGTCTGTTTAACTATCTTATTTAACTATCTTTTTATCCATCTGTCTCTCTGTCTGTCTGTCTGTCTACCTATACATTTATCTGTCTGTCTGTCTCTCTGTCTGATCTATCTATCTATCTGTCTATCTATCCATCCATCTTTCTGTTTGTCTGTCTGTCTAACTATCTTATTTAACTATCTTTTTATCTATCTATCTATCCATCTGTTTTTCTCTCTGTCTGTCAGTCTATCTATCTATCTATCTGCAGTGGATATAAAAAGTTTACACTCCCCTGTTAAAATAGCAAGTTCTTGTGATGTAAAAGAATGAGACAAAGATAAATCATGTCAGAACTTTTTCCACCTTTAATGTGACCTATAACGTGAACAAGTCAATTGAAAAACAAACTGAAATCTTTGAAAAAAAAAAAAAAAAAAACTCACAATAACCTGGTTGCATAAGTGTGCACACCCTTAAACTAATACTTTGTTGAAGCACCTTTTGATTTTATTACAG